>JADLZN010003543.1:327500-478104 GCA_018155175.1 Sinocyclocheilus anophthalmus
TTACAATTGAAATAATAATGAATAACAACAGTATATATTTACCAAAAAAACCCTGAAAAAAATACTACACAAAATATCTGTATACAAATGACAAATGCATACAACAAAATTACTAAATGATTAGTAATGAATCACCTGCGATTTTGAACGCTATTTTGTGTAGCTTGTCAGTGAACTACGGCTCTGTGTAGTAAATGCCGCTCCATCTGAAAGCACGTGCTGGAGATTTACTACTAATCACAGAAGCAGCTTTACTGACGAGATGCGCATGAAAATCGCATTCGATTTTTTTGCACAGCCCTAATATGAAGGTTAAGACTAAAGCATCTGTGTCTTCCATAGCAGCGCAAATCTTGCACACTACCCATGATGCATGGAATTACAGCACCATTTACAAACGTGTCTTTAATCTCTGATATCTTCAGAGATAAACACTAATTTATCCATAGATAATGAAGGTCTGTGTTGAAGAGAAGTCCAAAAACAATACATACAGACATGTTTTTTTGATTAAAACATGGCAGACTGCGAAATTCTCACCTGAGAGCCTCCAGCTATAGGAATGATGCAAGTGAGAAGGTTTCCGATCACCGTTTCCATAGGAACGGTGAGGCCATCTACATGAACGGTGTAGATTAGACTCAAGCAGTTCTGCAAAGTAAAGAGACGCAAGATTGAGTCTAAATAAAGGGAAATCTAATAACATCATAACTTTATTGCTATTTTTGTTTTACTTTTTATAGATTGAGATAGGACAGGAAACGATTATAAGAGGGAAATGGTATCAGGACAGACCACAGGCTGGATATGAACCTGCATTTCCTGGCTCAACATGACTGGAATTTGTGTAAAACACTAAATCTTGAATTGCATTTATGCAAACTTAGGCAAAATTTGGTTTCCTGTTTAACATCACAAAATCTGTGGATTTTAATGTCACCAAGGTAACTGGCTAACACATGAGAATTTCTCAAAGTTATAAGAATTATAAGAATTACTGGGTGCATGGGTGGGGAAAAAAAGTTAATTAATAGTTTCACCACTGTTTTCCAGCAAAAGTATGTTTCAAATAGCTGCTATGGAGTTACCATATAAATGCACAATTTCAGCAATTTTATGTAATTTTTATTTATTTATTTTTAGTAATTTGTAGTTTATTAAGATTATATATTTGTATTTTTATTTTATTATTTTATTTGTTATTTAAATGCAACTCTGTAAACTTGTTTATTTCTTATAACGCACAGTTTTTTTTTCTTGCATAAATAAAATGTTGCCTTTTTGTGATCAGGGTCGGAAGAGAATAATTGTTTGTATTCTTTTTTTGGAAAGAACAATGAGACACTCTACCACTACTAACAACTAAATAAAAATATAATTTGGAAAATATATAAATTATATTTAGATAGTTTTTATTTAGATATCTAAAAGAAAATACAGATTTATTTTTCTGATACATTAAATAAGTTACAATATTGTGAAGATCCGAGAAAACAGTAGCCTAAAATAATAAAAATCTTACTGCTGAGCCCTGACTTGTTTTAGATTCTGTCACGTGCAACTTTGTGTCTCTCTCTTACCCTAAAAACCTCTGTGTGGTCCAAGCGGGACACGAGAACCAGGCTTTTAGGAGCGTATAGTTGAGCGGGCTGGAGCACGTCTGGACTGTCATCTTCATCTGCCTCACTGGGCTCTCCTTTCTGTAGCTGAACACACACAACAAATAAAACACCCTCAAACTGCACCTAGAATTACTACACTTCAAATCACTTAAACATTAGATGGTCAATCTACAAAAGAAACAATATCTCAACCACCATAATCCATTTTAACACAGCAGTAAATCACCCCACCCATCAGCACCGCTGCATCCTATTCTATCATTTCTGCACGTGCTCGGCACACACCTGCGGGTTCTCTACGGACTTCCAAAAGGTGAAGCAGGCACAGTAATGCCGCTCGGAGTTGATGTCTGTGAGAACCGACACAAAGAAAGACGGAGGCTTTCTCTCTGGAACCAGCTGCCATCCACTGGGCTGACAGAACTGAAAGAGACGCCACACAATTAAAAAGATGGCTTCATCAGATCCTATAAAAACACTGCAAGAATTATTTAATTTAGTTGAATAAATTATGAATTCTGGAACATCCTCTGTATTTGTTTGTGATGGGCTTACAAGCTCAAGGCCCTGAGGAAAGGGGTTATCTTCCCAGTCCTTCTCTGGGAAACGCTGGAGAATCCGGCCTTGACCCTCACTACCTCCTACACAAAAACAAAGAGAAAAACAAAGGATAAATGGATGCATGAGGACTGAAAGCAGCTCATGTAAAGCTTTGCAAATTTGACTTGACAGAAAATGCCTTTAGTTTAGTACACAGCATGATAACCCCATAAACCCATTTTTTCCCTCTGGAATAAAAACATAATAAAAATACATAATATGCTGACAATGAGTACTTTCTGGCTTAAAAACAAGTAGTGCAAACTTTATGTCTTTGTATTTTAGGCATTGGAAAAAAAGTTCTGCTTTCATAACCTTGTATAAAAATTCCTTTGAAATTACTTAAAATAAAACTTCAAAAATAAAATAAAAAGCACAAAATATGATATATAATAAAATAAATATACAAACACTATAAATCAAACAAAACTAAAAAGAAGCCAACAAACAAACAAAAAAACTAAAATGAAACAAACAAAACAGAAAATACAAAAAGTAAAACAAACATCAAAACATTTGAGTTTGAAGCGGTATGAAATAGGCTGAAAATAAAACAAAAAATAAAAAACAAGACAAAGCACAAAATTACTAAATAAATACAAATATGATAAAGCAAACAAAAAAAACTAAAAATAAAACAAAAATAAAAAACAAGTAAAACAGAAAATAAAACAAACATCAAAAGACAAAAAACATTTTTTTTTAAAGGATAAGATAAAACACAAAAGTATATAAAATAAAATAAATCTACAAATATAATGAAGCAAACAAAAAAGTAAAAACAAAAGAAAAACAAAAAACACTACACAAAAAAATCTGTTTGAATCGGTGTGAAACAGGCTGAAAATAAAACTTGACACGGTAATAAAAAGAAGAAAACGAAATTATAACGAAAAGCAAGAAACGAAAAAAAGATCTACAAACATGACAATATAACAAAAACATTTCAGCGTTTTAAGTATGAATAAGGCAGTGTAAGTAGAGTTTGAAAATGCAAACAGAGGAGAGGAGGAGAGGAGAGTAGAGGAGAGGAGAGGAGAGGACGAGGAGAGGGAGAGTAGAATGTAGGAGAGGAGGAGAGTAGAGGAAAACAGAGCAACTGCCTGGGCTTTTCGTTCAGCTAAAACAAACCATACAGACCACCAACAAACAATGACTGGGACGTCTCCCAAGACCCAGCACAAGAATCAGAAAGCACACACAAATTAAATCTTTTGCAGGGCTTGATGACCATGTCACACTGACACACTCCAAACGCCCATTCATCAGTAATTTCATTCTCCTCTTTGAACACTCACCATATAGATATGAGCACAACCACATACACACACACACACACAACAGAAGATCAGTTGAAGAGCAAGCGTTGTGAAATTGAACACAGGGATGGTTTGTGTCCAGGTTACAGAATTCGTCTTAATTGCACAGAGGAAATCATGGGATTTGAGCTGAGTTCATTTAGACAGCTGTCCCTCTTCACCCAGAATAAATGAGTTAGTGACCCAATCCCTGTGCTGACGGCACGATGACCAGCAGGACAAAACTTTACGTGTCAAACTGAAGCCTTATCCAAGAAAAGCCCTCCTTTTGACTAAAGGACAAAGGTGAAAAGGCACACTTTATTTGAGCCTAGAACAATATTCTGAAAAACTTGAAAAAACATTGAATTTCCCATTCTTTAAACCAAATTTAAAATGTTTGTTACTTTTAAAAATTCTATTAAAATTGTACTTCCATTACTTTTTCATGAAATTGCAGAAAATATCATTTAAATACTTTAACAATACATTTACAATAATTATGCAAATGAATAATATAATATGAATAGTAATAAACATTATGGTTATTATTATTATTACAACAGTTTTATAATAATAATAATAAATATTATTACTGTAATAACACTTATGAAACTAATATTTTATTGTGTTTTATTTTATTTTATTTTATAAGACCTGAATGCATTACTCTCTAGGTTGCTTCTGCAACTGCAATAAACAAAAAAAAACCTGCAAAAAAAATCAAATAAAATTAAATAGCAGAATTTTAAAGCTCACACATACAAAATCATTTTCAGAGATTGGAATTCCCCCAACCCCTCACATGTGTGCGTTTGCACATATAAAAAGGTGAGACTCACTATAGGTGAGTGAGTGATGTGGTGCACATGGATGATGAATAAACGGAGGTGTGAACAGCCACACCTTCCTCCTTACATCAGCTCGGGCTCATGAAGAGTGTCATGTTTACTCGAGTGCGATCCAGGTGAGCCATAAACAATGATGCATTGTGGGAAATCAACTAAAGGTTGGTACGTGCAGCTTGGGTGTCATCAAACAAGTCTGGAGTTGGAATAAGACTTTAACCTCTCCCTAAACAACGAAGCCAAGCTTCTAGCCACTGGAAATTATATCAACAGAAACTCAAACACTGGTGCAGATGACTTCAGTGAATAGTAGTAACTTTAGTAACATTATTCAAATAATTCCTACACATTCTGACCAATGAATTCCTTGCATTTTTCAATGAAATATCATTTTACAGACATAAAAAGGCCATTTCTAACTAAAGAAATACTAAAGAATGCTCAATACAGAAATGTTTATTTGAATTTCCATTACTTTGTATTAATTTCACTTAACTTTATAATAAATATAAATAATAATTGATAAAATAATACATTATAAAACACTACTAATTAAAATAATTAAGAAATAAAAAAATATAAAATCAAAATTACCTGACAAATTCAGGTTTCCCCAGAACTTTCACTTATTTCCTCGCAATCTAGACCAACTGGGTGGTAAAACTCCTTTTTGGTACAGTTTAAAAAGGAAAGACTCCAGATGCAATTCTACTGGATAACAGGCTAAATAATACCTGGAGGCAATCTGGAGCGTGTCCAAAATACAGGCACCACAATAGAGCCTATTCACAACACTGTATGCTGCCAAAATTAGCCTGTTGTGAAAATGATCTTTGGATGGCATTGGCCTGGAAAATTAAGCCGGCTGGTGGAGAGGAAATGCACCAACTTCAGGTGATATTCATATACAATTCTGGCCCGCTGCCAGGGCCCCCAGGCGGTCACTCTGCACTCGACCCCCATTTAGTGGAACTGACATGTTATCACCGCAGGGTAAGACTGTAGAGTCAGGTTTAGTTTCATTTTCCCTTGCAAAAAAAGAAAAAAAATATCAAGACAAGCGGCCAAGAAACTAATCTGAGCCAGAATCAGCGTGCAAAATCAAACTGGTTTTTGAGGCCTCCAACGTGTTAGGGAAATCTAAAACTCGCTTTCGTTCCCACCCCCCTACTTTTTCGCTATCTTAGAATGAGAGCGAAAGCAACTAGATGAGTGAAGGAGAAAAAGAGACATCCAAGCACAAACAGGCACTGTTCTCCAAACACTAATTCGCTCATGCCGATTCCAGCATTCCGTGACATTCCGATTCCAGAACTCTGGTGCTCCCAGATAACAGCTGAGTTGGCAAACGAGGCAAGAACTCTCCCGAGGGGAACGTTGTGAAAGACCTAAACCGAAGTTATCAACACGTACACATGCATTTAGCACATTTAAACCCAAAATGCACAAGTAGGAATGCTGCATGCAAGGCTTTGGACAAATCAGAGAAGAATTCTGACCTCATTTTTGGACTCTAGGGACAAAACAAAAAGCTTGGAATCAAAACAAGTGAGTTGAGGACAAACCCACAGCCAGTTGGAGTCAACGCGAATCTGGGAACCTTCTGAAATCCGACAAAGAAAAATGGGGTCAGTGGGATTTTATGGAGGCCACATAAGCTGTGAAGGTTTCTCAATGATCTACCAATCCACCTTATTTGTGGGACCAGGCTACCAGCAACCTTGCACTTGAGATTTTGGCTCTGTATGGTACATGGACATGGGGAATGTGCTTGGATAATCCCACAAAACCGATCTGGACATATGAGACTTCAATAAAACTTTTTCCAGACAAGTCTTGCTTGTTCAGATGGAAGGAAATGCTCAGATGTATGTGATTCAAAAGCTAAATCTGCATTGTTTTTTTATTAATCGCCACACAACAATATGAGCTTACTGTCCATTGCGATTTGTTTCCACAACTTTCATGCAATTTTCACCAAAGAAGAGCACAGTGAACTTATTACAGGGACAATCTCCTGGAGCAACATCTCATTTGCAGGAATCGGCCCTGACCTCTTACCACTACCCCACACCACCTAGTCATTTAGGCCTCTAAAGAACTTAAATAACCCGCTTTAAAATCTGATTATAGGTGAGAGTTCAAACAAATGAATGGGTCTGAATTATGTAAACTATGACCCTGGCACAGAACTACAAAGCTCTCAAATCTCATTTATGCAATTTGAATATGTACACATTCAAATTTTGCAAGTCGAAATCAGTTACAAGACACGTTATTTGTCAAATGCCATAATTACTGTCACACCTGACGTGCCTCACCATATTTGAATCAATGCAGTCATTAAGAAAAACGGAAAACTAAGTGCATGAAAATATTTGTTAATGGAAATAAAAACGGAAAAACACAAACTAAATTACAGTTTCATGACTAAAACAAAAATCTGTTTAAAATGTTGGTAAACAATTGCACATTATACCATTTACTTTTAAACAGCCCTAAAATAATAAAATTAATAAAAACCAAATAAAATGAAACTGGAAAACTAAACGAACTAACAAACTATTGGAAACTAAACTGAAAAGATCAATTGAGAATAAAATAGAAATAAACCTTAATTAAAAATTATGTTTGTTATATCTATTTTGTAAACAAAATTTATGTGTATTTTTTGTAGGTTCCAGTGTATGTCATTTATGTACTAGTTTAATGCCTATTATATTATGTCAATTGTGCACCACCTTGTTTCCCTGATCATTGTGTAAAATTAACAAGTCAATGAATATTATAAACAATCAATAGATTATTAAGTTGTTACATGACATATAGTATAAATATATATATCATATATAAATAGAATAGACACACACACATACAGTGGGTTGTGGTGGTGTGTGTGTGGTGTGTGCGCCACAACGATATGATGAATCAACCCAGAGTTTAATTGGGCGGTGAAAAGCATATTCTGTGTCGTAGGGCGGAATGAAACTGCATACAAATTTGATATGGACCAATAATTCAGGGATTTTAATTTTTGGCTATACCCTTCCTTTAATACAACCACAGACACAACCACACATCTTAATGGCCAGCCATTACCATCAGTATCCGTTATCCCGGCATAAAGGTGGTGCATCTTTTTTTTGGATAGGTCTGACAGACAGGTCCTCCCTAAACAACCTGAATGATCCATTTCAAGGCACTTCCCCGCGTTTACCCCTCGGCTATACTTACGACTCACTAGGTCATCTGGTTACTTATAGTGAATTTCATCCTTTCCACCTTACATGCAGAGTCTGAGGAGAGTAGGCGCCACGAGACAGTCACACCGCCCTCGGCCTAGTCAGCCCAGCATGGTGAGTTGAAAGCCAAGGCAGTTGACTCACCACAAGCACTCAAAGTAAAGGAAGGAAGGACGTGACATGATGGCCATGTATGGTGTGCTCCCATACTTGGAATTTGTGTCTCTGCCTTAACCCGCATCCATCCTAAGTGTCACATTGGTTCATTGAAGGTGGAGAGAGGCGCTGAATATTCACGTCCCCCCACCTACAAGTCCCCTCCGTACCCTAGAGACTCAACCGCTTGACCCTCTGGTTACAAGTCCGACTCTCCACATATCAGTTAGGGCCAGCCGCTTATTGGCCTCCAAATCACAAGATTCTATCAAAAAGACTCAATGTGGAAACTAATGCATTCAATGCCAACAATGTGGCATTCATGTATCAATCACAAAGATGACGACTAAACTACGTGGTCAGGCCATGAGTAATACAGACTTCCTTAATATGCAGAAAATGCATTCTGAAGCAACTGTGCCTGTGCACCGCAGATATTCACTATCCCGCTTGTGTAAGAGACAGACATGCAGCGTGGTTGCGACTGTGTGTTAGCGCATGTGGGTGGGGCAGCAAAAAACAAGTATGTTGTCTTGCAAAGAGAAAAGACTGGGTCACATTCTAAAAGTTCTCAATCGTGCAAAGAATGTGTTGCCGTAACCCGCCAATTTTGTACTAATTCACTATGGTTTAATTTAAAATCTGTCTCTTCAGGAGCTCAATGTGGATTCTAGAGAAAGGCTTGGCGGCATGTCAAAACCAGAAAACCACAGCCTGCTCCTATGGCCCGCGCCCCAAGTTGTCAAAACAGTTTGTCGCTATGGCTGCCAGGACCCGAGAGGCCACAGTTGAGCGTGTCAGGGAGTACAGCACAGGCTAGGTGGGCAGACACAGGAAGTTGTCAACCACCATCTATAGCAGTGGTTCTCAACTGTTGGGTCATGACCCAAAAATGAATCATGAGTCTGTTCAAAAATGGAGAAAGGTTCATGTAAATAATAAAAGGAGACTGAACATATAATTCAAAATACTGATTAATAAAAACAAATTTAGAGTCTGAAGTATGTGTTGTGTATCAATACATACCATTACATGGTCGAATCAAAACAGCCCTAAAAGCTTCAATGAAGGATATGAGTTTTAAGCAGTCTAACCTGTCAAACATGATATTTGAATTGCAATGTATGTACATTTAATTATATAATTATATGCATCATCCACTACTGTAGAAGTTTGGGGTTGGTCAGATGTTTTCATGCTTTTGAAAGAGGTCTCTTCAACATACATTGTTGTTCTGACCAATTTTCAGTGCATCCATGATACTCTTATCTTATTGTCACCTGCTTGACCAACAATTTCACAACCAAGCATCGTTAGTTACTCCTAAAACAGAGAGGTATCTTCTTCTCTAACGCCTTACTAAATGTCGCATTTATTGGTCAAGATTTAGATGCGATCACCAAGCCGTAATTATGTCATTAACCTGTTCAACCTTTTACTCATTCCACCGGCACAGAACGGCTTCAGTAACTGAACAGAGACAGGCTGTTAAAACTTAGTTCTGTGTCTACAAACGAAAACCAAAAACTACACCGTACTTCTTATTCAAACAATTTGTCTCCCCAACAGACCTGAACAACTAGCACAAACCGAAATACTTGAACGAAACTGTTGATAATACGTAACTGTGGTATATCTAAAGCCTTCTGTTGTTTCATTCGCGCGACACTCGTCGCCGAAAAAGGTGATTTCCGTTCAACTTCTAAAATCTTGCTCTTTGTGTGCTGCCATGCGCCAGCCACCGGGCCGCCTCAAGATATGAGAGTCGCCAGCATTTACGACCCTTCTCAGAACTACGGCTCTGGTGTAGTAAATGCTGCTCCATCTGACAGCATGTGAAAATACCACATTTAATAACATGTTTTACTCGCTTCATAACGTCAGTCGAGTGATTGAAATAAATCCTTCTGTGAGATGATGTGGCTTCTTACACAGAATAAGGCACGCAACATATTTCATAGTATGCTAAGCAGTGATAAAGGCATTGCATAATAAATATACTTTATTATAATAAGACGAACTCAGATAAACCATATATTGTGATAGTCGCGTGTTTATTAGTCACACTGAATCAATGAAAGCAGTTAAATCGTCTGTTTATTCAGCTGCAGCGATAGGTATTTTCTGGGTTTCTTCTGCAAGGCGTATTTAGAGTTCTTCTAGAGCGCCCTCTGGCCTTCGGATGGAGGTTTACTACTGATCAAAGAACCGCGCTTCACTGAAAGATACGCATGACAAATGCAGCATTTGCCTAATCGCGATTGCGATTTCATTTCGCTTTACCGTGCAGCCCTTACCAGGACTATTTTACAGATGTTCTTACTACGTTTCTGGGCCTTGAACATGTCAGTTGCATTGCTGTCTATGCAGGATCAGAAAGCAAAATATCTTAATTTGTTCCAAAGATGAATGAAGGTCTTACGGGTTTGGAACGACATGAGGCGAGTACCCACAAAAGTTTATTTTTGGGTGAACTATCCCTTTGACTTCTTTCAAAAAAAACAAAAAAAAACAAAAACAAATTTTACTGACCCCAAACTTTTGAACAGCAAATCAGATAATAATTGTGTGAATATCAGGACAAGTCTCTTTAAATCACATCTAAAACATGTACACATAAATACAGGCCTATACATAAATACACAAAATATTGTTACGGTTATTGGCCGATATTGGATATTTTATTGTGCATGCTTGTGCATTTTATATTGAGTTTAGGTGAACATCAGATTAGGGCTGGACAATAATTCAATATCAATATGTATCGCGATATTATTTTTTTCAATAACGGTGTTATGATTTTTAAACATTTCCGATATTTCAATACGCGTTACCGGTGTTTTCCATACATTGATTTATTTGTGGCGTTGACTTCGTTGAATAAACATGAGCACTGCACGTTTCAAAATCAAAACGCGTTGCGGGTGTTTCATATGAATGTATCTCTGAAGGGAACCGACTGTCTTCAGAATAGTTTAGATGGCATTTTTATCTGATAAAGTAGCGTTCATGAACGGAGCTGATTTGATTACAGCCATTACCAAGGAAACCGCTAGTTTTATCACTCTCAAAGCGCCTCCTGCTGGCAGACAAACAGTTTGCATTTTCAATAATAAACCCATTTCCAGCAACGTGCTTTTGTTGTTGCTCTATTTTTTTTTTTTCTGAAGCAACTCGGAGCATGTTTCATACTCGTTATCCTGGTTAATACCCGTTTCAATCTATAAGAATAATCAGCCTACACTACCAGTCAAAGGTTTTTGAACTGTTGATTTTTAATGTTTCTTAAATAATTCTCTTCTGCTCACCACGCCTGCATTTATTTGATCAGAAATACAGAAAAAACAATAAAAATTTGGCAGCCAAGAGCATGAACATTTTGAAATATTTTTACTATTTAATACCCTGCTTTTCATTTGAATATATTTTAAAATGTAATTTAGTCATGTGATCAAAGCTAAAGTTTCAGCATCATTAGGCCTACTCCAGTCTTCAGTGTCACATGATCCTTCAGCAATCATTTTAATATGCTGATTTGCTGATTATCAATATTTAAAACAGTTGAGTACATTTTTTCAGGATTATTTGATTAATAGAAAATTCAAAAGAACAAGATTTATTTGAAATAGAAATCTTTTCTAACAATATACACTACCATTCAAAAGCTCTTTTTAAAATTATATTATAGAAATTATTACTTTCATTTTGCAATGATGTTTTAAATTGATCAAAAGTGATGATAAAGACATTTATAATGTTACAAAAGATTTCTATTTCAGATAAATGCTGTTTTTCTGAACTTTCTATTCATCAAAGAAACCTGAAAAAAAAATGTTTTTTGAGCAGCAAATCAGAATATTAGAATGATTTCTGAAGGATCATGTGACTGGAGTAATGACGCTAAAGCTCTGCTTTGAAATCACAGGAATAAATTATATTTTCAAATAGAAAACAGTTATTTTAATAGTAAAATATTTCACAATATTTACCCGTTTTTGCTGTATTTAGGATCAAATAAATGCAGGCTTGGTGAGCAGAAGAGAATTCTTTAAAAAACATTAAAAATCTTACTGTTCAAAAACCTTTGACTGGTATGTTAGCCTATAGTTTGAAGTAAAAAATATTAATATTAATCAGTAGAGTCTGAGATTTATTTGACAGTGATTTCACATTTCTTGTTTGTATGAAGGCTAAATACCAATAAAAGGTGAACATTTATTTATTTGCGCCATTTATTTCCGAAAATATTATATAGTTTTATAGGAGTAAGTTTCATAGAGTTGGCAAATTAATTTTTCAAAAAAATAAGTTTGTAGGTACAGACATCTGTTGTGGCCGTTTTTATGAGGCTTTTTTAATAGTGTTCATATCGATATCGGAATTATATCGTATCGACCGAAATTAAGAAATATATCGTGATATAAATATTGGCCATATCGTCCAGCCCTACATCAGATGATTGGAAAGGTAAAAAAAATTTTTTTAAATAACACTTAAAAAATGATAATAATAATACTTTAATTTTAATGTTTGATTTATTTAGACAAAATAGTACAGAATTTGAATTCTAGTTATCAGCCAAAACAAAATTATCAGCTTGTTGATATCAGCCAGATTTATAATATTTTGCATCCCTAATAAAGACAAATTCTAATTCTAATGTAAGATTAACGGCTAGAGAGTAAAAGGCTCAATGCACCTTGTACTAATTCAGACCCAAACTCTTGGCGTTAGTCATTCTGGGTGGACTTGCACTGAGAGAATTGCATTTGCCAAAATCTGCTGTTGCTCGGGGATACCGAGAGTGCAGTTTTCTTTTCTTTCTGTGCAGAAAGCTCTTCAACAAACTCACATCCTTCCTGCACGCCAGCAACCACCCGTCCCACAACCACATTCAGCCCTGGCTGCTTTTTCAATAGAGGAAATACTCAAGGGCTCAAGACATTTTACACACTTTTTTTTTTTAAAGAGAGCACTAGTTTTTAACAAAAAAACAACACCTCATTACTTCTAGAAATACAACGTGGGTTTTAGTGTTGTTCAAATTGGGGGGGGGACAGCAGTTTTATGAACCACAACATTTTAGGTTTGTTTTCTCAGCGACAATGATGTCAGCGACGTGTGAAACCGTGGTGCACCTTGTTTCTGAGTTCTATGCAAAGATCTGCGGTTTCGATATTTTAAGTCAGGCACTTTGGTTTTCAATGGACAAGTACTGGTCTTTCCAAAAACTCTTAAAGAGCTTATGTGCTTCTAAGACAAACTAATGTCACAGCATGAGACATAAATCGAGTTTTATTTAGACTGCAGATAAACACTCTCACACACACTGACACAGACGCATTAACCGCTGCGTTAACAAGGATTAAGTCTGGGTGAGAAACATTGCAATGATTTTAATTAATGAGCTTTTTATTTGGCCATTAAGTTATTTTTTTTTTTATATCTATATATCTTGTGTTTTATTAATGAAAAATTGTGTGGAAACAATCTTAAAATTATTTTAACAGTTTTTTAAAGTAATTTAAATGCATAAATATTTTAAATTACTCGCAATAATAATGGTTGTTTGGTTCAAAATGATGGATAATAATTGAATTTTAAATTATTAATATTTTAAATATTGTCAAAATGCTAATTTCATACAAGGATCCAAGATTTTAACTACTATTATATTATATTTTATTAAATTTCTTTCCTTCTTGTGTTTATTAGTGAAAATATATGGGAAGGGGTTAGCAAATCTTTATTTTTTACCCCAAGTTTTTACTGTTGTTGTACTGTTTTTTAAAATACCTTACTTCACTGCAGTACATTTTCTAAATTTACTTTGCAACAATGGATGATTGTTCAAATAGGATTTAAAAAAAATCTAAAATTTAAATAAAAATTATATTTTTTATATTTTAAAAATTAAAACAAATATTGCATGTTTTTTTTTTTAGGGGCCAAACCCTAACAATAAATATATTAATAACTATAAATAAAAATAATTATTTAACATTATAATATATATTTAATAATAATATAATATTATCATGTTCTTATTATTATTATTAACATTATTGTGTTTACTAGTGAAAAATAGTGTGTGAAAACAAACCTACAATTATTTTACTTTATTTATTATATATTTCCAGTCATCGTTTTTTTTTTTTTTTATATTTATTATTTTAACGTTTTTACTTTATTTTAGTGCATTGCATTGCATTGGCATTAAATGCTCTAAATTCATTTTGCAAAAATGGCTGATTGGTCAAAAGAACGGGTAATGAAAAAAACTAAATATAAATGAAAAAAATATTTTAAATAGTCAAAATGCTAACAAATATTAAATGTTTTTTTTAGCCAAGCCCTAACAAGGATATGCACACGTTCTCTCAACTAATCTCTTCACGACACTAAATAAACACAGACACCCCTTCTCTCTCACACACTTAATATATTTAACTAACCTCCAGCGAACATCTACTAAGAGATAAGCAGGTACGCTTTAGGTCCCTTGTACACCTAGTTATATCAATAATTAAACATTGCAAAGGACTAAAGCTCAGCCCGTGAGAGATGTCCTGCATGAAATGCGAAAAGCAAACTAAAAGAGTGCACTTGGACTCCTTTTGCTTACATAATGTTGGCGTCATTGGTTAGGCATTCCACCTCAGCAGAAATTCCAAGCCTTCCGACAAGGTTTGGAAATCATATGGAAAGTAGTAGTGAAATTAGCATCAGGGTTAGTCAGTTCCTCTCCGCCACGGCCAGGAGAGAGGCAGCCAACAGACATGAGGCTGTGGCCGGTGTTTAGATCGAGTAAACTGATTATGAGCACTGGGAATTCAAGGAAAATACACAGATGATGAACTAGGACATAAAGCATCAACAGAGTGTGGTGTAGACATTTGACGTCTGTCTGACAATCACACAAAAAAATCATTAGCTCACTACCCTCCCACAACAAACGTTCTGTGAGAAAGCATCTGTGGCATGCTGTCGATTAGCACAGGAAATCATTTTAACTTGCCAGTCAGTCAGGAAAATTGCACTTACAATAGAAGTCTATGGGTCAGGTTATAGCATAATACACACCGTTTCAAAAGTACAGCCACAAAACATTATACACGCTAACTAAATTTTTGGTCATACTGCCAGCAACTAATAAATATCTAAATATAATGTATTTACATATAATATAGCTTTTATATAATATAAATAAATATAAAAAGCCTGTAAATTGATGGACCAAAATAACCTGTCAAAGGGAAAACCCCTGTAGCGAATTAGCTCATGGGGAAATATGACTAATTAACCATAACTAGTTATGATTACCTATTCATATTTTAGATCCGCTGTAGAAATTTAGCTGACCACTCAGGGTCAACCGTCTTGTCCATTCTAAGAACGTTAATTTCCTGGTTAAGGGGAATTACTTTCTTACTGTACAATTCTATAATTTTGTAACGTAAATCTGCATGATCAGTGACTCCGGTTATGAGCAAACAATGAACATGTCAAGTGTGATAAAAGTAAGGTTTTTATTAACTACATAAACACTTAAATTGTCTAACATACTACATAAACACATTACGCCGGTCTAACATACACACACACACACACACATACAGTTGGTATAGGAAATGGTTAAAGTTTAACTCAGTACAGAAAGAGACATAAGGAATTAATTTTATGGAACCATTTGCATATTCAGCCGATCTAATCCTGAGGGAAAACGTCAGATTCTTAGATCAAACAAACCTTGTAAAAAGGTGTAACTGATAATTAATGCATCAATTAAATCGACTAAGTTTTATACTTGCGAGTATGTCTGAAAAAGATTCCAGATGCAATCTTAAGGCCCAAGATCTTAATGAAGTTGGTTGATGAGAAAGAACCAATTTGAGTCAGAGTCACTTGATGAATGAAAGGACTCGGCCGAAGCCTTGCACAATGCTTTGGTATCCTGAAGCGTTTTTCTCACATCTTTATCTTTGCTTCTGACCGAACCACCGACTGCGGGTCACATGGTGTGTCAGCTTTTAGGTCAGAGAAGATCCCCGCCTCTCAAGTTGGGCTTATCCAATGAGAAAAGCCGGAATCCCAAGTGGGCGATTTGAGATCCTGTGGAGTTTATGACTCCTTGTGTGGAAACATGGTACTTTAGTATCTTGAACTTTGATTGAAAATACTAAAGGTTATCAGGGCACTAATATATTGCCTACGTACCAACATATAATATACACGCTTGTTTCGATCTTAAGAAGGCGAATTCATAGATACTAAGCACGGTATATGTAAGGTTATATGAATGATTGGTTTATCGTAAGCATGAATAAAAAAAGTCTATAATACAACAGATTAATACAAAACAGCAATAATACCCACAATGGCCTGAAGAAAATGTGTGTTCTTTCAAAGAAAAGGTTTTCCTATGAATCAATTAGTAGAAAAGTCAATTTCTACTGTGCATTTGTACCCCTTGTTTCTGGAGGAAGCAGAATGAGAGCCGGCTCGCATTCCACAAGGTTGTAAATGTATCGGGTTACCATGAAGCCAGGGTCTTGTTCGGCGTCCTGGGGTGTTACAAAGTATTTGTGAAAGCTAGCTAACAAAATATATATTGTGTGTTGGAGTGGTCCAGACGGGGTGGCTGGGGGTACATGAGTGTGCGCCTGCCCTTTCGAGCGTTGTTGTCCGTAGAATAGACAACAACGAGCGATGTCAAGGTGCAGAACAATCGAACACACACCTGCCACTCACGGCTGGGAGCCAGTGGTGGCTTTTTGGCTGTTGGTGCCGTGATGGATGCTGTCAGGTGGTGTGCTGTGGTGATGTAGGCTGTAGCAAGGTGTGGGTCTTCGAGCTTATGCAGCAGGTGTCGAGGTTGTGTCACTTGTCATCCTGAAGTGAGTTAGTCCGGGTAGGATGTTTTTGTTGATGTTGTTAGCCAGTAGGCTATCTGTGGTACCCATGATGTGGGACAGCTGGGTTAGACTCTCACTGGTGAGAGTGCAGGTGGTTCCAGGGATTGCCGGGAACTGTTATGGAGATTCTATAGTGTGTAGAGAATTTCCGACTGACCTAGTGATGATGGCAGGAGAGCAGCAGGTGGTTGCTAGCTCTCTGTTCTGCCCGAACGTCACTAGAAATCCGATGTTTGCTGTGTCGTTTGGCTCTTGTGGTGGCACCGACTTGAGCTTGCCTGAGTTGTGTTGGTAGAGCTTTCGCTGTTGGGCATGTGGGCCCGTTGCTCAATCCAACGTTGTCTGGCTGCTTCTGGAGGTGTCGTCCGGTTTCAAGGGATGCTCCTCCCTTGGAGGGGCCTGATGCTGTGTTGCAGCAGGCAAGGAGTCAGAGGTTTGTCCTTCTCAATACTCCTTAGTTGAGTTTTGTTCAAGGAGCTCTTTTGCGAGTGTCAGCAGCTCCTGTAACCCAGAAGTAGGCGTGTCCAGCTGTCCTTGTGTAGCCTCCGTTGTGTGGAGGAGGATGTTGTGGTGGACTGCTGTTGGACATACCGTGGTGTTTGCAGGATGATGATGCCTTTTCCCAGTGGTTGGTCTGGAACCTGGGCCTGTTGCCCATGTTGATGGCTCTGTCCTCTTCTGGCTAGGTGCTTTCTGTAGAAGGGTTTTACATTGTGGCAATGCTGGGTGCCTTCTAGTGCCCACTTTGGATTCTGAGTTGTGAAGTTCAAACTCAGTGGGGTTTGACAAACACCTTTAGTGGAGGCTNCTGGGTGCCTTCTGGTGCCCGCTTTTGATTCTGAGTTGTGAAGTTCAGAATCATTGGGGTTTGACAAACACCTTTAGTGGTGGCCTTGTGCTTGTTAAAGGCCTTCTTTGTCAGGTTACGCAGCTGTTGATTAGGCATTGTGCGGCAGGCCCTAATGCCTAGGTGCCTTCTTGCAGCTGGTGTCCTCCGCCATCCCAGGGTAATTGTGAGCTTTGGAGTAAGTTTGTCAAAGTCTGTGGTAGTAAGCATGGGGAGTTTCACGCCGGCCCTGCTTGGTGTCTGGGGCAGCGATCAGTCCGTGTTCATACTCTGGGTCTGAGAGTATTTAGGTTGCCAGAGGTGTTGTCTCTGGCCAGCTCGTTGGGTCTGTGGGTTCACCCGGTGTGTGTGTCTGCAGTGATCCTCGGGAAAGGTCCTTGCCCCACCCCCTTGTGGCTGCTGATTGGTGACGTGTGAACAGTGGGCTCTCGTCCCCCCCTCGCAGGTTCAAACTCTTGTCTGAGGGGGTGGGCCTGCTGGCCAGGGGAAGTTCTGTTTCGTGTTTTCCCTATCTGTTCGCCTTGTGGTCTGCAAGCATATTTCAGTTCATTTGTGACACTGAATTCACCTCGTTGCGTTGCTTCGGTTCGCCTGAAAATTTTTTTTTTTTTGTTGCAGCTGCAGAGGTTTCAGGGAGCTGACTTGTGAAGTGTCAAGCAGAAGGCTTTGGCTCCCTTTTCCCCCTTTCGTAGCTGTGCACAGGTGTGGAGGGGATTGCACTGCTGGTGATGTGATGTTCAGCCGGCTGTCTTTTGCTTAGGTCTATGCGCAGTCGGTAGGACTGTTTAAATTCTTTCTGAACCAAGTCAAGCTCCTTTCTAATTGCTGAGTCAGGGTTTGGACCTCAGCTCTGTCTGTATGCAGGTGGCCTTGTAAGGCCTAAGATGTGGTGTCTTTCTCATTTATTTCCACATATGTTGTTTTTAAGAGTGATTTTGTGTGAAACAGTTCTCTTTTCAAGTTCTGTGTGATGGCTTTTTCCAGCGGCGTTTGGTGTCTAGCAGCTGTTAGAGCCTCTGTTAAGACTGGTGATTTCTTTCTGTCGCAACATTCGGTGAGGTTCTTTGCATCCGTTCTGTTCTTTCTCTCGTTGAGCAGGTGTCAGTTCTCTGCAGAATTCTGTGACTTGCAGTTTCAGCTCATATACCTTTTGTCTGAGGCCCTTGAGGGTGTGGGCCGAGGAGAGGATGATGCTGGTCAAGTGTTCGCTTATGTTGCAGTCTCGCTGTTCCTTTCTTTGCCGTTGCAGGTCGTTGGCTGCTTTGGGTTGAAGGATGTCCATCACAGTGCTCTGCTGGTTTTCCAGGTGGTCCTGGTGAGCTGGCATGGCTGGATGTCTGTGGAATGTCTGCGCCATACTGGCACACTTGTGGGAACACCAGTGAGAGAGAGACACAAGGCAAATGCAGGTACGTTCAGAGGTGTTAAACTATCTCTAAGGGTAACGGCTGTGTAGGCCGTGTAAGGTAGGACTAGCTGGTGGGAGGCAGCTAGTGAGGTAGGGTGCTATGTTTTTTTTGTTCGTGAACACAAAGAGAGAGTTTGAGTAACTTTGTTGATGGGCCGTAAGCAGGGGTCAGCTGATGCCCGGGCTATACTACTGATGGTTCACGGGTTTGGTCACTAGGACGAAACTGAAAAAAAATAAGATGAACACAAAAAAAAAAAAAAAAAAATGTTACCCTATTTTAGTTGTTTTCCTACAGATAGGCTAAGCAGTTTTCACTTGTGTGTGATGCTGCAATAGACTTCATAAACCTAAGGTTAGGCTGTTAGCTAAACTAGCAGGGACCCATCAAATACCTCTTCAAAAGAAAAAGAAACAGTGGGAATTTTTTCTAGTTTTATGTTAGCCTACATTGTGGTGCAATGGTAGCTGCCCTTCAACGGATTAGGCCTGGCACTGAGGCGTGAGGAGAATTAGAGAGGAAACAGGGATTATGCTACTTATAACCTGTATAACTCGTTAAGGAAACAAAAGTTGCTAGAACTATTGTAATCCTATCCAAAAGCGACGATGTTGATGGTGAAAATACTAAAATAAGGTAAAATTAAAACACAACCCAAAAAAAATTAAATAAATAAAATAAAAAAAGGTCCTAAGAGCTGTAGGAAATTAAAAAGGGAAAGTAAATAAAAAAATAAAATAAAAATGGAATAAAATAAAAAATAAATAAAATTTGATTTAATTAAATCTCAAATATAATACAAATCAATTTCGCTGAATTGGTAAATTTGTGCTAAACAAATGTAAAAAAATGCAAAAAAAAAAAAGAGTAGACATAAAGTCAATAAAAAATAAACAATAACACAAGTAAAACCTGTGATGGCATCAACAGGAAGTGACCCCAGGAGTGACGGAGAGAGAGAGGGGAGAGAGAGAGGGAGAGAGAGTTGTGGTTAGAAAGTTACACTTTACACGCCTATCTAGTGTTAGTCATATGCTAACAGCTAGCAGTTGAGGTAACGGGCTTAGCTTAAGAGTTAGCGTTAGATACACGCAATTCTTTGTTGACACACAGGTCTGTGAAGTGAATGCTGTTGTCAAATTAACCGGAAGAGTCTGCTCACACTTCGGGGTCACGTGTTGCTAGGAGACCATTGCAAGCTCACAACAGGTGCAGGTGGATCAGACTTGCACTGCTGTGAGCATGCACGGGAAACTCGTGCATGTCCCGTACAAATTCATTCATTACTCAAAACAGCACATTCACTTTACAGGCAATGGTGGATTCGTAGTTAGTTACGCTAGAATAACACCATTAATTTTTCGTAAATGTTTCAAATGAGCGAGTCAATGAAATACAATGATACGTAACACATAATAAGGCCTTAATTTAGTGAAATGAGGAGCATTGCTCAGATCACCTACAACAGTGCTGAAAAAGGGGATTTCTTCGCCCAAGATCAGACCGATTCATTCTGGAACCATTTATATGAGCTGCTAATCTGAGATTGCGTCGTCCGAAAATAGACTTATGCTCCACTAACACAGAAATTAGGATTTCTTCACCTAATTCAGGTTAGTTTCTTATCGTACGATTTTAAAACATTATAGCACTGAAACTTTCTAATACCTGTGGGAAGGCACCTTCAAGCTATAGTTTTATCTGATTATATTCAGAACCTGGTGCGCGCATGTATAAGAGTTACGTAAATGTTTCACATGAGTGGGTCGATATGAATACAATGATACATAACACATAATAAGGCCTTAAATCAGTGAAATGAGGAGCATCGCTCAGATCACCTACACAGTACTGAAGAAGGGTATTTCTTTGCCCAAAATCAGACCGATTTATTCTGTTACCATTTATATGAGCTGCTAATCCCGCGATTTCGTCGTCAGAAAATAGACTTATGATCCACTAACAACAGAGATTAGGATTTATTCGCTAAAATCAGGTTAGTTTCATATCGTACGATTTAAAAACATTACAGCACTGAAAACTCTCTACCGCTTGTAGGAAGGAACTTTCAAGCTATAGTTTTATCTGATTTTAATCAGAAACTGGTATGGCGCCTGGAGAAGAAGTTACTAACTTATGAGACAGACTCATAAGATTGATTACTGGGTCTGCTTTCAAGCAATGTTTAAAACGACTCCACCTTTCTAAATTACTGCTCGTACTGCATATAGTAGGAAACTATTGTTTTCTGGTTATCTTGTCAAAGTTTCTGGGGGTCGCATTATGCGCTGCTGCAGGGATGCTTGGAAGGGACCCCCTCCTCTCTGTGGTTGCTGGAGGTATTATGGGTCTGTCTGCTGAGTTGTTAAGCAGAAAGTGCTGGCTCCCCCTTTCGTAGCTTCGTGCACCTGAGGGAGTTTTGCACTGCTGAGTGAGGATGCAGGAGTAGGGTGTTTCTCCCACTGTGTTTCCTTTTGCAGCCTATAAGAGTACCTGAGTTCTCGTTGGACCATGTCAAGTTTGTCTTGAGTGTTGTTCAGCTGCTGGATCAGAGTCTCAATTCTGGTAACTTTGTCTAAGAGCTCAGAATTTGTTGCTTTAATAGTAATTTTGTGTGGGAATTTTTCCTTTCCAGGTCCTTTCTGGCTACTTTTTCCAGGTGCTCTTGCTGTTCAGCATCTGTCAGAGCCTTTTTAAATCTATTGTTTTCCTCCTGTAACTCCATTTTGCTGGGGTCCTTGTGGCTACCGCTGTGATCTGTTGCTTGAGATCATTTTCCTCCTGTTTCAGACCCATGAGGTTGTGGGCTAGGAAGATAATGACCTTGGCGAGCTTTGTAGCCACAACTCTCGCCCGAGTCCTGAGTCTGAGGTACACTTCTCTCTCTGTGTCCAGTTGGTTTCGGCTCAGTAGGTGGTCGTCGGGCCTGGGTAAAGGGGGTGTTCCTCACGTCGCCTGGCCAGCCCTCTCTGTTCTGCTTTCTGGGCAGTTAGTCTGAGCATCTGCCACGTTTTGACACACTGGTGTTGAGAGAAAGGGCTAGAGACTACTACAAGATCAAAACAGAGTGTGAATGCTAAAATATTTTTGGGTCAGCATATGTTTTGCTGAAAAGGACGTAAACAGTATTTTGATTGATGATTTAAGACTACTATCAAATTATTGTCAAATTATCACTCAAAATTTACTGACGGTTCCCCAAACAGGCTTAATCTCTGATGTATGAAGGAGAAAAGGGAAAAGCAGAAGGAAAAGGAGAGCATTTCTATTCATATTATGCTGATTATTTTTGAAAATAAACAAATCAAAAATAGAGGTGTCTCTGGTTCCTTTTGAGGTTCAGGGAGAACATCAAAACAAAGGGGGCATACATGTAAATGGATTTAAAATTAGCTTACTTCTATTATTAAAACAGGGTAATCTATCTGATATTAGGAACAATCAGTAGCACACGTGATTAACTGATTGTTTGGGGCACACACCATGTCTGGTCACTGCTGCTGCGTGTTCAGCTCCCATGCTGGTCCATGCCATGTGTGTGCCCCGCCCTCCGTAGCGCGTTATTCACTGTGTTACTAAAAGCACCCAATACCTTAATGAGTCTTTCTTCGATAGACAGTTAAGATTTAATTAATTTTAGATTTAATTAACTAGTAACTGAGCCATAGCATTCAGGAAGGATAAATCTAAGATAGTTAAATTCGCTGAGAAGAATTGAAGATTGAGAAACATAGAAAAAAAAGAAAAAGAAAGGGGAAAAATCAGAAACCAGGGATTAGGATAAATTCAAATTACTTCACACTGCACACACAAATGCTGTATTTAAAAGCTTCAATTAAAAAGTGCTAACCCCTAATTGTTAAAGCTATCTGGTAGCTTAGCCTAAAATGAAACTACGCTAAGTCGTGTTAGCTTAGCTGCTTCAAATGGTTTTTTTACAAACATGGCGTGTTGTGCTATATGACGTTAGCACTTCCTGTGACAAGTAGTTGTCACGGTAACCAATGCATGCCAATTTAATTAACGCAGTTTAATGTCTGTCTACGTTAAACAGTCATAGTTTTAGAACGTGATGCTTTCAACCTTCAAGACTTGTTGCATTACATTACCACTTCGGTGAGTGCTTCTCTAATGCAACAATAAACTTCTTGCACTTGTTTAAATAATTACAAAACGGGTTTACTGTAAGTAAAAACCGGTTTAAACATATATGTAGTAATGTTTGCCTCACACATGAGTACTAAAATACAGTATTACACCTTTAAATTCACTCAGCGAGTGAAACACATAATGACCACCAAGTTGCTAGGCTTGTATATATACAGTCAAAGTGTAGATGAATTGCTTCAATCTAATTATAACTATAAGGCTTTTATGCTGTAGAAAGGGGAGCAGCGTTCACATCTACCTTGATATAACTGTACTTAGATTTCTTCTTCAAAGAAACAATTTTAAACAATACTGCAATTTTGTGATTTCCTCACTAAAGCATATTACATTATGGTACAGTTTGGAAATGCCGCTGAGCTTAGATTCAGACTTACGCTTTGTCAAGACATATTTATGCTTTAATACTGAAATTAGGATTTCTTTGCTAAAATCAGATTAACCTCACACCGATGCCATTAAGCATGAAATACCTAAAGACTCTCACAATTATAATAGCGTTACCAATTCAAACCCCCACTTTATCTGCATCTAAATAAGCCAGCAAATAGGGACACAACAGGCATCTGAAGTCACGCCCTATTTTAACCTAGGCTATCACGCACACACTTTTAAGTTACCCTTGTTTAAAAAAAACAACTCATAACTTTCGTTTTATCATGCCCACATTTTCTCCACCAAAATCTGTAGCAAATTTAGCTCACAACAGGAAATATGACTAATTAACCATAACTAGTTATGATTATGAATATTTTAGATCCGCTGTAAGTATTTACTTTACCTCTCAGGGTCAACTGTCTTGTCAGTTCTAAGAATGTTAATTTCCTGGTTAGGGGAAATAACTTTCTTACTGTTCAATTCTATAAGTTTGTAACGTAAATGTGCATGATTATTGACTCCGGTTATGATTAAACAATGAACACGTCAAGTGTGATAAAAGTAAGGTTTTTATTAACTACATAAACACTTAAACTATTCTAACATACTACATAAACACATAAAGCCGGTCTAACATACACATACACACACACATGCATACAGTTGGTATTGGAAAGGGTTAAAGTTTAGCACTAAAGAAAGAGACATAAGGAATGACATTTATGAACCATTTTGCATATTCAGCATATCTAAAACCTGAGGGAAAACGTCAGAGTCTTAGTTCAAACAAACCTTGTAAAAAAGTGTAACTGATACTTAATGCATAAATTAAAACGACTAAGTTTGATACTTGCAAGTCTCATCTGTCTGAAAAAGATTCCTGATGCAATCATAAGGCCCCAAGATCTTGCTGAAGTTGGTTGATGAGAAAGAGCTAGTTTGGGTCAGAGTCATTTGATGAATGAAAAGGACTAGGCCGGTGCCTGGCACGAGCTTTGGTATCCTGGAACGTTTCTCACATCTTCATCTTAGCATCTCCCTGAACCCCCGACATGAGGCGGGTCCATGGAGTGTGCCTTTTAAAGCCTGCAGAGATTCACGCCTCTTAAGATGGGTTCGTCCAATGAGGAAGGCTGAAATCTCAAGCGGGAGGTTGGAAATACTGGGGGTTTTTATGACTCTTTGTCTGTAAGCCTGGTAGTTTGCATATGTAATTCGCTGGAGTGTTGAGGCACGAATTAGTAAAGATTCTTAGAACATCAATATGGTGCATAGGTATCAGCATATAATATACACACTTGTTTCGATCATAAGAAGGCGAATTCATAGATACCAAACATGGTATAGGTGAGGTTATATTAATTAGTGGTCTATGATAACATGAATAAACAGCATACACTACAACAGACAATAAACAAGAACAGTAATGGTATACACAATGACCCAAGGATATGGGTATTCAATCAAAGAAAGGTTTTCCTATGAATTAATTAGAGAACATTCCATTTCTCTGGGCATTGTGTGTCTTCCTCATGAGTAAAATGAGGGAGTTTCTCACCTACATTCCTTTTAGGCCATAAAACCAGTCATATCATGATTAGTTGTCATAGTGACCAAGGTGGGGGATGGTGTTCAACCGAGCCCATGGCATCCATCCATTGGATGAGGGGTCTGTGACTATTTGTTAATCTAATGAAAAATGGTGTTAAATCAAATAAGAAATATGATTGTGTCAGTATTGGTCTAGACGCTAAGCACACAGCTAAAATAATGAAGGAGTGGCTTCACAACAACTCTGGGACTGTTCTTGAATGGCCCAGCCAGAGCCCTGACTTAAACTTAATTGAGCATCTCTGGAGAGACCTAAGAATTGCTGTCCACCAACGTTTACCATCTAAACTGACAGAACTGGAGAGGATGTGCAAGGAGGACTGGCAGAGGATCCCCAAATCCAGGTGAAAAACTTGTTGCATCTTTCCCAAAAAAACTCATGGCTGTATTAGATCAAAAGGTTGCTTCT
The DNA here is from genome assembly GCA_018155175.1 of Sinocyclocheilus anophthalmus. NCBI lineage: Eukaryota > Metazoa > Chordata > Actinopteri > Cypriniformes > Cyprinidae > Sinocyclocheilus > Sinocyclocheilus anophthalmus. The sequence continues at coordinate 353,003 of JADLZN010003543.1, forward strand.
ACTAAATACTGAGCAAATGTTCTGAATACTTAGGACCATGTGATCTTTCAGTTTTTCTTTTTTAATAAATCTGCAAAAATGTCAACAATTCTGTGTTTTTTTCTGTCAATATGGGGTGCTGTGTGTGTACATTAATGAGGAAAAAACTTAACTTAAATGATTTTAGCAAATGGATGCACCTATAAAAGAGTGAAATTTAAGGGGGTCTGAATACTTTCGTACCCACTGTATATCTTAGAAAATATTTACCTGTATTTATATTCCTATAATTTATGAATAAATATGTAAAAAATATCGAATGTATTTACGTGTGTATATATATTCATATAATTTAATTTATATAATATATTTAATATATTAACATAACATATTTTTCTTAAATATATATGTGCATGTGTGTGAATTTATATATACATAATAAATATACACACAAAAACTGTAGTAGTATTTTAATGATACTAAAGTGTATCTGATCCATCATCAAAATTAAAGAAAATATATACTTTATATATAAAAATGCTTAGTAAATTATTAATGGTTATCAATGCATGTCAGTGGAATGGGGAAAAATGCAAGGTGTAGATATGCTTTTTTTAAAAAGTTGAACTTATTTTAAGAATACTGTGTCATGCACAAGACGCTGCAAAAGACGTGAACGTAAGCACAGCTGTCAAACACGTCCGTCTACTGCATGTTTACAACATTGGAAAAGCAGTGCAAAAGAACGCAAAAACACATTCTGTGAAAATGGCCCCTAAGTCTGGAATAACATCTTAACATCCAGATTTAAATGTAATAATTTATCAGACTTTTATTTAAAGATTTTCTAATGAGAAAAACCAAAAGCAATTTATCATATCCAACAATATTAGCAATACCAAGTTTTGGGTGTCAATGAAAACCAGATAAGTAGTGGAATAAAAAGTTTATGATTATGGATAATTCAGTGCCAGGTAAATCTAAAATTGACTTTTAACCAGTCGTGGTTGGAGCCTTTCCAGTATCATTGGTGTTTATCTGTATTTTAGCGATGTATTTAAATTATTCTAGTTGTGTGTCTGAAAATGTGAAGTGATTGTGGTACTATATTTGATTTACTATAGTATACTACAGTGTGGTGGTGTGTGTCTTCTCTTTCTCTCCCAGCCTGAATACATGCAGGAGGCCAGTCTGATCATGGCTAAGCTTTGTTATGTGGAGGGTGATTACAGGGAAGCACTGAATCAGTACAGTCGTGTGAGTCTGGATGAGATGCAGCTGGTAGGGGCTCCAGTGTACAGACTGTCCACGATCGCTGAGGCCTATGCTACCAAAGGTAAATAATCAGTGTAGTAGCTCAGAAATTAGAGCTGCTGCTCTGTTACATAACAGAAATGCTGTCTTTGTGAAAGCACAAACCCGAGCCTGCTGTTGCAGTTACACTGTTTATGTATGCGCTGTGAAACTGTGTAACTAAGGAAGTTTTGCCTAACTAGAACCGAGACATCATGTTTCTGCAATCAAGTACAAATGTGTGTCCTTACTGAAAGCAAAATGCTGCGCAAAGCAACAAAATCACAGCAGTTGGATAATATTCAATATATTATACAGCAATGTGAAGTGTTTTTTTTTAACCACTGGGATTTTACTTTTCATGCCGTATAAATTCTATATATTACATTACTGTCAAGTTTTTTAAAGAAATGAATACCCTTACTTCGCAATGATGCATTCAATTGATGAGAAGTGACAGTAAAAACATTTAAAATATTTTTAAAAATTCTAGTTTTTGTTTTGTTCTAGTCTTTCCATTCATCAAAGAATACTGAAAAAATTGTATAAATAATTCCAAAAATATTAACAATGTCTCGTAACAGTTTTCAAGAATATTACTAATAACGAGTGATTCTTTATTGCTAAATTAACATATTGAATGATTATAGAATAATTTCTAAAGGACCATGTGACACTGAAGACTGGATTAATGGCTGCTGAAAATTCAGCTTTGTCATAACAGGAATCAATTACATTTAGAAATATATTAAAATGGAATTTATTGAAAAAAAGAAAAAATATAGTATCATTATTTTTTTTTGTTTGTGTGTGTGTGTGTGTTTGATCATGTACTGTAAATGAGGCCTAGATGAGTATAAGAGACTTCTTTCAAAAACATAAAAAAAATCTTAGCAACCCCAAATGTCTATGGGTGGTGTAGATCATATTTAATTATATTAACAGTTATATAATTACAAAATATATTGTTTAATTTAAAATGTAAAAAAGAGGCCATTTCTGTTTTATTTTTAATTTATTTAATTTTAATGCCATTTTTATTCAATTTAGCTTCGTTTTTTATGCTCACCTGGTCAGAACAGTGCGGAGATGCTTCACGGATCCCTGCAGTTCATATTTTGTCCTTTGGGTGGCAGCATTGCTTTAATACTGTGTGTGATGCTCTGCAGAGAAAAGTGTTAGCTACTAAATCCTCTGCTTTGAACACACACACTTTTAATTCCGAGCACATTGAATGTGTTGCCAGGACCGCAGCGTGAGGTGTTTGATCAGAGTTCTGACAGATCGGTGCTTCTGTGGGGCTCTGGGGAAAAACTGCAGGGTGGCACAGAGCCTGTCTCATCCAATCACCTCATAGCATTTCTGTGACTGACAACTACTTTTACAGGGGGGCAGCTTCCTCCCTCGACCCCAATCATCCATCACGCTCCAGCTACCACACACAAACACACGTGTGTGTCATCTCACTGGAGCTTCCTGCCTCGTCTCCTGTGTATATTAAACCCTCGTCTTAAATTATAAAAATCTCCCTCTTGCCTCCGTGAGCTGCTTGTCACTGCCTGTCCTAAGGTGTCAGATTTACTGCAGCCGTTATGCAGGTCATTAAAGAGCCCGGTCACCGTACTGGGGCTTGTCTTAGAGCTGGCTAGTATAACGGGCTTTTAAACCTGTAAGTCGAGGGACATGTGTGTGTTTAGAGGAACGCAGCAGTCGAGAGGAACAGATTTCTGATGAATATGTTATCTGTATCCAAACAGAAGTGAATGTGTCTTTTTCAGACCTTCTAAGATTAAGTTTAGGGCTTCAGTGTAGCAGGTCTATATAAGGTAAAGGGATTTACAGCTTGTACACACTGTCTCCCTTTCTCTCATTCAGTATTTTACCCCCTTTTCTCTTTGGGCGTTGGTGTGGAACAATAAGACCTTAGAAAACCCCTATGCCTTCCTTTGTCACAGAATTGAACTTTTCCTTAAAGCTAGAGTGTGTCATTTCTGTGCCCATATGACCGTGGATCTCAACTGTTTTAAGTCCAAGGCTCTCCATTGTCCGTAACAATGTTTGTAGTTTCAAAACCTATTTTAATCCTTGGCCACTTCTGGTTCTGTAAGGTTTCCTGAAGTTGTTTTTTTTACTCATCATATCTACAGTACATTATAAAATATTTTAGAGTCTTGCATAACTAGTAACATGTATATTCATTGTAAAATGCCTGTGGCAGATATAAGGTTTTATTAATTTACATGACATTTCCTGGACTATAAATCACACTTTTAAAATCAGGCTGCCTCACATATCCAGGTTTTTCAAGACAGTGGGAACCCTGGTTTTTCACAAGATAAAAACATTTGTTGAGGGGGTTAAATTAATAGATAAACATCTTGATTGTTAGTTGTTTTAGACTATTTTAATGCCTGTTTTGTCTTATTGTAAGTTATTTTAAGGCCTCACGTGGCCCCTTGGAAGTTTGCTGAGGCTCCCCTTGGTTGAGAACCACTGCTGTTGCAGGACCAGATGAAATAAATAAAAAACAATGGCCTGATCTCTTCTTCTTCTGACAAACTAGTTATTTTATCACTAAACAACTTATTTTAGGTAGTCCTGCCACCAGCTGACAGTATTAGATTTGAAAGTACTTTAAAAACCTTATGGAATTACTTGTACATTTCTTCCCTTTGTTGGCATTATTGCTATTAAAACAGGAAAGTGGGCAGGAAATATTTTACATTTTAATTTTCTAAATGGTATTTTAGATTTAGTTACTAAATTTATTAACTTAGTTTACATTACAGCCATTGAGATATACTAGGGGGGGGCGTTCATTTTTAGAGCATTTTATTGAACAAACATTTTGACAGAATTAAGTGCAAGATAAATCATTATTTTTGGTTGGTATTCTCTCAGAAGAATAAAACTGTACATTTTAAATGTGTATATCTGCTGAAAATAATTTAGTCAATATTTAAGAGTACATACACTACTGTTCAAAATTGTGGGGTCTGTAATAGTATAAAGTAAAACAGCAAATGTTGTGAAATTATTTTTTTTTTTATATATATATTTTAACTTTTAACATTTTATTCAGCCATTGAATTTTCAGCAGCCATTCTCCAGTCTTCAGTGTTACATGAACATTCAGAAATAATATGCTGATTTAGTGCTGAAGAAACATTTCTTATTACTACCAATGGATGAGCTGCTTAATATTTTTGTGGAAACCATGATTTTTTTACAGGATTCTTTGATGAATGGAAAGTTCAAAACAACAGATTTTATTTTGTAACAATGTGAAAGTCTTTGCTTTCAATTTAATGCGTCTTTGTTGAAGTAGAAATAATTTCTTACTGACCCCAATAGTGTAGGTGACTTAAAACCGTTCACTAGTATTTTATGCCAATCAGTCCACTCTCGTTCTCCTCCTGTCTTACTGAGACCTCACACTTTTAATCAGGGCCTCGTCATTACCTTCTTGCTTGTGATGGATTATTCGGCTCCGTTTTCGTTTCGGAATCATTTTGTGTCTCGATAACAGACTGTTTTCTTCATCCTGTGATATGTTTATAAGCCGTTATCTATTATTGAAGCAGTTTGAAAAGTAGTTAGGAGGGCTACAGTTTCTGTTTCCTGTCACATTGCCATTCTGTCATGAAAACTTTATCTGCGTGGAGAACCCAATACTAACGGCAGCCAAACAAACAACTCTCATCATGTTTACCAGCCACCTGAGCGCTGAGTCTGGCCTGTTTTCCTCATGCTATGAGGGATTTAAGATGGGACTTCGGATGCTGAAGCCAGTAGACAGAGATTGGCCACAGATTGTGTGACATCTCTAAGGAACCATACTTGTATCTTTACCGCATTACTTGGCTCTCAGCTGACCCAGACGAGGCAAGGAGATACGGCAGTGGAACAGACATCAGCTCGTGCTAAAACATTTAAAGCTTTTCTGGTTTGTCTGAGGTCTTTGATTTTTTCACACATGTACAGTGGGGCAAATAAGTATTTGATACACTGCCGATTTTTCAAGTTTTCCCACTTACAAAGAATGGAGAGATCTGTAATTTTCATCGTAGGTACACCTCAACTGTGAGAGACCAAATCAAAAAAAAAAAAATCCAGAAAATAACATTGTATGATTTTTTAATAATTAATTTCCATTTTATTGCATGAAATAAGTATTTAATACAATAGAAAAATAGAACTTAATATTTGGTACAAAAACTTTCGTCTACATTTAACAAGATGTCAGGCGCTTCCTGAAGTATCTTGGGACCAGGGTTGCCAAACACTGACACGAAAGTGGAGGGATTTGGCAGACCCACTCCTCCAGATAAGGTGTCTCTCCAGCCTCTTTCAGGGTTTTGGGCGCTTTGCTGGGCAACATGGATTTCAGCGTTCAGTGTGACCTTCCATAGATTTTATGGGGTTGAGATCTGGAGACTGGCTTGGCCACTCCAGGACCTTGAAATGCTTCTTACGGAGCCGCTCCTTAGTTGCCCTGGCTGTGTGTTTGGGGTCATTGTCATGCTGGAAGACCCAGCCACGACCCATCTTCAATGCTCTTACTGAGGGAAGGAGGTTGTTGCCCAAAATCTCGCAATACATGGCCCCATCCATCCTCCCCTCAATACGGTGCAGTCGTCCTGTTCCCTTTGCAGAAAAACAGCCCCAAAGAATGATGTTTCCACCCCCATGCTTCACAATAGGTATGGTGTTATTTGGACTATACGCATTCTCTTCTTTCCAAAAAAACACGTCGAGTGGAGTTTATTCCAAAAACTTCTATTTTGGTCTCCTCTGACCACATGTCCTTCTCCCATGCCTCCTCTGGATCATCCAGATGGTCTTTGGCAAACTTCAGACGGGCCTGGACATGTGCTGGCTTGAGCAGGGGGACCTTGCCCACGCTGCAGGATTTTAATCCATGACGGTGTAGTGTGTTACTAATGGTAACCGTTGAGACTGTGGTCCCAGCTCTCTTCAGGTCATTGACCAGGTCCTCCCGTGTAGTTCTAGGCTGATCCATCACCTTTCTCAGGATCATTGATACTCCACGAAGCGAGATCTTGCATGGAGCCCCAGTCCAAGGGAGATTGACAGTCATCTTGAATTTCTTCCATTTTCTAATAATTGCGCCAACAATTGTTGCCTTCTCACCAAGCTGTTTGCCTATTTCCTGTAGCCCATCCCAGCCTTGTGCAGGTCTACAATTTTGTCCCTGGTGTCCTTAGACAGCTCTTTGGTCTTGCCCATAGTGGAGAGGTTGGAGTCTGATTGATTGAGTGTGTGGACCGGTGTCTTTTATACAGGTAACAAGTTCAAACAGGTGCAATTAATACAGGTAATGAGTGGAGGATAGGAGGGCTTCTTAAAGACAAACTAACAGGTCTGTGAGAGCTAGAATTCTTGCTGGTTGGTAGGTGATCAAATACTTATTTCATGCAATAAAATGGAAATTAATTATTTAAAAATCATACAATGTGATTTTCTGGATTTTTTTTTTGATTCTGTCTCTCACAGTTGAGGTGTACCTACGATGAAAATTACAGATCTCTCCATTCTTTGTAAGTGGGAAAACTTGAAAAATCAGCAGTGTATCAAATACTTATTTGCCCCACTGTATATTTCAGCGTCTCACTTCCTCTGTCCAGCCAGAACAAAGTAAACAAACTCGAATTATATGAACGAAGAGTAACGTGTTCAGTTTGACCCTTTAAGAATGAATATAATATCCTCAAAGTAAGGATCAAACCATAACGGTGTATTTCAGTAGTCAATTGAATTAGAATTGACAGAAGTGCTGTGTGCTTCTGAAAGTTTCACGAGTGAATTCTGTGGCTCAGTAGAAATGAATGGAACTATGATTTTAAAAGAAATTGGGTTTGATTGATGGCAGAATTTTGGCTTTGGTATGATAGCAGCCATGTGGTACCTACATATCGATTCCTCGAGCAACAAATAAACAGCCTTGGGTGACTTATGAAATGTAAGTGCTGTCAGTCAATTCAGTAATTCAAATGTCAGTTTTTTTTTTGATTAATGTCAATTTTTTTCTAGTTAACACAAGAGGTTCTGTAGTTCATTTGGATAATGTGCATATAAATAAAATATAATTTGTAATTGATAGAATGTTTTATTGATTTCGTTTTTACAATTTTTAAAAACTTCTTTTAATGTTTTTCCATTTAATTTTTTCATGTTCATGTTCATTATTTTTCATGATTAGAACACTGCAAAGATACTTGATGTGATATATTTACATTTGTTTATTTGACTCTAATATTATATATAATATATATATATGTGTGTGTGTGTGTGTGTGTATGAAGAGTGTTCTTTTCATTGCCATTAAAGTGAAAAAACTAAACATAAACATAGGAGCCTGAGAAAAATGCTAATTTTAGAAGAAAAAAAACTCTTCATATATGGCATTATTTTAATGACAAATGTCGAGAGCGCGTTATTGTAGCGCGAAAGCACATTAATATAATGCGCGAGCGCGAATCTACCTCTTTGTAAAGTAGGCTACTTTGTATACACTTTTTTAAAAGGTGCTATATAAATAAAGCTTAAACCAATCAGACCTCCACAAATGACCGATGAAAATACTACGTGAAATCTAATTGGCTGATTGGGAACTGAACCTGGAATTCTTTTAACAATCAAAGATGGCTATTTATTGCTTACGTGTAATAATATGTAGCAATGTTAATGAAATGCAGACATATAGAAAAAAAAAAAAAAAAAACAAAAAAAAAAAAAAAAAAAAAAAACAAGAAATAAAAAAAAAAAAAAAAAAAAAAAAATGGATAGGAATTGGGTGCTTGGATGATTAGGAACATCTGTCCAATTTATTGGATTTGAGCAATTATCTAAAAACCAAATAATATAGCCTGTGACTCTAAAGACTTCATATAAAACATCAATGTTATGTCATAATATGTCAGACACCTCAACTGATTTTAAAATCATTGCAATAAATTCTCAGTTGGTATGATGGCAATAATAAGTAACAATTCCTCAAATCAACATCAAATGCAAAAATAGATGTAAATGATGCAATATATAATACAATAAATGTTCTGATAGTATTGCTGTTTGGACATTTATTGGGAGATTGGTTTCAGTTCTGATTTTTTTTTTCATGAAAATCCACTTAATAGCTACACATTCAATGGCACTCTCCTCTAAAACAGTGAATATACAGTTATATGACAGTTACATGTAATTACATCGTCTGCAAATGCAGTTTTTTTTTTTATTTCTAGGAGGTTTTGTATGTTTTTTTGTTTTTTTTTTTTTTGTAAACCAATGAATGAATGTTAGTAATGTTATGGCAAATATGAAACATTCATTATAGTGTTATATTTGGTCTCCAAATCGTAAGTATCGGTTTAGGGAATAGTGCATCTGACCCATATCTAAAAATCGTAAGATTAAAGATTCAGGTGCGAAAATAATTAATATCTATATTGCATGAGCACAGAGAGATTTGAGAGTGCACAGGACACAGTTTGAGGGAGAGGAGAGGACACGATGGTTAAAGCAGCGGACGAAGAGACAATGCTCCTCTCCAGTGGCGAGGGGCGGTTCTGAGCAGAACGGAATCCACCGCTCGGCGTTTAATATTAATGTGCTTTTGCGCTACAATCATGTGCTCTCGACATTTGTCATTAAAATAACGCCATATACATATACATATTTGTTTTTTAAAATTTACTTAATTCCTGATGGTACTTCTTCACAATGATTCTTTTATTGTACTGCTATACCACATCTCTAAAAGGGAACAAGTTAGGTTGTTTTTCACACTTCAGATTATCTTTATTAAAATGAGCTGTCAAAAGTCATAAACATCTTTCTGAATGTGGCAGAGCACTAGGACAACTCTGTGTGCTTTTCTAGCTCTTGGCATGTGTAAGTCATCTCTTCTCTCTGCTGTTTGTTCATAGGTCTCTGTCTGGAGAAAGTGCCCATGGCATCCCCATCACTGTCCAATCGTAATGTAGACAGAGACCAGGAGATAATCACTTGTTATGAGAAGTCTGGAGACATCGCCCTTCTCTATCTTCAGGAGGTAGAAAAGGTATTTCCAAATATTCATTCACTACATTTTTTTCTTCTTCTTCCATCTTCACATTTTTTATTCACATTCTCATAGACATTAAAATATACATTTATTTTCTTGGCAGCAGGACAGATTTGCACAGTACTTCTGCAGAGAGTCAGCCATCCGTGAGACTAATCTCTTCCTGTCCCACCTGTGAACTTTAAATCACAATTAAAGCTTTTTACAGGTCAAAGTTGATTTTCTTTGCAGAGGAAGATGAGTCTCTGTTTCATTTAGATGGTTTTCACACCACTAATTCTCTTTGTTGGAATCGTAGTGCCCAGATTCATTCCCCTGCACAGTGTTCAGTATTTACTGCTTGTGATTTAGCATTGGTGGAGAAGGGAGGGAGCGTAGAGAGAGAGAGAGAGTGAATGATGGCAAGAGAGGAGAACGGCAGAGCTTGTGTTCTGCTGCAGTGCTGACGCTGCATTTTTTAGATGAAGCCGAAGTTTTACATTTGACCTTCATGCTAGAAACTCATACCCTCCTAACCACAGTCCTCTCTAAAGTGTTCCCCGGGTAAATATAGTAAACAGTCTGACTCTGTGTTTCTTTTGAAGACATTTGGTCTGGATTTGCTGAATAACTAACAGGAAGTGTCCAGGAAAGAGTTTGAGCTTGTTTCAGTTATGATTGACAGTAATCTTTGATGACTTGTGTCCTGTCTTCAGGCTCTTAGTGTTGGCATTCAGAACCGCAGTCCAAAGCCCGGTCCGGTCACACAGGAACAGGAACTTGGCTACTTCCTGGAGACAGGACTTCAGAGGGCTCATGTTATTCATTTTAAAAATGGGTGAGTATTTGTGTGTTTATATTCTCAGGAACTAGGGCTGGGTGATATAGCTGAAAATATATATTTCCATATTTGTCTTGACAATATTTTCTGTATGTTTTAAAATGTTTTTTTAAACATTATTTTGAGCAAACAGCCCATGTTGCAAATTAGATTTAAATTGATTAATGAAAGATATAATACAGGAAAATAAATGAATCATTTTATTCAGCATGCATTAAATTGATCACAAGTAACAGTAAAGACATTCATAATGTTACAAAAGATTTCTATTTCAAATAAATGCTTTTGAACTTTTGATCAGTTCATCCAAAAATCATAAATTTTTATTGATCATCAATGCAGCATATAATAACCATTTTTGCTGAAAATTCAGCTTTGCCATGACATAATTAAATTAAAATTTAAAACAGTTATTTTAAATGGTATTTAACTTTCACAATGTTGCTGGTTCTACTGTATTTTTGATAAAAGAAATGGATCTATGAGCATACTTCTTTCAAAAATATGGGGGGAAAAAACCTCCTTCTTACCCTAAACTTTTGAAATGTAATGTTTTGCCAATTATTATATATTCTGAATAGTGATTCCAAAAAAGAATTTCAAATTCAAATTTTTAAATAAATCATTGATGCTAACAGTTTGAATTGATTCAAACAAACGAATCAAACCCACTTTAACAAGGTTTTGCAAAACTAGATTAGTGACACACTCTTAACTTTTTATTTGACAAAATTAAATAGTCAAATAAAATTCAAAGCGTGTAGCTTTATATCACCAGCAAAATCATCTCAAATATGTTGCATATATAATTTTCAATATACCATTCAGCCCTATTCATAGCACAACACTCAATTATGATTGACAGCCCAAACAGGCTTCCTTTAGAAACACCTGAGACAACGGTGTCCATTCATTTATCATTCCCTCTATTCAAACATCTATTGTTTTTTCTCATCATTCCTCTTTCCCTCAGACACGTGCTTCAGTGAGTGGTCTAGGAATCTGCTGACCTTTCTGTCTGCCCACTAATTCTCTGTCTGTGTGCCTTTTTCCCCCCAAATGCTTAATTGATCCTCTGTAGTTCTCAGCCTGTGCATTTCTGTGCGTTTCATGTTATTTATGTGTGTTCTGATGCCACACTCTCCCCCTGAACCGCGCATCATGGAGCCGTGTGTTTGACGACTACTCGTACGTATCCCTACAATCTCTTCATGTAGAGTAGTGCCATGCTTTTAGTGTAGCAGCTTCACACAGAAGCCAAAACATAGTTAGCTGCCTATGTAAGCAGCCTTTAAAACATCATGGGCACGCTCTCAAAATGAAGGGTGCATTCAATTTTACATAAGGTACTTCTTTCAAAAACATTTAAAAATCTTACTGAAACCAAACTGTTGAATGGTAGTGTAACTGTAGCAGACACTGGCAATGCACTGCCAACTGTATCCAATGCAGCTTAAGGTACACATTTGATCAGTTTATGCATTTTCTGGGAATCTCATAAGTGGACAAATCTCCAGTCTGCTGAAATTTGACTTTGTTTACTCTGACAGACCTGCTGATTGTAGAGAGATAGAGTAACAGATCTAGTATGCAGTCTATTCAGTGATCATACTGTTGTAGTAGGGAAAGGGAAGACATGGGGAGGTTGAAGAAGTAAGAGACAAGTTGTCCATCTTCTGTCCCATTCATTTTTCATCTCTATTCTGTTCTATTAGGTTAGGTGCACTTTTTTCCGATTTGCAGTACTAGCATGAAACGTGTGGTGGCCTTACACATGCCGGTATGAGACTCTCCATCATTATTTATTTGTGCAGTGAGTGTGTGGTTGGGGAGGGATCTTCCATATGGATGCAGGTGGAGCTTCTGTCAGTGCTTGAAATGCATCTGTGTGAAATATGACCGCTGCATTGGTGCATTGTGGGTGATGTATCTGTTAGGCTCATAAATGATTGAAAGCAATGTCTTTAAACCTCACACAACATGCATTTTCAACAGGATAACAAATGTTCAGTCCTCAGCCTGAACTCTGTAGAGTAATTTTAAAGGTATTAAAATTACAGCTGAAATTCTTTTATATGGCTGATAGCAAAAGTCAATACTTTTGTCTAAAAACAAAAACAAAAAGGCAAATCACTATAAACTAAAAAAAAAAAGTTAATTTAGGCATTGCAACATTATAATACACTGTATGAAATAGATATTCATTTTGAGATTTGTATTGTTATTAAATTATTAGTGTTTTAAAGATTACCTTTAAGTGAGTGTTAGATAACAATGATGGTAATCTAAATGTAAAAATAGAGGACATTATGTGTTTCATGAAAGCAATTCCACACATTAACTTTACGTTTAAGGGCACACAGTTGTGAACAGTGAAACTGTGATTTTAGCGAGTGCAGCACTTGGAAACAATAGACACTTATAGGTTTAAAATTGGCTAAATCCATGTGATTTTTTAAAACTGATGGTTGAATTAAACGTTTTATTTGTTAGCTGTTTCTCTCTGTCATGCTCGCTCTCATCCCTGTTTCGACACTTCTGTCTCTCTCAACACAACTGCTGTACTGCTTCTCCCTGCATTCACGTGCATCTCTGCAATGCTTCACACCTCCACAGCCCGAAGCTATGTTCTCTGGTCTTTTACACACGTGCCCGTTCATGGTGTGTGTGTGTTTGTGTGCTGTCAGTTTGTAAAAAGGCTGTGGGAATATCGCAGTCTGAGGATACTGACCCGTCGTTGACAGGTGCTAACACATTCACAGGTGCAGCGTTCATATAGGTGCTAATTGTGACTTGCACTGTATCCAGAACTCCTGTAATCAATGTGCCCTACAGGCCCTGATAACTTCCTGTCCACTGATAAGTAACTGCTTTAGTTTGACTGCTTGATGCTTGAGCTCATTAAATTGTGGCAGAGGTCTGAGTCCTGAGGGTGCGTGCTTGTTTTCCATGTGTTTGTGTAAGAAAGTTTGTACGGAGTCGATGAGAAATTTGTTGATGTCAGCCATCAGGTTTTTTCAGCTCTCTAGAGGTGATTAATGGATCTCTTTTCTCTCCATTTCCCGGTGCTGCAGTAACCTGACCCGTGGTGTCGGCCGCTTCCGAGAGATTCTCCGAGCCGTAGAGACCAGAACCACTCAGAACCTGCGTATGGTGCGTTGTGTGTGTTTATGACCTTGTGTTGTTGTCTCTGTCTAGAAAACAGGTTCTCAACCTTTTTGACTCCAAGGTCCCTCATTATCCAAGACAAAATTCAAAATCCCTCCATGAAGATTTCTGTAGATTTACTTCTGCTATAGTGTCAGCTTCTTTTTTTAATATATTAATTATTATTAAGGGGCTTTTTCCATGTTGTGATTGATAAGAGAATGTTTTTAAACTGTCAGAGACTATGTTTTAACGCACCAAAATATAGCAAGTTTCTGCAGTTTATACTATTAAAAATAATAAAATATTTTAGAGCTTGAGATAATTATATTTAAATCATATAATTATACATGAATATGGAATATATGTATATATATATGTGTGTGTGTGGGTGTGTGTGCCAGAGTAATGCGTGGTGTGTGTGTGTGTGTGTGTGTACAGGTCTAGAAATTACACTTTCATTATTCCCTTGTATGTCTAAGTTTTTCAAGACTATAATCCTGGTTCTTAAACAAAAATTAAGAGTAAATTAAGAAACAAACAAAGATTAAGACATTTGCATAAAATTTAATCTTAATTTTAGAGGGTTTTAGCCTAATTTAAAGATGTTATGTAAGTGGCCCCGGCCCTGGTTGAGAAATTTATGTGTAAAATAATGATATATGTGTGTGTGTGTGTGTGTTTAGACTATCGCCAGGCAGCTTGCAGAGATCCTGCTGAGGGGCATGTGTGAACAGAGTTACTGGAACCCACTAGAAGACCCCCCTCACCACTCCCCCCTGGACGACCCTCTCAGACACACCCCTCACACTAAGGACTATGCCCTCAGCCGCCGCCCACGCATCTACTCAGGAGAAAAGTAGCACATCTAATTCAAAATAATAAATGCTGTATATACAGTGGGGCAAAAAAGTATTTAGTCAGCCACCAATTGTGCAAGTTCTCCCACTTAAAAAGATGAGAGAGGCCTGTAATTTTCATCATAGGTATACCTCAACTATGAGAGACAAAATCAGAAAAAAAAAATCCAGAAAATCACAATGTAGGATTTTAAAGAATTTATTGGTAAATTCCTCGGTAAAATAAGTCTTTGGTCACCTACAAACAAGCAAGATTCTGGCTCTCACAGACCTGTAACTTCTTCTTTAAGAGGCTCCGCTGTCCGCCACTGGTTACCTGCATTAATGCATCTGTTTGAACTTGGTATCAGTATAAAAGACACCTGTCACAACCTCAAACAGTCACACTCCAAACTCCACCATGGCCAAGACCAAAGAGCTGTCAAAGGACACCAGAAACAAAATTGTAGACCTGCACCAGGATGGGAAGACTGAATCTGCAATAGGTAAGAAGCTTGGTGTGAAGAAATCAACTGTGGGGCAATTATTAGAAAATGGAAGACATACCAGACCACTGATAATCTCCCTCGATATGGGGTTCCACGCAAGATCTCACCCCGTGGGGTCAAAATTGATCACAAGAACTGTGAGCAAAAATACCAGAACCACACGGGGGACCTAGTGAATGACCTGCAGAGAGCTGGGACCAAAGTAACAAAGGCTACCATCAGTAACACACTGCGACACCAGGGACTCAAATCCTGCAGTGCCAGACGTGTCCCCCTGCTTAAGCCAGTACATGTCAAGGCCCATCTGAAGTTTGCTAGAGAGCATTTGGAGATCAGAAGAGGATTGGGAGAATGTCATATGGTCAGATGAAACAAAATAGAACTTTTTGGTAAAAACTCAACTGTCGTGTTTGGAGGAGAAAGAATGCTGAGTTGCATCCATAGAAGGAGCGACATGTCATTGTGCCACAACATACCACGGGAAGCAATGGGGGGTGAAACAGCATGCTTTGGGGCGTTTCTGCAAAGGGACCAGGACGACTGATCCGTGTTAACGAAAGAATGAATGGGGCCATGTAACGTGAGATTTTGAGTGAAAACCTCCTTCCATCGGCAAGGGCATTGAAGATGAAACGTTGCTGGGTCTTTCAGCATGACAATGATTCCAAACACACCGCCCGGTCAACGAAGGAGTGGCTTCTTAAGAAGTATTTCAAGGTCCTGGAGTGGCCTAGCAGTCTCCAGATCTCAACCCCATAGAAAATATCTGGAGGGAGTTGAAAATCCGTGTTGCCCAGCGACAGCCCAAAAACATTACTGCTCTAGAGGATATCTGCATGGAGGAATGGGCCAAAATAACAGCAACAGTGTGTGAAAACCTTGTGAAAAACGTTTGACCTCTGTCATTGCCAACAAAGGTATATAACAAAGTATTGAGATGAAATTTTGTTATGGACCAAATACTTATTTTCAACCATAATTTGCAAATAAATTCTTAAAATCCTACAATGTGATTTTCTGGATTTTTTCTCATTTTGTCTTGTTTTTTTTCCCCCTTTCCTAGTTGAGGTATACCTATGATGAAAATTACAGGCCTCTATCATCTTTTTAAGTGGGAGAAATTGCAAAATTGGTGGCTGACTAAATAATTTTTCCCCCCACTGTATAAGTATAACGTAATACTACAGAACACTGGACTTTTTGCAGTTGGCAACGCTGTGTCATGTATATCCCTAAAAACAAGGCAACGTATACCACCAGCTACAAATTTCTTTAGTTCCTGTAGGAGGCACGAGAAATATTTTCTGAGTTCTCTGTAGGGAGGACAACGGAAAATATTTTTCATCCCAATATGTTATCTTGATCATAGGTGAGGTGTTGGATTGGGGGTCACATCACGTAGTTCAAATTTGCTGTGTCGTTTTGTCAGTTGACCCTAAAACAGCACGGCCGCCCAGGAAGGGCGGACATTCCGAAAATGTAGAAATAGGATATATTATCTACTTTTTTCAGCAAAAAAAATCAATACAACTATAGTATGAATTGTAAACATGTTCTTCACAAAGAAAATTAAGTCATAGGTGTTTGTGTTGTTTTTGATCGCATTTTGAAATATGGCATCACTGAGATACGTTGCCTGAGTAGGGTATAACAAAGGATTATCCTCAATATGACAATGAATGGTGTCACAACGTAAATGAGTGCCCGAGTTCTGGTTATTTCATTATTGTGAATTCTGGGGTTGTGGTATGGGGTGGTGTGTGTGTGAGGGGTGGTACTAGGGGGGGGGTTTTGAGGGGGTTTGGTGTTCCCCCTTGGTGGTTATGGGGTGTGGGGGGTGATGTAGAAAATACACAGAAGTCACATAAAATACAAGGGGAAGCCTCTTGATAAAAAAAAAAAATTATCTCAGAGAAGTGGGGTGGATGAGGGTTATAAATCGCATCAAGGAGAGCAGATCCCCCTCAGTAGAAATCGCATTCCAGGGCCAGGGACCCTTAGGGAAGAGCCTTATTGGCCTTCCTGGCATCAAGGCCCTCTGTACACAGTCCACTTTCTATTTATTTTGAGTTTAAAAACTGTGCATGTAAAACTGATAATATTACATTTAGTTGACTACATCTTTGCATTTTTAACTAGATTTTTTTTTTTCTTGCAGAGTTTCACACAGCTCATTTTATGGTAGAACAGGGGTGTCCAACCCTGCTCCTAGAGGGCCACCGTCCTGCAGCGTTTAGTTTCAACCCTGATCAAACACATCTCAAAAATCTGACAAAAGTCTTCAGGATTACATAAAAAAAATTATTTTGTTACATAAATTACATTATATGATTGTTTAGGGGTAGCGCTAAACCGTGCAGGACAGTGGACCTCAAGGGTTGGAATTACCCACCCCTGAGGATAAAGATGAGACAGTTAAAAAATGTAAAAATATGAAAAATGTCTATGCCTCAATTTTAGGACACAGACATGTCATGCAGCATATTTTTAATATTCCATATTTGTTTGCATCAAATAAATCATAGAATTATTGATGACTTGGGCTGTTTTTTATACCCTTAAAAGGGCAACGCATCCTGGGAGATACAACTCATAAAATCCAAAATATATCAAATGTTTAAAAAAAATTTGAATATGTTTTGCTCAGGGCAGCCCTCGACTAAGGATTTTTCTGGTCAACTAGTAGTTGTTCATTTTAAGCATTAGTCGACTAATCGCACGTTTATTAATAAACTATTTAAATCATTATAATGATCCTTTAATTGCCTACAAAGCCTAATAAGCGCTCAAGCACATGCATAAAGCTTGCCACAGTGCACCGGCAGAAGCTATGATTATGAATGTGTCAGGGAAAAACAGTAAGGAGGCTGCATTAACATTTTAATAATTCACTGATAAACAAGCGCTTTCTTTGTTTTGGTTTAAGAGATGAACTCTGCGACACTTCATCTCTGCAGTATGTGGACGAACCCCTGAATGCATTTTTCACACGGATTACGTAATCTGACAATATTTGTTTTCCATTTTAATTGGTTCATTTGAAAGTGGACATTTCACTCTATAGATATATTTTAATGTCTGTATGGCAAAGATATACACGGAGTTTCGCGTTTGAGTTCACAGACCGAGATGGCAGAGAGCGCATCCTGTTTGCTTTCATTATTTCACAAAAGCGCGTTTTGTTATTGTGAGTGCATATAAATAAACATAGAGTCTTTACAGATTTGAAAGATGTATTACTCTTATCTGTATGACCAAAAATGACGGAGTAGCCTATTTTAAGAGAAAGTGAGCGTACCGGCACCTCCATCTGTCCTGCAGTGAGCGCTAATGTTCAGCTTCCACACAGACACTTGAATATAGCACACATTTTAGGTTAACTTTAGATTGAGCGGCCATGTAAAGTTGCTAATACTTACATATTTCAGATGATAAGCCATATTTGTGGTGGATGAATGATAGGCGAGCGTTTGGATGTCCTGCCGGATGTACTGTATTACCATAGATCAGCCGTTAACGATCTGCGTGACTTTGCCAATGTGGATTTTTTTTCTGCGACTAAAAAATTTTGGTCGATTATTAGGGGGCAGCCCTTAAGTCCAGATGATATAAAATAATGACCTGAAATGATTTTTTGCTGATCATTTTCCACTCACCTGTTTTAGGGATATTGTTCAAAAATTGTTCATTTATTTTTATGATGTAGCATGAAAATAAAAAAAAAGGGAGAAAAATGAATTGATCAGAATCCTGGAAGTTTGTTTCATGTCACTGTATTCATGATGTCATGGATGGAAAAATGCATGATGGCCTTTCTCTCTCTTTCTAGTTTGTTTTGTCCACAGGAGAACACAGAGGAGGCCTTACTCCTGTTGTTAATCAGCGAGTCCATGGTGAGTAGCAGTAAAGATTTGGTGACCCTCTGAACTGCTGTGGTTTAATCATCAGAACAGGAGAACATGTAAACGTGTCTAATATTACTAGTAGTGTCTGTTATTGATAGCCCTAGCATAGTACACTCCTGTTCAATTTGTGTTTGAAAATTAATAATTTTATTGATCAAGGACACATTAAATTAATCAAAAGTGCCAGTAAAGGTATTTATAATGTTACAAAAGATTTAAATTTTAAATAAATGTTGTTTGAATGTTCTAAACATCAAAGAATCTTGTAAAAATTGTTTAACTGTTTCCACAAAAAAATAAGACAAAAATAACTGATAATAATAAGAGATTCGTTTCTTGAACAACAAATCAGCATATTAGAATGATTTCTGAAGGATCACGTGAGATTTGAAGACTGGAGTATAAGAGTATAAGACTTTGCCATCACAGGAATAAATTACTTTTTAAAATATATTAACATAGAAAACCATTATTTTAATTTTATTTATAAATACGTTTCACAATATTGCTTTTTTTTTTTACTTTGTTTTTGATCAAATGAGATTTAATTCAAAAACATTTTAAAAAATCAAAAACTTTTGAACAGTAGTGTAGTGTAATCCTGTATGTTTTGGGGAATGTGTGTATTAATATCTGTAATTATGATAGGCTAACAGAGACGCCGTGTTGAGTCGAATCCCCGAACACAATAACGACCGAATCATCAGCCTCCAGAGCGCCTCGCTGGTGTACGACCTCCTGACCATCGCGCTCGGCCGACGCGGACAGTATGAGATGCTCTCAGAGGTGAGGTCCTGCCCACACTCATGGGAACATTCAGGAATACTCCCTCCCTCAGCGGGACGAGTTAAACCTCCTGGTGTGGTTGCTTTTGTAACAAGACCAGACCTGCACTCTACACTCCCTCTGTGTGAATGTCTGTGTCTGGTCTAGAGGTTATAACAGTGTGCATGGGAGTTTGTGGACATGTACCAGAATACTGCTTCAATTATTTATAATATATGATTTCATGTTATCATATTATATCATATAGCTTTTTTGTATTCAGAACTAACCCAGATTCGATGTTAGAGCTCAAGTCTGCATGTCACAAATGTGTCCAAATTAAACAGCATTATTAATAACTTTCTACTTAATGTTTTATTTTTGCCACGGACAAGCCTCAGTGTTTGTTTTCAGAAGCCTGGCCTATTTAGGACAGAACAGGCAGGCAAAGAAAAGCATTTTTGGTGTGTGTGTGTTGGTTTGTAGTGTGATGTTTTCATTAGTGTACCTGGGCAGATTTTTCTCTTCCGTCTCCATCTGTTGATCATGCTGTTGTTGCTAATGTTGGACTCAGCATAACTTTTGCTGTGTCTTTTATATTCAAGGATTTTATGGTTGTGCAATCACAGGACCCCAGGAGCCATATCTGTCGTGTGTGCCCTCTGCAGGGTCGTGTGTGTTTTTGTGTAGCTGTTTGTTATATAGATCTAATTGTTCAATGAATTTCTCTCTGCTAAGCTGCTAGTGTGATTAACTGTAAAGCCTCAGAGACACACTGAATGCCTGTGGCACTCTGGGTAATCTTCAGCAGGAGACATGGCCTGGCTCTGTGTTTGACCTTTGTGTGTGTGTCTGTTGGGGGTCATAATTAATGTTCTCAATTCTTATCTGAGGTTATCTTAATGTCTCCTCTCCACAGTGTCTCGAAAGAGCCATGAAGTTTGCCTTTGAGGAGTTTCATCTCTGGTTCCAGCTCGCTCTTTCCCTAATGGCTGCTGGGAAGGTTAGCGTTCCATTTTCTGCATTCAGTGTACCTCAGATTTCCCATAGTAATAGAAAACCTAGAAATATCAGGCAATTTTAGTGAAATGAAAATGAATAATGTTAAAGTCCTTTTATGTAATTTATTTTATATCAATTTAAAATAAAATCTCTTATATATTCAATACTGACTTATATTCTCTTATTTATATGTTGGGGTCTATAAAATGTTTGAAGATTTTGAAAAAGGTTTCTTATGCTCACCGACTTGTGTTTGATCAAAAGTACAGTAAAAACTAATATTGCAAAATATTATTACAATTAAAAATAGCTGGTTTGTACTTTTAATATATTTTAAGAAATGTCATTTATTCCTGTGATGAAAGGAATGTGTGAATAAAATAAAATTTATATATTAATCTACTAGTAATACTCTGCTAGTAATGACTCTTATCTTGGTGTTTGTGTGTGTAGTCGGCTCGAGCAGTGAAGGTACTGAAGGAGTGTATGAGACTAAAGCCGGATGATCCCACCATTCTTCTGCTGGCCGTCAAGCTGTGTATTGGAAACCTGCACTGGGTAATAAAAGAAGAATCATGGGAAATATGCACAGGCTCAACCGGAGAGCTGACCCTGACCTGTTTACGACTCTGTAAATCCATTACTGATAGACCGTCCACGAACAGTGAGATGGTGATGACATGGGGTGTGTATTTGTGTGTTTTAGCTGGAAGAAGGTGAGCGCTTTGCTAAAATAGTGATTGATATGGGTGAGAAGGCGGCTGAATTCAGGGCCAAAGGCTATCTAGCTATCGGTCTCGTCTACAGCCTGAGAGCCACAGATGGTAAGCATACCTGCAGTAGAACGCACCATTTTAATACCCTTATAAGACTATAATCTTTACTGGATCTTCTGTAACACACTCTATGCCTTCCCTATAATAATACTTTACACACTTTGTCTTCTGTAATACACTCTGTACCTCTCCATAACAGTCTATATTGTCTCCCTAATTCCTTTATAGTGCTGTATACCCTTTCTCTACCCTCTAACACACTCTGTACCCTCCCAATATTCTTTTATGCTATTTGTTTCTCTACCTTATATAATGCACTTAATGAACCACTCCATAATGGTCCTCTATAGCACACTCTATACCCTTTCTGTAATCCATTTATATTTTATACACTGTCTATTCTGGATCACTCACTCTGTACCTCTCTGTATATCTATATTATTTACCCTTTAAAATTTGCTCAGTACCTCTGTATAATTATTATAATTGTATAAACTACTCTTTACCCATCTTCTGTCCTTTATAACAAAATATGCTATTTCTTTAATCCAAGAATATAATGTTCCATGTTTTGTCCACCCTCTATAACACAGCATATACTTTTCAGAGAGATACGTTTAATCTTTTATAATGCTTTATTTGTTCCTCCATATTTTATGATGGTGGTTCTCAGCCTTTTTGATTGTCTAGCATTATTCAAAGCCCCCCTCGAGATACTTCCTCTGGTGTTTCTGCTATAATTATGACAATGCTGCTTTTTTATATATTAAATTAATTCAACACAATTAATTTTGAGATTCTGTAAGATTCTGATTCTGCATGTTTTTCTATAAAAATATTAGTTATTGGGGGATAAATATTATTTCAGGGTTTTTTTTGAATGGGGGAACATTTTATTAAGTTTCCATTAATTTTTACAAATATAATTTAATAATATTATTCATCCTATGGCCCACGTGGAAGTTTTCCCCCCTGCCCTCATGTGAGGAACTACACCGTTCTGTACCGTTTCTGTAATTGATTTGTCCTTTTCCCTTCCTCTGCACATATATAACACACTTCAATGCTTTATATGCTTTCTCTGCATTCTATAACATGCTCTATTTTTTTATAAATGTATACTTTATAACCTCTCTCTTTTCTTATATAACACACTCTGTAATGACAATTATAAAATTTAATGATCACTCTGTAATGCCCTATACGTTGTCTTCACTCTGTTATACACTCTATAATCCTATCTGAACTCTTGCTATATCTTGTCCTTACCATCTTCTCACTTCTGTCGTCTGTCTTTACAGCATCTCTTCGAGGAATGCAAGAAGAGTATCAGAAAAAAGCGCTGAGTGCTTTCCAGAGGTGATTTTCAGACTGTCCTACATTTCTCTCTCTCTCTCTCACACACACACTCACACACTGATGAAACGCTCTGCTTCTCTCTCTCAGGGCACAGAGTCTGTCCCCCACTGATCACCTAGCTGTTTTCTACCTGGCGCTGCAGCTGGCTGTATCTCGACAGGTAGGAGAATCAACATCTGCTGCTTGCACACAGGTTGTGAGAATGAAAACATCTCACTCTCAGATGATGGTCTTCTCCCAGTTTGCTCTTAGATGATGCCTATAAGCATTTGCATGTGGCTAATTTCATCTGCTTCAAGCCACATCTAGTGTGGGTAATATGGCCAAAAATATTATCACAATATTTTTTCCATATCATTCTATATTGATATTTATCACAAATATATTCTTTTTATAACCATTATGAGGAAGGACATGCACCTCCTCATACTTGTTAGACCTTAGGAATGACAGTTAATCAAAGATGCTTCGGGGTTTACTACTAAATTCCACATATTAAGCTACCTTTTAATTAGGAGCCCCATTTTAATTATCCCTAAATTTTGTTTTCTTTTTTCCTGAGTTCTGTTTTATGATTTCATACCAAAAATGATGTCTAATGAAATGAATTCTAATAAAAAAAATGTTTTTAATGTAATCAAATTAAAAATTAAACAATCCAAATACAATATAACAAGTAATTTAAAGCAAAACCGGAACAGAAACTATATGTAGGAATTAAACCCTGGATGAAAAAAATATCTTGGTGTATCAAATTATTAATTAATTATCAATGATAAATATTTGTTTCAAGAATATCCAAATTGATTTATGACCCAACCCTAGCCACATCTCACTTTCTTATATGGACTTTATTTTGCTTTTAGTCCCTCTCAATCTGTCTCTCTCCCCCAGATGTCAGTCTGTTATTTATTATTTCTCTCCGGTCTGTTCTGGTAAACAATCAGCTAATATAACATCTCAGTGTGTGGGGTGTGTGTGTGTGTGTGTGTGTGTGTGTGTGTGGGTATGTCAGATTCCAGAGGATCTCGGTTATGTACGGACAGGCGTTTACAGCGGCAGGGCGATGAGATTCATTCCTGCACCTGTGGCCCTGCTGCTTGTCAGCCAAAAAACACTACACGATGTATATCCCCATCACAAACAACTCATCGAGATGGACCTCAGGAATGCCCGAGACCTGACAGTTGAGTCTAACCACGTACTCATCGAGTCATGTCACACTTTATCTAACTCCGCGCCCTTCGTGAGGTAGTTAGATGCTCATTTGCTTGTTATGATCTACATTGAGTTGATTTCACAGTTGTCTGCAGGCCACATTCACACGAGAATGACAAGGAGCCTATTCTTTTGCACACGCCCATTAACACCATCACGTACACAACGACCATCACCACAAACAGTGGCAGGCAGTGTTTAGACATTTAGAGGCATGCCACAGTGCCCACTCTAATGAGAATGTTTGTGTTTGCTGTAGCAGTTGGGATAGATGGGTACATATCTGCTGCTGGCATCTTCAATTAGACGAGTTAGAAGTATGCGTGTGTGTGTGTTGGATGTTTGAAGCACTGGGCAGTCCCCACGCAAATTCCCTTCTCATTCGATTTGATCAGAGTCTCCTCCATCTCTGTATTTGTGTGTGTGTTGTCGCCCTTCTGGCTGTGTGCTTCAGCCACTTACATAATAGAAAAAAAATACAACAGCTTTCTTTTTCCTCCAATTCTGTGGCCATCATTTTCACCCTGTTTTCCCCGCAGGGTTTTGTGTGTTTGTCCAGTTTGTGTGTGTGTGTTTCCATGCATTTTGCTTCATTGCCTTGAAAGGAAATGCACCAGAACACCCAGCCCTCCTCGTTCCCGCTTGGAGGATTTTATTCCACACACAGAGACACACGCGGTAGACAGGGTTAGATTACAGACGGTGGGTGGGCGTGACTCGCGGTGTAGCAAAAGACAGCAGAGAGGGAAAGCGCGGGATGAGATTGCACGTCGACATCCCCAGCAACCTCTGACTGGCCCCCGAACTCGGATCAATGTAGCCTTCAGAGGACGCTCCACGAGAGGTTTTTAAAGGCTAGAACAGAACACCGGTTTCAGCCGTAGTGAGCAGCGGAATAACGACGGACAATGATCGGAGGGTAAACTTCTGCTATGTCGTCGATGGTTGAAAGAGCAGTCTCGATATATGGCTGTCTGTCTTCACACACCATTCGTTACCACAGCACCCACCCGCCGCCCCCCTTGCAATCTATTCACATTGCCGAGTCATATCGGATTGATAGATAATTGCCCATCTGCACTCTCGATGTGGGAGCCTTTAAATCAGGGTGTAGCAGATTGCTGTCATCTGCAGACAATGTGTGTGAACCTCAAATACATGGTGTTATAAGGGATTCTGTGGGCACTCATTAACAACACTAGACAGATACAATACACACCAAACATTCCTATCCCATATGCAAAATATACAAAAACGGCACCTCCATATAATCACCAGTCAAACAAATAAGTGAATGATTTTATATATATTAGTTAATATTTGACATTTAATTGTGCATTTTCCCTATTGCGTTATCCCCATTGTTGAACAGTACATTTGATTCTGTGCTCATTTCAATTAAGCTTCTTGAATGTAGTGCTCTTATGCTCACCAAGGCTGTATTATTTTTGGATCAAAAATACAGTAAAAACAGTCAAATTGTGAAATATTATTACAATTTAAAATTATTTTTGTTTATAAATGTTATTTATTCTTGTGATGACAAAACTGAATTTTCAGCAGCCAATACTCCAGTCTTCAGTGTCACATGATCCTTCAGAAATCATTCTAACAAGTTTATTAGGTTCTTCTCAAGAAGAACCCAATTTTTGTGAAAACAGTTGATGTATTTTTAGGAGTTTTTTGATGAATAGAAAGTTCAAAATTACAGTACATATTTGAAATAGATGTCTTTTATAACATTATAAATGTCTTTACTGTCACTTTTGATCAGTTTAATGGATCCTTGCTGAATAAAAGTATTTCTTAAAAAAAAAAGTCTTCCTGACCCCAAAGATAAGGTAGCATTTGATGCTTATAGCATTTAAATTATTGATTTTAATTGTAGTGTTTCATTTTAAATGTGTTTAAATAATTAAAATCAGCTATTTATTGGTTAATGGTCATTACATGAAAATAATTATTGGCTTATCCATATTGACCAGAATTTATTATACTTCACAACACATATGTACAATATACAACGTAACACTAAATATAATGCAAATACATAACACAAATACACAATATACAATACATCATAGATTCACAATAGACCAGGGGTCTCCAAACATTTTTTAAAAGGGGCCAGATTCGATAATGTGGACACACCGGGGGGCGAATGCTTCATATATATATAAAGAGAGAGATGTGTTCAGACCATACTACGTGCAATATAGCTGTACAGTTGAACACAGTATTCATGGATGATTTTTCCTTGTTCAGTTTATTGTATTATCAAGAGAAATCTATTGATCTGCTCTGTTGATGTTTATTTGAAGTTATTCCAGCAGAAAGGGCTGAATCTTGACTTTGGTTTAAAGTTTTTTATTTAAAAGGGCTTGCAGAAGAGATTTAGACTGATTCATCTCTATCTGTGTTCAATAAACTCTCCTCTGTTTATTAAACACTTCATTAGTCAGTGTGATGAACGGAAAGTGATTATAAACACTTTTTTTTGTCTCTAGTCTATTATTCACAAAGGTGAAGTTGGAGACGTTGTGTCGAGGTCCAGAGGAGTCGTTACTCTCCTGTAAACGCATGCTGCAGATTTGGAAGTCCTGTTACAACCTCACCAACCCCAGGTATACACACACACACTCCAGCTGTTGACACATGAATGCTAGAAGCTCAAGTGTCGGCACTCACCATCACACATTAGACAGCACAGCATGTCTCTCTGGCTGCGAGGAGCTCGCCACACCTTTATTAAAAATAAATAAAAGCATGGCTCATACCACTGCTGCATACTGTGATTCAGTCCTGCTTTCTTCCGCTCGCTCTCTCGTTCTAATGGCTGGAATGCCAGCCCCCCCACTGTCAGAATACTCCAGCTCTTCCTGTCAAACTGTCCTGAACTCAGTACCTGGTGACAATCCACCAGAGACCAATTAGCGCCTGGACACTGTAACCAAACTCTGCCACTGCCACATATTCAGAGTCCCTCCCTCCAAACACTGGGTAGCGCCTCTGTGTCAGGACCACTGGAGCTCGTCCTCCCTAAACCCCACCGCAAAGTCGTCCTTGAACCCCGAACAGCTGCCACTACATCAGAGGTTTTGGGGTACCCTCCAGAGACAGTATGAGGACACGGAGACAGACCACATCAGAAATATGAATGTGAAAAAATCATGCAGTCACATTAGAGAAATTTATTTCAGTCTTTTGTCAGTAATGTAACCATACATAGAGGTCACTTTCAAACTAAGCAGCCTTCTGTTGGCCAACACGGTGAATTTGCATTGAACCGTTGCAAAATCTGATTTGAGAAAACTTTTGTGAGGATTTCTTTTGAAATGACTGGATTTCTCAGAAATTTGCTGAACAGCAGTAAATGTGGCCACACCTTAATGCTCAGTATGTTTCAGTTCAGCTTTTAATTTACTCCAAAATGTCATTGCATCAGCCTTTTTTGTATGATTTGAACTGATTCTTATTTCATTTAAAATGTTGTTGGAACGTAAGTTTACCCTTGCACTTTTGGTAAAATGTCAGTCTTTTCACACTGAAATGGATAAAAACGGTATTCCTACATAGAAGGTATTAGGGATGCTTAAGGGATATTTAATTGTGCATCCTTTTTCATATTCTTTCATTTAGATTACATTTGCTATCATCTAACCCTGAAGTTAATCTGTAAAAACACAAATAATTTAATAACACTTAAATTATAAATGTAATAGTTAGCCGATCTCAAAATTAATATTAGTTTTTCTTACTGTAAATGATAATTGAGTGATGCCTCAATTCACTTGTAGCATTTAAAATATTCAATTTAATTTTTTTATTTATTTGGACAAAATAGTATAGCCATTTATCGGTTCTCAGCAATAACATGAAAATAATTATCGGCTTATCTGTAATGAACAGAATTCCAGTTGTTTCCAAGGTGGCCACTGAGTGAACTGACTTGTATTAAAGCAACTTTGGTCCCCCTCTACGTCAGCTTTTCAACTCTTTTGAAGAGATTATTAAGATTATTTGAGTTAAGCCAAATACAGTTTTAGAGTTTTTAGCGAAAATAAATTCTGAAAATCTGTTATAATTTAGTCCTAAATGTTCTCGCCATGAAAATAGACACAGACGAAGCGTATGCAACAAACAAACAAATGTCAACATTTCGGTCTCCGTAGAGTTTTTTTTTTTTTTTAAGCGATCAGATTCTTGATTTATGATAACCTGGTTAACAATAAAATGGGTGAAATTTCATTATACTTGCATTACTTAAACCCAAGGCATATCTATGAATCATATAATCGAGACTTGGGTTTGGGTTCTTTTGATTTGGACCAATAAGCAACTCTAGCAGCCATTCACAACATGCAAGCAACCACCTAGCAATGTCCTGACAACCCCCTGTAACACCCTAGCATCTGGGCACCAAGTCTCCTCAAATTTTCTTCTAAATTTCTCTCTTGCATACTTGCAGTTATTTCTATACTCCTTTTCAGATGAATAGTGTTGCAGAAGAATTGTGGTTATGTGTGCAATAGCAGTGTGCCATGAGATGCTGAGTGAAATTTCTGAAGGTTTCATCATTCTGTGTGTATTGATGTGCAAGTATCACGTCGCCTGTCTGAGTGCTTTACTCGTTCTCTAATTTTAACGTCTTAATTGCCTCTTGCTTCTTGTCTTCTCTCTGTGTGCGTGTAGTGATTCTGGGAGGGGGAGCAGTCTGTTAGACAGAGCTGTTGCTGACCGTCGCCAGCTGAATGCCATGACACTACCGGACTTCAGTGATCCAGAACAGGTGAGCGCGCGCACACACACACACACACACAAATGAATCTCCACATATCTATATCTGTATAATTATGGTGGTAACAGCTTTTTTGCCCTACCCTTTTTGGTGAGTTTGCATCACAGTGACAATGGACATCAGCTTTGCTGTCATTTTATCTGTATTTCCTGCATATGTATCTTTCTCTTTCTCTCTCAAACGCACAGATTTGATTTCGAGTGAATGGCCTAATAAGATGATGGGTTAATGCTCTTTGTTATATACTTTTATTTTTTGCATTTCTAATGTTGTAATTCTTGTAGAAGGGTCATATCATGAAATTTGTCTTTTTTTTAAGTTCTATGAATACATACTTTATACTTTAGAGCTCTTCTTTTGCAGTCCAAAAAGAACATTAGTTAAAACTAAGCTGCAAAAGCTTGGGTTTCTGACGTCAAAACATTGACAAATAGACAAAACTATTTAGTGTTAAGCAACTGCCAAGTCATGGTAAGGTGATTTAGAAGGAACTAGGCTGGATGCTATTATTCCTCAACGTAAGAAAAAATTGTGGTTTAACCCCTTTAATTCCTAAAAGAACAATGGGCCTTGAATGAAAAACTGCTTTGTCTCATTTCAGTTACAGATACATTTACATGAATTTTCCCAGTATCATGTGCAGCGAATAGAGTAATTAGATAAAGAGGGCTGAGATGAGTGCAGATGTTGATTTGCTGTGTTTGCACAGCAGTGATGGTGGAGGGTTTCTGTGCTGTGCTGTGTATGCAGACAGTAAACATGTCATCTTGCCTCTGTGATTCAGCAGTTACCCATTTTCTTTACAACCTTATCTTTCTGTTCCAGCTGTTCAGTTCTGGTTATTTTTTTTATTTTTACTTTTTACTTTATTTCTATGGCTATCAATATATTACAATGTATTTTTATTTACTTTGTAATTTAATTTAAATGTATAGAATTTACATACAGGTCAGGAGTTAAAAATGCATTATTTTTAAACATTTTTCATATTAAATTAACACTTCCCTATGACATCCCTAATTATTATGTCTTTTTCATCATGTATTCACTGGCATTGATTTTTTTTTCTCAATATTCTGTGTTTCCCCAAGATTTGTCTTTTGTTTTTTTGTTTTTTTATATCACATCGTTATTACTTTCAATTTTTTTTTATTTATTCCTAGCCTCTCATGCCTCTTCCTCCTTCTCGGGGTCAGAACCTGTATCTCCTCTTTTTCCTCTTTCATCCTTCTATTCTTCACCTCCACCCAAGGCCGAATCCACCCAGAGGCGCAGCAGCCATGCTTTCTGTGATCACGCCCCCCGCCGACACTTCTCCTCCGCCAGTAATTCACTGTGCACCTTGTGTGTGTTTTTCAGCCAATAGCCTGGCATGAGTCTCCTCTCACTAGCCAATCCCCTGCCTCTAACCGCAGTGCTCTGCCTGCATAACCCTGCCTCCCAGCGCAGTTCATTTGGAGGTTGGTTACTTACCCTTGAAGCATCCTAGGTGTATATGACTTTATTCTTTCAGATGAATCCAGTCAGAGTTATATAAAAAATTGTCCTGGCTATTCCAAGCTCTATCATTGCAGTCAGCGGGTGTTGCAGTTGAACAGTCCACAAGTCGTCAAATAAAGCACGCGCATTCATAATAAAACGTGCCTCACACGGCTCTGGGGGGTAAATAAAGGCCTCCTGTAGTGAATCCATGTGTTTTTGTAAGAAAAATGTCCATATTTCAAACGTAATAAACACTTTTCTCTCACTTCCGGTGTCTGTCATACGCGGAAGTCGTACCGGCGGTTGACGTAAGACGCCGGCGTTGCGTGATTAGTGATGAATGCGGAGAGAGAACAAAACAAAAGCTGGTCACGAATTAGAAGTACAAAACGAAGATTTGCAAAGAAAAATGTCGGAGGATTTCGATATAAACCAAGAGGAGACTGGTTTTCCTTTGCTAAAGTAAGGAAACTTTGCTTCCTTTGCTCCTATAAACAAACTCGCGAGACTAGCATATCTCAGAGGTATGACAGATACCGGAAGTGAGAGAAAAGTGTTTATTACGTTTGAAATATTTATTTATTTGACTTTATTTGACGACTTGTGGACGTTCAACCTGCAAACAAACGATGACTGCAATGTTTAGAGTTGGAATAGCCAGGACAATTTTTAATATAACTCCGACTGGATTCGTCTGAAAGAAGAACGTCATATACACCTAGGATGCCTCGAGGGTGAGTAAAACACAAGCTAATTAAAATTTTTGGGTGAACTAACCCTTTAAGTATGTTTGGTGACTTATTTGCTGCTGCAGTTTGGATTGGTACTTAAGCTGTGTTTGGGTTTTGGAGGCCTCTTTTTGTAGACTTCCGTCTCTGAATACCATCAGGCACTAATGCGTTTGTAATGTGGTGAATTTAACCTGCCCAAGAAGCAATTGTCAGGCTACATTTACTTTTTTTTTTCTTATTTTATTACAGTGAAGAGAAAAATCTTAAATGCAGAAATTCTGTGAAAAAGCGATTATGTATTTTTGTTTCAAGTGTAGAGGAGTTCGCCCTACTTTTATGGTATGTCCAGTCATGGCTTGTATCAGCTGTAAAATGTTGTTGTAAGACTGTAAATGCCGCTGGCAGGATGATGTGATGGTGTGGGTTCAGGGATCCAGTGGCCCGTGAGACTGACGCTAAGCTCTTAATCTCCACTGAAAGGCTCCTGGGGAAATGAAAGACAGAGAAGCAGTGACACTTGCTATCAGTCGTTTAAGACCTTGGCTCATATCCACACTCGTATCTTCAGAGAGAGAGAGAGAGTTCATCTGCAGATTTCCTGTGTTACTCAAACTCACTCATACTGTAGTTTTGTCACCTTTCTCTTCATCTAAGATACTTTCTCCCTCTGGCCCTGTTTGCACATTGTACAAACATCTGTCTCGGGTGATCCGGTCAGGTGAGACATTGTCTGGTATTTATGTGCATTTCCTGTGGCCATTTGTGATCAGATGTATACACTACCGTTCAGTGGGTTTGGTAATTATTTTATTCAGCACGGATGCATTAAATGTATCAAAAGTGCAAGTAAAGACATTATAATGTTACAAAAGATTTATTTCAGATTTTCAACTGTCTATTCATTAAAAAAATCATCCTGAAAAAAAAATTATCAACCATTTTTAAGATTGATAAAAAGAATAAATGTTTCTTGAGCACCAAATCATCAAATTAGAATAATTTCTGTAGTTCATGTAACACTGAAGACTGGAGTAACGGCCGCTTAAAAATTGTCTTTGCCATCACAGGAATAAATTACATTTTAAAATATATTAAAATAGAAAACTGTTTTTAAATTGTAATAGTATTTCACAATATTACTGTTTTTTTTTTATCAAATAAATGCAGCCTTGGTTGAGCATAAGAGTAGGGCCCTATGATTTCTGCAATGCGGAAAATGCAGACGAAATCGCGTAATACAGTCATAAAAATTGAATTTACCGTATATCGCGGAATATCACAGAATTTGCCAAATTTTGGATGAATAAATCAAAAGTAGGTCAGTCACGTAGATCAAATAGTGCTATGGACTAGTGTCTGTGAATATTAAAACGCAAAAAGACGGTTTAAATATGAATCCCGCATGTTCTGTGTGTCCTGTGGGAATGAGTGGCCGCATTAATACACCAGACTAAACAACAACATGACGCTCACGGGTTTTCAGCATTGGACGCCTCAATATATGAACACATGAACAGATTCTGGAGACTGCTCTGGAGTCCACTTCATGAGAATTTTACTTTCTTTTGAGAACAAACTATCGTCATATCACAAAAACAGAAACGTAAAGGTTTCACAGCAGCCTGTCAAAATAAAGTTTGGTTTACTTGAAGAACACGGTTCGACGAGAAATATACTTACTTAATGATAGTAAATACTCTACTCTACTGACTACTGATACTATAAAGTTATTTAAACCTTCTTTTTTATTTAGAAATTTTTACCGAAAAATGATTTAACAGAATTTATTTACCAGAAAAATTTATTAAAACACAACAAAATAAATAAAATATAATTTTTTTAAATCAATTAATTAGAGATGCTTTTGATTATTCAAATTTAATGAAACCATTCAAATAGAATCCAGAATATTAATGGAAAACAGAATTTGGTAAAAAAAAAAACTGAATTGAGAAAAAAATTCAATGTATTTCATAGGGCCTTAAAATTAAATTTTTGTTAAAGGCACAATATGTAAGTTTTTTTTGTTATAAAATATCCAAAAACCACTTGCACAGTGTTATATTTTTCATGCAGTTGTGTACTTACATTATCCCAAAAGTTTCGAAGAATGTTTAAATCCAGAGAAAAAAAAATTTAACTAGTGACACGGACCGTGTCCATAGTGTCATTGTGATGCCTGCCAGTGACGTCATAACCCCTCGATTTCCGGTTTGTTTTGTAGAAAAAACATGAAACACCAAAGACGCTTTAATATGTTGTGCGTTTTAATAGACTGATGACGACCGCACAGAGTAGCATTATAAAAGAACTTTCAAATGTATCTAGTATGAAAAAACAGAGCTGCTTTACCCCACATACTCACGACCAGAAGCAGCGGAAGCGCTCAACTGTGGCATAATAAAAGCCCCGCTGCTTTCGAGCTGTGTTAACGCCGTTCAGCGGCCTCGGTGCACTCGACGGCTTTCAGCGACACCTGCTTCATCTCTACGATGTAGGGTCCCATATTGTCAAATCTGAAATTTCCTGGCTTTTTTTCACGATAACTTAGGTCTAGGGGCTATTTAACTACCATTTAAGTTTCAAAACAGTCAATCCACAGTAAAATGCACCCAGCCTGCATAAAGTAGCTGTGATTTTACACGAACCATTGTGACTTCCGTAAAAAGTTGACGTCGGAACTACACAGTCACCACCCGAGCACCGCCCACCGTCCCACTCTCCTTTTGCCAACCCCCAGACAACATCGTCGTCCATTGCATTGCTGAGCAAGGACAACACGGAAAAATGTCGAAAAGGTTAACTTTAACCACTAAACCAGATCGGCCGACCTGTAATGTTACACTCTCTCTCAAAGGATGGACGATCTGACAGGATGGTTACTATGAGGTGGATCACATCTAACCTGTATAGTAAACACAAACTCACCGTGTCTATCATGATGAAGATGTATATACATTTCAACTTCAGAAGGAAACTATTTTTACAGCTACATTAATGTTCCAGCCACAATTAATCACAACAATGTATATACAATTACAAATGATTATATATAAATCGTCAGTTGTTTTACACACATGCACACAGACATTATTTCATACACGACATAGTCGTGAGATGCAAGAAACAGACATACGGGCAAGAAATCTGTAGACGCGCCCATAACAACAAAAGGCAATACTTTATTGAACCTTTTCTGATGTGTGATGTGTGCGCTGCAAACACGAGCATTTTTGATGATCGTTTCAGTCCAGTCTGCTCGTTTTATTGCTTTTAACCACAGCTGTCGTCGTTTTTTTTTCTGGCAGTGGCAGCAGATATTCGATCAAATTTCTAATTTGAGGCTGTGTTTACGTCGATTCTGGCACCCAACATCACAACAAGATGATATTTTAAGCTCCTTATGTAGCCGAATCTGCGCTGGTTTGAATGGGCCGCCTCCAGTTTCCCCTTTGTTTTGCTGCCTCCAGCTAGCGCTGTGACGTCGGTTGACCCTAATTATCTGTGGTTGGCCTGGCCGTGCGTCACTCAGAAAACAACAGGCCAATCAGAAGAAATGCTCATGAATATTAATTAGACAGGCCAAAATCGACCTGTTCTCAGCAGAGCTCCTGAGAGAGGAGCTGTAAAAATATATTGAGATGGTTTTTGGTACTTATACCGCAAATATATGTTCTTAAGGACATCAAAACCTAAAATAAAACTCCAGAAAGGTGTACAATATGGGACCTTTAATAAATCATTAGCTCATCCATGAACATGATTCCCATCGGATTACATCGGCTGTGGGGATGAAGACGACAACTCCATGATTCACAATCAGTCAAGGGTCAATCAAAATACGCTTTGTCTCTTGTTAATTTGAATACGCGCCCTCTAGCAGCGAAAATTACATATTGTACCTTTAAACTTTTAATTAATTGTCGTTAAATTGTGTACGTTTCATGATTTTAATTAATTACACAAGTTTTTTATATTCATATTTTTTAATTTAACCATTAAATGAAATATTAAAGATGGGGAAAAAATTATTTGGAAAAAATAAAACAGATTTCATAGGGTCCTATATAAAACTTATAACCTCATAATCAACCCCAAATTTTTTAACATTAACTGACATAGTAAGTGATGTCCACTAAACTCTGTCAAACTGGAAAAATAGGCAGTGGAGTCAGACATAACTGCCAACAAATGGTTATTTTATAGTCAAAGTTATCCAGCAAAGTTTAAATGTTGTAGCCCAGCATCGGTTGACTGACAAGTGAGTAGGCATCCTTCCCTGTTGTCTGACACCCATCAGGATGCATTAATGCTTCCACTGCAAATAGGATCACAAAACTTTCGGTTTTGGACTCCATTTGAATCTTAATGTCCACATATGATCAGACCACCCGAGACGGATATTAACACCAGGTGTAAACAGCGTCTGTCTGTCTTCCTCTCTGTCTGACTTCTGTAATGCTGTGCATGTGATTCACAGTTTCTGCTGTTACTCTTCTCACTGTGCAGTGTTTGTGCATCCAGACCATTGCATTTACACTCTTACAGCCTCAAACACAGTGTCACACACCTGTGCACCTGCCAGTCTGTGAGTGTGAGAATCACAGGCTTTACAGGGCCTAAGGAGGACCCCTGACACTTTGGTTTGTGGTATTACAGAAAGTCAGACAGAATAAAAAAAAATGTCTGTTATATTTCTGTGTTTTTGTAAAATTTCTGTTGTTGTGTTTGTTGTTGTTGTTGTTGTTTTTGTTCCAATTTTTTATGAGTAATTGCCCCCTTTTTGTTGTTCTTTTTGGTTTCCAAGGCAACCTTCCAGATGCTTTCTTTCATGGTTTTGACTCCTTTATTGGGGTTTGTAAGTAGCTCTTGCTGTTACTGCTCTGCCTTTATACACAAACACACACACACACACCTGCTTCATTGCCTCGCTGGCCTTCTCCCCCTCGGCAGAGTGCACCTACCACCTGTCTGTTAAGACACTCCGACACACTCCAGCATAATGTGTTCAATGGACTTGTTGCCTCTTACCTTTTTTAGTTTTGCCCACTTATTGTGTGTGTGTCCTCTCCTGGCGTTTTGTGTCCCCGGCCTCTTTGTGCTGGAGATGAGTAAATGCACTCATTTGGCCTCGGTTCTTAATAATTAAAGAGACAGTATTGTTCCTCCAGGCTCAAACAGGGTTTAACGCATACTGCTGCTTAAAGCCACATATTTATGGGTACTTTTAGCAGTGTTTGGATTCTGACTTCTTATTAGTTTTAATGATACAATTCGTTATTATTATTAATGGTATGGCAAATTATTATAATTTTTTTTAATTTACACTACTGTCTAAATTAAGTTTGGGGTCAGTAAGATTTTTGTGGAAGTTGTGACACATTGTTTTCAGGATTCTTTTATAAACATTAAGTCTTAACAAATGTGTTGACTGTCACTTTTGATTAATTTAATGCATCCTTTCAGAAAAAAAAATTATTTCTTCGTCAAAAAATCTTACTGAGCCCAAATTTATGAGCAGTAGTGTGTATGTAAATATACATGCTACCTGTTTCTTGTTATCACAAGCCCTATAAAAGTGTTCTGTGATTAAAAATCAATCTAAATCATTTGGTGCCTCAGGAAAGCAATGACCTTGTCTAAAATGTGCTCTAATTTTTTAACCATCAATCCAAAATTAGACTTAAGCTCTTTTAATTCCATCTGACAGGCCATAGTTTAATCCCAGTTTAAGATTATTGTTTCATTTTATTTGAAACCTGAGTGAAATCAGGCACATTTAGAGGGACTTTGACTGATCCTGTAATTATTTTAAAAGTTTTTATTTAAATATTATTTGTCATTAGGGTCACTTGATATAAATTGGGTGTGTGGTATCTGATGGAATAGCACCCAGGTCTCTGGACCGTAGATCACAAGCTCTAATTTCCTTTAGTGTCTCACATTTAGCAGCTGTTTCTAAAGTCCAGGCTCTGTTAACAGAGCGATGAAACGTTTAAGAGGACGGGATCGCTGGTGTCATGATCGTGCTGAGAGGTGCTCATTTACGGCCAATTGCAATGGAAACAGTATCTGGAAATGGTCATAGCTTGTAAAAATTCAATGGATAGTAACTGGGAAATTATGTGCCTGTATTTAATAGAAATAAATTAATAATGTTAAATGATTCTGAACTTAATTATGAACTTAAATGTGCCTGTTTGCAGAAAAAAACTGACATGTGCTGTTATCGCAAGCTTCTAGGAATGCCAAAAGGGGGAGTTGCATTACAAACCAAAGACTTTCTGTATATTTACAGCAGGTTCTGGTGAAGAAAGTACTGTCTCTTTAAAAACATATTGCTTTTTATGTGTGTGTGTGTGATTGCGTGTGATGATGCTTTCCCACTCCTAGCATGGAGCTCCTTCGTCACGCTCTTTCTGCAGGCTGGTCTGATGCATCATGGGAGTCTGTTTGAGTTTGCGTGTGCACACGCATGTGCTTAAAAGAGATGTGAAGCTGTTGACACTTTAGAAAGTTCTTGTCATCAACCTTAACCCTGCAGAGTGATGGCAGCTCTTTGACCCCTCAATGGCCTGATGGCTTCCCCTACTTCAGTAGTTTGTATTTAAAAAAATACAAATAAAATAGAGACTAGGGCTGGACGATTAATCGAAAAGTAATCGAAATTGAAATTCAGAACCTCTACCCGATGCAATTTTCCCACATCGGTTATTTAGATTTTTCAATCCTGTGAATACTTTCCCCAGGGTTGCCAGGTCTGCGAAACAAAACAAGCCCGATTGTTATTCAAAACCAGACCAAAACTAGCCCAGTCGCGTTTTTTTCCACAGAGTTTCCCCCCTTTTTTACATTGAAAACTGAAATGGGACTTTTTTTCATAAGACGTTTTCATTACAAGAGATGTGTGCTTTGAATTCAATTGTTCGAAATATTCAATAAATAACCATAAATAGTTTGTTTCCTTCAGTTCTTTTAAAAATCACAAAGAAATGCACTCTTTCATTAGAAAAAATATCCCACCTTTAATAGTTGAGCATATTTACAGTACAAACCTTGTCAGTGAGGGCAAAAAAACAAGCAAACAAAATAATAATCATTCATTAATAGTAATTGAGGTAAAATATTCAATTAATCGATATTTTGATTTTACGTCATATCGTCAAGCCCTAATAGAGACTTACAGAGAGTTCACACTTAAATGAATAATTTAGGATCTTTTGCCCATGTTGTTCCAATCTGTATGACTTTCTTTTGTAAAACTCAAATTGAGAAGTTGAGCACGATGTCCAAGCTGCTCTTCCACACAGTGAAAATGCAGACATATGTTGCCAAGTTCCAAAATTACGAAACAGCACCATAAAAAGTAATTTATTGGACTTTTGAGCTTAAATCCAAGTTTTCTAAAGGCATATAATAGAATTTGTTACCCCTCCAGGGTATTGTATTTTTGAACAAAATACAGTAAAAACAAGCATATTGTGAAATACTAATATATTTTAAAGTAATAATTAAATTTATTACATTTTAGTTCAAAAGAACAGCATTTATTTGAAATAGAAATCTTTTGTAATGTTATAAATGTATTTACTCACTTTTGATCAATTTGATGCATCATTGCTGAATAAAAGTGTTAATTTCTTTCAAAAAGCATAATTCTTTCTGACCCCAAACTTTTAAACGGTGGTATATTAATGCATTTGACAACATGTTGTCTCAGGGAGTGCGAACTGAAGGTCATAAAGGTTCGAAACAATATGAGAATAAGAAACATGACAATTTTCATTTTTGGATGAACTGTCCACCTTTAAATAGAGATTATTGTTATATCGATAAAACCTAGAACAGCCATAAATAACTGTTTGCTTGTGTATTAAATGTTTTGTTTCACGGTTTAAAGTTGTTCATTCTTGTAGCCTCCATGAGTGATTTAAAAAAAATCCTTGGTATAGGACATTGATGAAGTGATCCCCTGGAAGCCTTTTAAACTCGGTACAGATAAGGGTCAGATTCTCAGTGTTTGGTCCTGTGATCCATGGCTTTGTTCACTGTCACCATAGAAATGCTAAACATAGGAGCAGCAGCTATGGATACTCAACAGGCTCATTGCTAAAGAGAAAGAAACTGAGATGTACAGGGATCGATTTCAGTCCGAATGTGTTTTATGTCCCGCTGGTCTGGTCGATAAAGTCCAGCCTATGACTCATAGAGGCTCTTGAGGATCCTAATATGTTCCTCTGAACCCCGACAGAGACTTTAATGACCACACTGATGCCCTGACCATAGCTAAGACAAATAGGGACTCTGTGATCGCTGAACTGCAGGGGGCAATTTAATTTCAGTTCACCCAGTTCAGGAAACTGATGTGGTGTCTTCAGTTCATCTCCTCAGTCTAGCAAATTGAAAAGGACCTGAGGCCAAATCTTGAATTTATTGGTAAAACTGGTAAAGGAATAGCTCACCCAAATTACTTCCACTACAGGATGTCATTTGCTTCTGGCTGCTAAAAATTCAGAATTGTCATGTTTTTATTGTATTTTTGACTTTTAAAAAATCTTGCCGACCCCAAACATTTGAATGTAGTTTCTTCTGTGGAACACAAAAGGAGAGATTTTGAAAATTTTACAAATCACCTTTTGCATGCAGTTACAAAGAATGGAAGTTAGAGCACTGAAGCTTCAAAAAGGATGCAAAAATCTATAAAAATATCATAAACGTGGTCCATATGACTTATGGACTATATTCAGATGGCTTATAATACATACAGTGGGTATGGAAAGTATTCAGACCCCCTTAAATTTTTCACATGTCTTGTCTCTTGCAGCCAGTTGCTAAAATCATTAAGTTATTTTTTTTTCCTCATTAAATGTACACACAGCACCCCATATTGACAGAAAAACACAGATTTTTTGACATTTTTGCAGATTTATTAAAATAAAAACTGAAATATCACATGGTCATATGTATTCAGACCCTTTGCTGTGACACTATTATATTTAACTCAGGTGCTGTCCATTTCTTCTGATCATCCTTGAGATGGTTCTACATTTGAGTCCAGCTGTGTTTGATTATACTGATTGGACTTGATTAGGAAACAAGGAACACACCTGTCTATATAAGACCTTACAACTCACAGTGCATGTCAGAGCAAATGAGAATCATGAGGTCAAAGGAACTGCCTTGAAGAGCTCAGAGACAGAATTGTGGCTAGGCACAGATCTGGCCAAGGTTACAACAAAATTTCTGCTGCACTTAGGTTCCTAAGAGCACAGTGGCCTCCATAATCTTAAATGGAAGACGTTTGGGATGACCAGAACCCTTCCTAGAGCTGGCCGTCCGGCCAAACTGAGCTATCGGGGGAGAAGAGCCTTGGTGAGAGAGGTAAAGAAGAACCCAAAGATCACTGTGGCTGAGCTCCAGAGATGCAGTCGGGAGATGGGAGAAAGTTGTAGAAAGTCAACCATCACTGCAGCCCTCCACTAGTTGGGGCTTTATGGCAGAGTGGCCTGATGGAAGCCTCTCCTCAGTGCAAGACACGTGAAAGACTGCATGGAGTTTGCTAAAAACACCTGAAGGTCTCCAAGATGGTGAGGAATAAGATTCTCTGGTCTGATGAGACTAAGATAGAACTTTTTGGTCTTAATTCTAAGCTGTATGTGTGGAGATAACCAGGCACTGCTCATCACCTGTCTCATACAGTCCCAACAGTGAAGCATGGTGGTGGCATCATGCTGTGGGGGTGTTTTTCAGCTGCAGGGACAGGACGACTGGTTGCAATCGAGGGAAAGATGAATGCGGCCAAGTACAAGGATATCCTGGACGAAAATCTTCTCCAGAGTGCTCAGGACCTCATACTGGGCCGAAGGTTTACCTTCCAACAAAACAATGACACTAAGCACACAGCTAAAATAACAAAGGAGTGCCTTCACAACAACTCTGTGACTGTTCTTGAATGGCCAGAGCCCTGACTTAAACCCAATGAGCATCTCTGGAGAGACCTAAAAATGGCTGTCCACCACGTTTACCATCCAACCTGACAGAACCGGAGAGGATCTGCAAGGAGGAATGGCAGAGGATCCCCAAATCCAGGTGTGAAAAACTTGTTGCATCTTTCCCAAAAAGACTCATGGCTGTATTAGATCAAAAGGTTGCTTCTACTAAATACTGAGCAAAGGGTCTGAATACTTAGGACCATGTGATATTTCAGTTTTTCTTTTTTAATAAATCTGCAAAAATGTCAACAATTCTGTGTTTTTCTGTCAATATGGGGTGCTGTGTGTACATTAATGAGGGAAAAAAATTTACTTAAATGATTTTAGCAAATGGCTGCAATATAACAAAGAGTGAAAAATTTAAGGGGGTTTGAATACTTTCCGTACCCACTGTATGTGTGAAGAACAGACCTAAATAGTTTGACCTAAATAGTATTCACTTTGTGAATGAATTGTTCTTTTAAGTCTGATCTTTTTGTGTGCAGAGCTTCATTTATTCACTATTAATAATCGTATGCTGTTTTTGTTTAAGTGATGTGTGTAAATGTGCGTGTTAAAGTATTGTCCACCTTTTGGAAATTTCTAAAAGTTGACTACAGATTGTTGGATTGTTGGTTTCTTTACCCTTGCATTTCCTAAAATTATCTCACATTAAATTGTCTAGAGATTAGAAATGACTAGTGTTTTTTTTATTTTTTATGATAGGACAGATCAAAGCTGACAGGAAGCAAAGGGGGCGGGATTTGGAAACGTCCTCGAGTCATGATTCAAACTCGGGACGCCTGTAGCGCAAAGGCGCTGTATGTCAGCGCACTGCCCACAAAGCTATCGGTGCCACCTTTTTTAGTAATTTGCTTGATAGTTTTTTATTAGTTTTAATTTTTTAACTTTAAATCATTTTTATTTCAGTTTCTGTTTTAATTCTGTTTTGAATTTTTCATCAAATATTTATATTTCATTTTATTACAGCTTTAATTTAATTAACCATTTCTAAAAGTTTTGGTTTTAATACTACTTTTAGTTAACAATAATAGCACTGTTGAGAACAGGGATTAACTGTGATCAACTGCTATTTGGCCTTCATGTGTATATGAACAAAATTCTAGATCAAAGTTTTCACTACTAATATCTGCAGTGTTGTGGGATATATGTAGAGAAGCTCCTATGTACGTGTCGTTGCCGACTGTCTATGTTTCCACCGCAGGTTCGGTCCACGCCACCTCCATAGCAGCGTCACGGGTGGAGCAGGCGCTCTCTGAGGTGGCCTCATCCCTTCAGAGCAGTGCTCCGAAACAGGGACCCCTCCACCCTTGGATGACCCTTGCCCAGATCTGGCTGCATGCAGGTACAAACCTCACCCACAACCCTAATTTGCATCCTTTTAACTTAAGTCATGCCCACATTCTATTGTTACATTGTTCGGGTCCGGGTTTAATAAACGGCATGTTCTGTAATCTTGAAATAAAATATAGCTTAAGTTCTAAACAAACTGTAATAGAACACTGTTAAAATATGGACAGCTTATTCCTCACTGCTTTGTAAACCCAGGTTGTTATTAATAGCATCCTTTGTCCACGCAAATACATTAAACCATATCCAGCAGGATCAAATTCCCCATCTGGAGGCTTTTGCTCTGTCTACAATCAGCATTTATGAATAGACAAGCAATTGTGGTTACTTGTGAATGTGGCTGAATTAAATGCAGTGAAGTTTAGGAAAGTTCTGCTAGCAGCTCCAAGGTCATGGGTCTGACTCCCAGGCCAAATAAATACTGATAAGAACAGCGTGAATGCACAGTAAATAGGGGTGTGTGAGCGTTTTTCTGCTGGTACCATGGTTGGTTTAGGCCTGTCATGGATAGCTGACTCCACAAGTTTTCAAGAGCAATGTTAGTTAGATCATAGCAGTGACAGAAATTATCTTTTTCATCAAGAGGCAATACTTGCCCCCTTAAATTGATATCCAGGGGTATTTTTACCTTTATAAGGGCAATTTTTAAATGGTATGCATCTTTCATGTCATATTCATTTTAAAGTCAAGTCAAGTCAAGTCACCTTTATTTATATAGCGCTTTTAACAATACAGATTGTGTCAAAGCAACTGAACAGCATTAATTAGGAAAATAGTGTCAATACTGCAAATGACAATAGTAAACCTCATATTTCAGGTTAAAAAAAATAAAAAATGAAAAAGACAGTCATCAATTGAATCAAGTTATGTCAACATCCAGCTCAGTTTACATAATATCTTTGCAATCATGTCAACGATATCGCCGGAAATGAAGTGTCCCCAACTAAGCAAGCCAGAGGCGACAGCGGCAAGGAACCAAAACTCCCATCGGTGACAGAATGGAGAAAAAACCTTGGGAGAAACCAGGCTCAGTCGGGGGGCCCGTTCTTCTCAGATCAGACGAACCAGCAGTACGGAAAAATCAATTTAACACATAATAAAACAGAAGATGAATAATATTAACAGCAATTATTATATGATGCATCAAACTTATAGCAAAATGTGGTAGTTCTGTATGTTGTTTCATGTTTGGCATCATCTGAGGTCCTCTGAGTGGTTGCATCATCTCTTCTCAGGTGTTTCTGGATCCAGACTGAAGCTTGTGTAAATCATAGTTACCACGGGATGTCAATCCCGTGGCAAAAGACAGAGAAATAAATACAAACATAATTAGCGTAGCTGATGTTCCAACCAAGCAAAAATTATTTGTTAGACCCAAACTAAAGAATAATAATGTGAATTTGATTAGATATAACTGCAGTAAAAAATTATGAGATGCATTATTTGAATGCTTGGCCAAAAGAGATGTGTCTTTAATCTATATTTAAACAGAGAGAGTGTTTCTGAACCCCGAATGTTATCAGGAAGGCTAATCCAGAGTTTGGGGGCCAACTGCTAAAAAGCTCTACCTCCTTTAGGGG
The DNA here is from genome assembly GCA_018155175.1 of Sinocyclocheilus anophthalmus. Lineage (NCBI taxonomy): Eukaryota > Metazoa > Chordata > Actinopteri > Cypriniformes > Cyprinidae > Sinocyclocheilus > Sinocyclocheilus anophthalmus. Next base: position 396,634 of record JADLZN010003543.1, read on the forward strand.
ACTTTGCTATCCTAGGTACTACCAAAAGTCCAGAATTTTGCGACCTTAGGCAGCGTGATGGATTGTAGCGTGGAAGAAGACTAGTTAGGTACGCAGGAGCTATTGCCTTATAGGCAAGTAATAATATTTTTGTAACTGATACGGAACTTAATAGTTAGCCAGTGCAGAGACTGTAAAATTGGGGTAATATGATCATATTTTTTTTTGACCTGGTAAGGACTCTAGCCGCTGCATTTTGGACTACCTGTAGTTTGTTTATTGAAGATGCAGGACAACCACGTAGCAGTGCATTACAATAGTCCAGTCTAGAGGTAATGAATGCATGAACTAGCTTTTCTGCATCATAAACAGGTATCATGTTTCGTAACTTGGCAATATTTCTAAGATGGAAGAATTCTGTTTTTGTAACATGGGAAATATGATTTTCTAAAGACAAGTTGCTATCTAATATAACACCCAGATTTTTGACTGTAGAAGAAGTAACCGTACATCCGTCTAGTTGCATATTGTAATCCAAGATATTCTGAGGACTGTCTTTTGGTCCAATAAGTAATATCTCTGTCTTATAAGAATTTAATAGGAGAAAATTATTGGTAATCCAATCTTTTAAATTTTTAACACAATCTGTTAGCTTAGATAATTTAAAAGTTTCATCTGATCTTTTTGAGATATATAGTTGAGTATCATCGGCATAACATGGAACTCATCCCCGTATTTTCTAGTATTTACCAGGTCACCTGTATATCGAAAATAGCAGAGGACCTAGGACAGATCCTTGTGGCACTCCATATTTGACTGGTGATAATTGAGATGACTCTCCATTTAAATGAACAAAGTGGTAGCGATCGGATAGGTAGGATTTAAACCATCTTAAAGCCTGCTCTTGAATACTTGTATAGTTTTGTAATTGATCTATGATTATGTCATGATCTATAGTATCGAATGCCGCACTAAGATCAAGTAAAACTAGCAATTAGACACAGCCTTGGTCTGACGCAAGAAGCAAGTCTTTTGTAATTTTAACAAGTGCAGTTTCTGTTTTATGGTGGGGCCTGAAACCTGACTGAAGTTCTTCATAGAGATACTTTTTTTGCAGGAAGGAGCACAATTGAGCAGACACAACTTTTTCTAAAATTTTAGACATAAAAGGAAGATTTGAGATGGGTCTGTAATTTGCCAGTTCACTTTGATCTAGTTGTGGTTTCTTAATAAGATGCTTAATAACCGCCAGCTTGAATAGTTTTGGAAAGTGACCTAAAGACAACGACAAATTAATAATATTGAGAAGTGTTTTTTTCTGCTACAGGTAACAACTCTTTTATTAATTTAGTTGGTACAGGATCTAACAGGCATGTTGTTGGTTTAGATGCAGTGATAAGTTTATTTAGCTCTTCCTGTCCTATAGTTGTAAAGCACTTCAGTTTATCTTTGGTTGCGATGAATGAAGCTAAAGTATTATACGCTGTAGAATCTACATTTGCTATTGTATTTCTGATGTTATCTATTTTATCAGTGAAGAAATTCATAAGTCATTACTATTAAACTGTGAGGGTATATTTAGATCGGGTGGCGTCTGGTTTTTTGTTAATCTAGCCACTGTGCTAAATAACAACCTAGGATTGTTTTGGTTATTTTCTATTAGTTTGTGGATATGCTCGGCCCTGGCAGCTTTTAGAGCCTGTCTATAGCTGTACATTCTGTTTTTCCATGCAATTCTAAAAACGTCCAAGTTAGTTTTTCTAGTTTTCATTTGCGCTCAAGACTACGAGTTTTTTCTTGAGAGAATGGGTATTACTGTTGTACCATGGGGCAGTATGTTTTTCTCTAACCTTTTTGATGGGGGCAACAGCTTCTAATGTTTTAGAGAAGATAGTGCCCATGTTGCTAGTGATTTCGTCTAGTTCATGTGTACTTATGGGTACACAGAGCAGTTTAGATAAATCAGGCAGGTTATTTGTGAATCTGTCTTTTGGTGGCTGGAACAATAGTTCTGCCCGGAAGATAATGCGCCATAATTAGCCATATAGTTAATATCAGTAATACTCAGCATGCACGATACAAGGAAATGGTAAGTAACATCATCACTTTGAGTTACGATATCTATATCAGAAAGATCAATTCCATGCAATATAATTAAATCTAGCGAATGATTAAAACGATGATTGGGCCCGGTGACGTTTTGCTTGACTACAAAAGAGTTTATTAGGTCAGTAAACACAAGTCCTAATGCATCATTTGTATTATCAATGTGAATATTAAAATCTCCGACAATTAGCGCTTATCAACAGTAACCAATAGGTCTGAAATCTGCAAATTCTAAGACTAATGTTAATGAAATCATAAGACACCATAGGGCTGTAGGTAATCAACTGAACCAGGAGATCACAAACGTCATCTGTGCTTCTGCCAGTGTGACCGCACGAAGTCTTCATCTTGTATTTACAGCTGTTTAATGGGCAGTTCAGTTCGGATTGGTCCTTAATGCATTTACACTGCTATTCCAGATTGCCCTACATCCAGAATGAGATTACTGTGATTAAAAATACTAATTTTTGAAAATTTAATTTAAATGCTTTTGAAAAGAAATGATAACTTTAAAATATAAAACTGTAACTTGTCTTAGATGAACAAGTCATCTAGGCATGAACTCATACTCACTTCCTATGCCAACGATTGATTTCAAAACGACTAATTTGTTCAGCTAAGCATAACAGTGTTACTATTGTTATGGCTAAAACTCTTAAAAATATAAGCAGTCACTGTCTTTGGATTGACTCATTGAATCATTCATTCAAACAATTAGTTTAGAAATGCAGATTAGTTCAGTAACAAATGTTATTGTTAACTAATACTAAAACTATTAAAAATTGTTTTTGTTAATTAAAATAAATACCTGAAATATGTAAATATTACATGAAAAACTGAGAAATGTTCGAAATGATTATGAGAAATAAACTAAAATAAAAGTGAACTGAATTAACAAATAAAAGTTAGTTGAAGTACTAAATTACTAAAACTAAAATAAAAAAATAAATTAAAATTAACTAAAAAACTAAAACTAAAATTTAAATAAACTGAAAGATGAAAAACTTTGGAATGTTAGAAATGATTGAAATTAGAAATAAACTAAAATAAAAGTTAACTGAATTAAATGAAATAAGTTATAGTTGAAGTACTAAAGTACTAAAACTAAAATAAAAAAATAAATTAAAATTAACTAAAAAACTAAAACTAAAATTTAAATAAACTGAAAGATGAAAAACTTTGGAATGTTAGAAATGATTGACATTAGAAATAAACTAAAATAAAAGTTAAAGTTGAAGTACTAAATTACTAAAACTAAAATAAAAAATAAATTGAAATTAACTAAAAACTAAAATAAACTGTGAATATAAATAAAATAGTCAAAATATTCATAAACACTATAATGGTATATAAATGATAATAAAACTGAACAAAAATGTGTTCTCTCAGAAAAAGACAATCAACTCAGTTACTAAGACTAATTATTCTTTAACCAGCTTTACTGTCACTGAGCCAAGTGAGGGAACCTTAGCAGGACTTGGCAGGGTGAGAAAGGTGTCAAGAGTAAACATGCTTAGTAATCACTTTCCCTGGAGTTTGTTGGCTGAAGAGGGAGGACACCCCTCCAACGTTAATCTCCCATCAGTCTCTCTGTCTCCTCACTGTTTGTGAGCTATGAAACCGACAGCTGACAGCCTGTCTGAGAATCACATTTTCTGTGTGACTCCAGATAAGAAATAAACCCCAGCAATGCTCTTCCACTTCCACTGTTTTCTCTTGATCACTTATTTTCTCTCTCTCTGTCTTTCCACAGCGGAGGTGTATATTGGAATGGGAAAGGCGGCGGAGGCAACAGCGTGTACGCAGGAAGCAGCCAACCTGTTCCCCACTTCGCCTCTAACGGTTGTTTATCGCAGGTCAGGTGGCGAGCTGGCGTGAACGTGGACGAGGCCACGCGTCTCGTAGGGGGGAAGAGAGTAAGGGTAGGGGGAGGGGGGGGGATGTTCGAGGAGGCGCTGTCCATCAGCCCCACCCACGTCAAGACAATGCAGAGACTGGTGAGCACATGCTGTTTAGCCACTAACTGAAACCCTTTTGCAGTTTTACACTTTCATGTTTATTGCTCCCCGCAATGCAGTTGATTTCAGGTTTTACTCTTCTTGTGGGAACGTTTGGTTGTGTGTTTGGGGGATCGTCACGCTGAGATGGAGAAAGGAGTCCAGATCTCGTCCCAGATGGCAGTAGTTAGGCAGAATGAGTCTCAGGATGTGGAGGCTTGTCAGAGAAGTGTGTGTGTGGTGTGTGTGAGTGAGTGAGTGAGTGTCTCCGGGCTGTGTGTGTCTTAATATATGCATAAATGTCTGTCTATAAAGGAGCTCTCTCCTGTAGTATGACATTGGCAGTCAGGAGGAAGTATTGCCCCTGTCTCTGTCAAATCTCTCCCTCTCTGACCTTCTTTTGTGTGTGTGTGTGTGTGTGCGTGTGTGTGTCTGTTTATGTGTCTGACACTGTTCTAACAGCAGGACAGTGGACGGCATCTGAACTCTCAGAGCGTCACACTACATGTAACCCCTGTCTGTTTGATTTCGGCGTCGGTTTGATTGCTGGTAGCTATAAAGAATATGTTATAAATACGCCACTTTTGTGCAATTCAGACCATGATTTATGACATTGTCACAACAAACTACAACAGATACACTGTATTCGTATATAAGAATTGTTTTATGGAAATACAGAAGGCTGTGATCATATTGGACAGCATTTGACATTAGCGGCAAGACGAAGAACAATTGCGTATTTGCAGAACTAGAACTGTGTAAAAATTATATCAGAATTACATTAAATTAAAATATTAAATTTAATTTTTTTATTAAATTCATTAATTGAAAAAACATAACGCATTTGAATAATCGCAATAAAAACCTTGATATTGTAATTTTTTCAGTTTAATATATTTCAAATTTATTTAAAAAATTAAATAATAAATAAAATAAATAATAAAACTGATTTCAGCAGCCTATATATCCCATTACATACTACATTCTTCAGTGTTACAATTATCCTTTTCAGGAACATTCATAATAATTATATATAATAAAAAAAAAAAATATAGTATATATATATATATATAAATAAATATATATACTTCTATATATATTAAGCAGTTATTAGAAATAAAAAATATATATATATAAAAATAGCATAAATATGTTTCCCCTAAACTGGGCTTTTTCAAAACACTGATTATATACACTTAATTAATAATATTATAATATTACTATAGTAATACATAATATAACTAATTATATTCATTTGTTCATCACACTCACATCCAGAACACTTTTTTGTTTGTTTGTTTTCAGTTTTTCTTTACAAATTGTTACCAAACACTGATCTATATCTATTACGTATTGTCTATTATAGATCAGTCGTTACTAATCAATATTTTGATCATTCTTTTATAACTATACAATATAATGTAATTATACCATATAATATAATTATACCATTTCTTAAAGGGCCATGTTGTACCCTAATTAATGAACTGAAAATGATTTTTTAATTTGAGTCCGATTTGAAGCTAAAAGATATGTGCAATTTTTTTAATCAGTAGGAAGATTCAAATTCATTCAGAACTCTGTCTTATATTTCCTGGCATCTGTATTTTTTTCTCTTTTGATTTGTCTGGTTTTTTGCAGAGTCTGATATTGCATCAGCTGCAAAGGTACAGTCTTGCGGAGAAGATCTTGCGTGACGCGGTGCAGGTGAACAGCACGGCCCATGACGTGTGGAACAGTCTGGGAGAAGTACTACAAGCGCAGGGCAACGACGCCGCAGCGACCGAATGCTTCCTCACTGCCCTGGAGCTGGAGGCCAGCTGTCCCATCTTACCTTTCACCATCATTCCCCGCACCCTCTGAGACACTCCGAGCGCTCACCACCGACAAAACCTCTGTCCGTGAGTCATGCATGAACCACAGCCCTTAAACACACACACCGAAACTCTTCTTCTGTCCTGGAATGCCTTTCCCACCCCCTCCGACCTTTTTATCGGTTCTCAGACGTGGATCTGCCGAACTCGAATCGACACGGTTATCAGTGTGAACTTTTCCACACTGCTTCACTCTCATTGTTTTTGCCTTCCTATTCCTTCCTTCTTTCTGTGCTAGAATTTCCACCGGCTTCTGTATAGTAGTGGTGCCGCTCACCCTAAAACCCCGCCCCCTCCAGCACTCCCATTGGTCAGTTTCATACCACAGTACAAGTGGACCAATGAGAAACCTTTTCAAGCTGCTGTCACAGTGAAGCGGGTGACTGACACAGCGGTTTCATCAAACCATGGTGCTTCCCGAAGCATGTCCCGAAACATACAATCTTGAGATTCTAGTAGCTGTGTGTCATACGAACCAGTAATAACACTGACACAGAGGCGGTCAAAAGTGTGTATATGTGTGCCGTGTGTGTTTATGAGTTAAATGGACGGTCAGAGTGCGTGTGTCCTTTACATGTGCTGGTATCCAGGATATCCCTTCCTATGTGGCGTGTGCACGTGTGTTTATTTGGAATGGAATACTTGACACGCTGTTACAGTTGATCCCTGTTACACAAACACATGTTATAAAGGTTGTGTTTCCATGCTGTTGTTCCTGAGGGCAGGTGTGTCACCCGTGTTATGACTCCTAGAGAAACATTACGTCCCCCTCTGATCAAACGCTGTATTGTTTATATTCTGTATGTACAAAAGAATCACCTAGAGCAAATGGAACGGATGCCAAAAGAACAACTACTCTAAAAGCAAATATTTTATCTTGGTTCTCATTAAAAGAGAAGATAAATCTAGTTTTGGACATTTCGTTTTGTTCTTTGGTTTATTTTTCCACATTTATCATGATTCAGAGGTCGAGATTTATATTGTTGATTTATCAGAGCCTTGCTATATTAGATGTTTATTTATCTGTGTGCTAGACAGGTGAAGACATATATGTATTCCGTGTGAGTGTGATAACATGAGGGACTGTTACAGATGGACATGTTAAAATCTCAGATACGCAAAATATCTTCATAATGGTCACAGTGATTTCATTTATGTACGAGAAAGAGGAAGATTGTATGTGTGTATTTGAAGTCAATCACAGGGCCAAACAACTGGAAATGCTGTTTTATGATGTCAATAAATGATCGATTGAGAAAAATCTGTTTTTGTTTGTTTTTCCTTATTTTGTCATGTATTTCAAGTCATTTTTGAGGACAGCTAATATTGCTAATGAAGCTAATATAGCTATATATAGTAATATAGCTAATTTAGAATTTTCTCCTAACTGTGACTTTTACGAAGTTGCGACGTCAATTTATTTCTTAGTTTAGGTGGGTGGAAACATGGGTGGACTCGTACAGAACTTAATTTTCTGTGAAGTTGCTTTGCAACGATTTGTATCATGAAAAGCGCTATACAAATAAACTTGAATTGAATTGAAAAATTGAATTGAAACAGGCTTCGATACAAACCTTAATCAGTTCTCAAGGGGGCGATACAGATAATTTCATGTCTGTGCCAGCATACTGTATGTATTATTTAGGTAACAAGTTTTAAAAATATCAACTCTGACATTTTTTTCAGGCAAAAAAACTTTCAAACCAAACAAGTCTGTTTGTCAAAGTGGCAAATTTGTATGGCCAACTGAACCCGATGCGAAATCTGTTCACACCTTAACTCTAGCTCTGTCAGTACTTACCTTAACTTACCTTAAAAATCACCCAACGAAAATACCATTTGTCCTAATTTTCCTATAGCGTTACTTGTGGCAGTTTTTGTAGAATATAGTGCAAACTTCTGTTGCATTATGAATTGCACTCTAACAATTCATTTCAAAGCACAATGGCGTATGAAATCTAGCTAAATTATGAGTTATAGTATGTTTTGGCCATACTTTTTCCTGTCACTCGCACATGTTTCCTTAGATGCCCATCTCACCTAAGTTCATGTATGTTAGATGAGCCCACTGTTTCCCTGACTCGTGGTATGGTTGAATGCCTTTAAAAAGCTCTCAAAGATTAATGAAGGTCCAAAAGCTCACAAGCAGAGAAAAATAAGAAAGGACGAAGGCAGCCGCCTCTGAAAAGCAAATGATTGACCTAACCTAATAAAAAGGAGTCAGGGAGAAAGAAGGATGTGAGGTGGGAAATGTAGAAAGTGAATTATTTAATGCACTTACAGGCCTGCCTTAAACTAATGAGCGCTTGCTTCTTGCTGCTTGCTGCTTTACGGGACAGGCCGCACTCCCAGGAGGATTCTGGGACGTACAAAGAGCTGCAGCAAGAGTTTGGTCATTATTAAAGAGGTGCATTTTAGTGTCTGCCAGAGTGTTTGCGCCTCTTGAGACCTCTTCTTCGACTCATTCCCGCTGAAAAGAGCCGAAGATCGTAAACAGCCCAGTACAGCCCCACGCTGGGTCTTTGATCTGGGTCAGGAGCACGTTGAACCCTAATGAGCCCTCAGTGACGGCATTATTCCTCTGGCTTCTGTAAACACTACAGGCTAGTATCTCTGAGGGGTTTCCTTTGATCATCTTCGCTTGTTGAGCCTCAGCGACGTCTGAAAGATGGCCGAGAGGTGTTAGCTGGATTTCACTGACCATTGTACAATGTGGTACCTGATTGTATGTCAAACCCCCAAACAAGACAGTGGATTCATAATGCTTACTAAGGCAACCGTCACTATTATTAGTGCGCATACTTGTGGTTAGGGGTTTATTTGGCATCCCTAACCCTAAATATTAAACTTCAGTGTGTGACTCATCTCTAACAACCACTTAGCAAAATACCCTAACCAACGCAATGCCCTGGAAACCACCCACAACACCCTAACAAACACTTATCAACATCCTAACAATTATTCAAAATACACTAACACTTGGCAACACCCTAGCAACCACACACAAGACCTTAACAAACACTTAGCAATGCCTAAGTAACCAGACAGAACACCTTAGCAAATACTTTGAAGCCCCACCCCAGCAATTCATTCAAGCGAACAATGCTTAGCAACACCCTAGCAACCCCCCCCCCCCCCACTAAACCCAACACTTTAACCTATCCCCCTAGCAACCACCCAAAATTCCTAGCCAACACTTTGTAATGCCTTAGAGACCACACAGAACATCCTGTCAAACAATTAGCCAAATTAAAATACCCTCATGCTTAACAACACCCTGGCAACCACCTACAATACACTAACAAACACTTCACTGCAACATCCTAGCAATTATTCAAAACACCCTAACACTCAGAAACACCCTAGCAATACCCAAATCAACACTTAGCATAGCCCTAGCAATCATTCAAAATACCATAACACTTAGCAGCACCCTAGCAACCACACACAATACCCAAATAAACACTTAACATAGCCCTAGAAATCATTCAAAATACCCTAACACTTAGCAACACCCTAGCAACCACACACAATACCCAAAAAACACTTAGCATAGTCCTAGCAATCGTTCAAAATACCGTTTTTCTTTCCGAACTTCTTGTAGCAACACCCTAGCAACCACACACAATACCCAAATAAACACAACATAGCCCTAGAAATCATTCAAAATACCTTAACACTTAACAACACCCTAGCAACCACCCCAAATACCATAGCCAACAGTTAGGAATGCCTTAGGAACCACACAGAACATTCTATCAAACATTTAGCAATGCCCTACAAAGATTCACATACCCCCCGAACACTAACAAAGACTGGCAAACCACTAAAAAAAACCATGACAACCCACTATCAGGACACTTTGGATAAAATCCTCTCAGAAGACCTTAGTAACTCCATAGTGACACCCTGGTGACCACCCAGAACATTCTAGCACTGATGAGGCAAGTTTTGCACGAGCAAGAATGCAACATTCAGTAAACGTCGTTGATTTAACGTAAGGTAAAAAGCAATGTAAATGTTCAGTCAAAGTGATCATAAAATATGATCATAAATAAATGTGTGATATGGAATAAGCTTTCTCTGTGGTGGTCTCTCTCTGGACATTGGCTCATGTTTCATTGGTATTATTGCTCTGATCCTGTCATTGATTGGCAGCCCAGCTCAATTCTCACATCAGAGAGCAGCGAATCAATACGAGAGACTCCAGGGAGTTTGATTTTAGTAGGGTGAGCTCACATTCTCACACAGCCATGGGAAAGTTTGTCTGATATCCTGTCAAAACCTATACAGAACCATTAGAGATATTAAAGGGATAGTTCGTCAAAAAAAGAAGTTCTGTCATGTTTCAAACCCCACCAAATTAATACCACCTCATTTTATTGTAAATTCTTCTGACACACCGAGTTATTTCTCCAGAAGATTTCTATAGTGATTGCTCATGGATCCATATGCCCTCTCCTCACATGCCCGTCCACATGTTCTCTGGTGATTATTCCAGTGAGGGGTGTTGACATTGCTCAAGGACATTTACTGTCATTTGTCCCGACAGCATTAGCTTAGCATAAAATGCACCCATGGTTTGCACTCTTAATGAAAGTTTGTGTGCCAGTGAAACAAGGTATGGTGACTCCTCTAGCCGTGACCCCTGCATAGTGTTGATAGCAATGTGTCATCTATCACCAGCAGACTAGTGAGCATGTGAGAGAGAGAGACATGTTGTTCATTGTTTTGAAGCGTGACAGCCTTGGTGTCAGTGTCACACACTGGGCATTCTCAGGGGTCGTGACCCTTCACTCAGTTCATGGGATCTGCGGTCTTTACAGTCTCGCATTACCGTTTGATTCAGTATTGTGCCTTTTATCCAGCTGTGCCTAACTGAATGTTTCTCTCATAATGAGGATTCAAATATTTCAGAGATTTTCAATGGCTTCTAGGTGACACCAAAGAGAAAATCTGTCAAAATCTTTTCTTTTTTTTTGGTAAGTTAAAATCCAGCTCGCAAATGACTGTACTTTTGCATGTCCCATGATTAGTCTTTAAATGAAATTATAAAAATACTCTAGTCACATCTACTTTAATTAAAGAGATAGGGCTTGTGCATGTGTCAATCAATATCAAATTGAAGAATGCTATAAACCAGCAGTTCAATTTTTTTTAAGAGACTTAAAACCCTTTTGGAAATTATCCTTTCCTCCTTTATAAATTCCGCTATTATTTAATTATATATATAATTATATATATATATAATTATATATATATTATATGTATGAATTAACAGTCTACAGTGTTTTATTTCATATTAAAATTAAATTTATAATAAATCTGATGGATTTTGGCACTTTATTGCTGTTGCCAATTTTAAAATATGAATTTTATTATAATGGTCATTAACCGCAGCTACATCATTTTTTTAATTATTTATTAAATTAATTTTAAAATGTTGATGTAATAATTTATAAACTTGCATTATTAATAACAAGCTGCATATTTGTATACCATGTAAACAATTATATTCCATATTACTATGTTATTATGTTGGTATTACATGTCATTTTCAGTACCTATTGTAACATAGCAAATCACACTATGAATATAAAATTTCAGATGAATTAATCACATGCTTCCAATGAGTTCAGTTCTTTCCTCTAGAGGCTATATAGTAACAGTGTCGTACAGAAACAACAATATAATATTGAATGCATTTTGTGTCCTCTAAAAGGTCTCTTCTATCCCTGCTAAGAATTGCGTAACTTACTCTAATGTAATATCAACATCAAACAAACACAACACACACACACACACACACACTAATTCTTACAGCTGTTCCGCTCTGAAGCTACTCAAGACTGCTGACACAAGGTGGTTACATTATGCTTATTTCCACAGGGGCGCCCGTCTGAGCAAACTGAGGGCAGGATGATCGTGTCCTATTTCGCGTAGCACTGCCCTCCTACACACACACAAATACTATCACAACTATCAAACCCATCACAAGTGTTCCTCATCCATCCATCCATCCCTCGGATGGAAAGCGTGGGAGGAGAAGGAACAGATGGAGACTGGGGAAAAAGACGGACATAGCAGGAACATCCAGTGAGAGAGAGAGGGAGAGGGGATTACGGGAAGGACTCACTGTACTCTTAAAAAAATCTAAATTCAATTCAAGTTAATTAACTTTATTTATAGCACGCATAACAGTGGCGACTGTCTCCAAGCAGCTTTACAAAGTGGCAGAACTAAAGGCCCAAGTGAGCAACCAAGCAAAGAAATGCACTTAGACTGACACGAGAATACATCCTGGCAAGAGCCGCTTGAGCTGAAAATGGAGAGAATAGATCAAAGAGACACTCTGCTGTAGTCCTGAAGGACAGACTTCATCTGAAAATTCATCTGACCAATCTTTGCTAGAGTTTTCACTGAATTTCAGAGAGGTGAATAATCAATAAACTTTCTAGTTAGCCAAATAAATGTAAAAACATAAGGGAGTATTGGGATTGGTTAGCTGAGTAAATAAATGCACCAAATAGAGTGTGGCTATAGAAAAAGAATCATATTAATCTTTGTAATAAAAAAACAGACAAATCTGATTTAAGTGGCGTTAAGGCATAAAATGTAAAAGCTCTGTAAGATGACATATAAACTTTGTGTGTGACACTGAATTTGTCAGTGTTTACATATTTATTTGTGACCATGGACCACAAAACCAGTCATAAGGGTCAGTTTTTCGAAATTGAGATGTATACATCATCTGAAAGCTGAATAAATAAGCTTTCCACTGATGTAGGGTTTGTTAGGATAGGACAATATTTGGCCGAGATACAACTATTCGAAAATCTGGAATCTGAGGTTGCAAAAAAATCTAAATATTGAGAAAATCGCCTTCGTAGCAATGGGCATATTACTAATTAAAAATAAAACTTTAAAGTTGATATATTTACAGAGGAAATTTACAAAATACGTCAGTTGAACAGTGATCTTTATTAATAACCTAAATGTATTTTTGGCTAGAAAAGGAAAAATCTATAAATTTTGACCCAAACATAGGTATAGAAATAGCTCCATACCCGTTTTACCGTTCTGCTGTAATGTCATGCAAGCTTGTTATCTCAGTGGCCAGTGTATGGCTGCCCGAAATGTGTAAGTGGGGTGCTGTGAATATTAATGCTGCGGATGAACTTCAGCAGTCATTTAACCCACAGAGCAGGTGGGGGTGGGCGTCCATCAGTATCGCCCTTGCTCTTCACTCTGTTCCATGTGCGGAAGGGGACTCTCACAAAACACAGACAGTTCTAAATGGATGGCTTGCATTACTTAAATTCAAGCCCACTCTTTTGCACTCCTAGATTCATCCCCTTACGCTGTGCATTTTTTTCCACAATATGGGCCTTCACCACCTTTATCACTACGAGACACGGCCCCACACACACACACAGGCTTTGAGGCTTTCCCAGATCCACTCTTGAGTTGTGCCAAAAGTGTATTACACACTGAGCATGAGTGATCAGCAAACGCAGTGATGCGATCCTGGAAACTCAGACCGATGAGGAGAGAGTAAGCAAACGTAGCGACATAGGAAAATATATGTATCATAAATTATGGGGTTTGGGAGATTGTTGGAAGACATGCGGCGGGATCATTGTATATATTTTTACAAAGGTTTAAAATGAATAGTTAAGCCCAAAAATGAAAAATTACTCAACCTCAGACCATCCAAGCTGTGGATGATGGTGTTTTATAATACTTCTCTACCGAGGATCTTTGCAGTGTTATGGGTGCGTCCCGAATTGAGAGTTCAAACAGTTGATAAAAACATCACAGACGATCTAGTCGACTAGTCTATAAATTAACTAAAAAACTAAATCATTGCTTCTGGCTAAAATATGAGTCTTTTCCACTGTATGGATGCTTTTCTCGCATGTTAAATTAAGTAATGCTTCTGGATGGATTTGTTTCTTACAAACATAGCTTTTTACTTCACAAGATGTTCATTGATGGACTGGAGTTGTATGAATTATGTGGGTTTTTATTGTTTATGTTGGGGTTTTATCATTCTGACGGCACCCATTCACTGCAGAGGATCCGTTAGTGAAGAAGTGATGCTAAATTTATCCAAATCTGTTCTGGTGAAGAAGCAAACTCATCTACATCTTGAACATTTTAAGCAAATTTTCAAAGTCTGACGAGGTGATCAAGGACTCTTACGTGAAGCAGAGGCATTTTGTATCAAGTGGTTTATTTTGATAATGACTGGCTGACATTATCCCACTTATTACATTGTGAAGAAACAAAATAGATAAATAAATTGACAGGATATAAAGATTTCGAGTTAAAACCAATTTATTGCATGAGAAGAAAGAAAAACCTGTAAGAAACCTGAAAGAAAATCTTAAAACATGTATTGTAGAAAATCAGTTGCATGGAATAGTTTTATGGTATTTTACACAAATATATGTTTGCGCAGTATGATAATTGGAATACATTTTTTCATCTGTTTTCTAAATATATATCTTAATCATCTAAGTTTGAAATATTTTATCCATGCATATGCTTTATTTTTACAAAGATGTTGTGTACATCTCTTTTTTTATATTTCCTTTAAAGTTTTCTAAATGCATCTTAATGATCTTATTGTGAAAAATTCACCCCATATGCTTAATTTTTATTAAAAAAAAGCTCACTAAATTTTAATTAGAACGTCATAACTTTCGGTGAAATGACAGACTTCTCTCTGGTGATATATGATGTCAGATCTGCCTCCATCCAATCAACAACTGATGAATTGAACTAACTCACTGCCTACATTTTTTTCTATTCGATAATCTGTTTTTCTGGGATGTGTCACACAACACATAAAAGAGTTGCCGCTACTTCCACTACATTGTGACTTTAATGGTAAAACTGAGATATAAACCTCCCGCTTGGTTATCTTGTTATATAATTTAACACCCTGCGATCCCTCCATCATGTACCCCTGGTTGAGATCCCTCTCTTTTCATCTGAGCAGGTTGTTAACAGATGACAAAAGCTCCTAATACATTACATGCCTTGTTGCAATGTGAGCTGTTCTATACAAGCGCATGACACATAGTCTGGTATCTCTCAAGCCCGTCCCTCTGCCCAGCTAGAGGGCCGCAGGAACGCTGCATGTGCTTTTAATGTTGTAGAGGAGGTGCTGAACTCTCGGTCAGGTATAAATTAAAAATACTCTGCCGGATGATTTGCCAGCTCAGGGGTCGGGAGGGAGCCGTTGGGATAAGATGACCTTACTGGCATTGTGTGAATACAGAGTAAATGAGTGAATGACAGGCCTTTACAGTGTCGTCCATGTGTGTGCTTTGAACCAGCACACTAGATAGAGACCGTATATTCAGCACTGCTGGGGAGGTGGGGCCTGGGTCCTAAGAAGTAAAAGCATTTGACAGAATCTGTTCGACTAAGCATGAGTAAGCTTGTGTTTGGAGTAGAATATGCCATACAACTAGACCCCTGGAGCAGTTAAAGCTGCAGTGTGTCATTTCAGCATAACTGTGGATTTGGAAGCTATAACTTCTCAGATCTACATAGATCTGCATTATATGTCCTAATTAAGTATATATGTGTGTGTCTCACTGTCTGTGCTCAGTTGAGGTCACAGCAGGCCGCTGAAGCTCACTGATTCTGCAGGCAACTGACTGTGCATTCTGAGGATAGGGAATCAGTGGGATGTGTTGGAGTATTACCTTTCATCTTTTTCCAAAACAAGCTCTTTATAAATGTTTTGCACTTCCATGGATGTCTATACATGGATACTGTGTCCGGTATTAACATTTTTTATATGCATAAAATGCTTGGATGACTTGTTACACTATTATCAGCTCATTATATTCCACAATGTAAAGGACTTAATTTGACATCCTATTATGTAATGGATGAACAGAGCAGAAGTATAACATCAACTGCAATTTTTTAAATATATTTTTTAACTTATTTGATTGAACTGCCAATGTTTGACTTTTACACAAATTGAGAAAAATGGTTAGATTAAACATGCCCCCCAATAAAAGCCAAAAACCACCACTGAACAAGCTTATCTTATGAATTGTTTATATCAGCATAACAATTGAATTTTAAATATATTCTTAAGTTTTAAATATTTTTAAATCAATTTTTTTAAACGAATGATTTGATTGAACTGCTTAACTTTCACAGAAAAAAAGTTTTAAAAATGCCCAAAAATTGGTTAGATTAAAAATGCAAATTAAAGGGTTAGTTCACCCAAGCAAGTATATCAGTAATACTCAACTTGTGTTGTTCGAACCCATTAAGATTCGGAACACAATTTAAGATATTTCTGATGAAATCTGAGGGCTCTCTGACTCTCGCATAGACAGCAAGGTAACTACCACGTTCAAGGTCCAGAAAAGAGTCCGTTGTGCATCTGTGATTCAACTGTAAAGTCACGAAGCTACGAGAATACTTTTTTGCGAAAAGAAAACAAAAATAACAACTTTATTCCACATTTTCGTCTCTACTGCGTCACTTGTGGACGCGCGTTCACGACAGTACGACGCGAGTGTGTGCTAACCCTTTAAGCAAGCTTATCTTTTAAGTATTTTCTATTTAAAATAAATCTATTCAAAATTACACACAACACAATAGATGACGTTATTTGAAAACAATTACATTCGTAGTGACCTCGAAATAGTGTCGAAGTGAACTAGCTAAGAATATAATATTCGAAGATGTCGGAATGTAAAGATATAATATTTTTAAATATACTTTTTTATATTATTGAAAACACATTTTCTAGGGTCATTATTAAAAATCCCAGCTTTGCAATGTGGTCTCAGACTTTATAGACCCCCTACATGGTGTGTAGATCTATGGGGTTGCCATTCAGCCGTGATAAAACATTTGCTATCTTTATGTGAGACATTTTGAGTCGTTCTCGCTCCGAGCTTCTTCAATAAAGCCTGAGAAGGGACAGAGAGAGGGGACCAACCAGGGCCTGCAACCCAAACCATGAAAAGGACTATTCGACATATCTCAGAGCACCGAACGGCAAGAAATTCTAAATATTCAGACCAACATTTTCTGAAGCATGCGCATTTCTCTGATTATGCTCTTGGAGAAGTAACGCATTTATTGAAACACACACACAACCACACACAACACACACACAACACACACACCACGTATTGTCCAAGTACGTGCAGCTCATCAGTCAGAAGGGCAGAGAGATGTGGGCTGTTAGCACTCTCTCTCTCTCCTCCCACACGCCTGTCACTGTATCCTGTTTCTCACGGCTGAGCACATAGTAGACGCACAATCATCTCCACACCCCCCGAGCACACTTGTCACTGAGCTCAGGCTTTAAATAGCTTTAAATTAAAAGCGAGTCTGAAAATTGAGTGAAAAAATCTCACGTTAAATCGGATGTTAAAGCTTCAACTGGAGAAATGCGAATGAATAATTCCAGTAAAAAAGGATCATACTGTAGATCTGCTGTAGAGATAAACTCTGCCTGACTACAGGAGGTGGATCTAATCAGCTGTAGATTTTCACACATGCACACACGCACGCTCTCCATCTCTCCAGAGTCTCTTCTCCAGCTCCCACATGGTTTTTGATATCCCCCTCATCCACCAGAGCCATAGATCCAGGTTGCCAGGCAACCCCTAAAATCCCCAAAGACAAACGTGCTCAAGCCTGCACTTGGATAGATCAGCGCTCATGCAACATGACACATATATACCAAGATGCACAGAAAGAGAGCAGTTGCCATGGTGATTTCTGTAGGTTGGCTGCAAAAGCTTCCCGAAATGTTCGTTTCAGTAGAGGATGACAAAAAGGACAAACAAGGTTGAGAGTTTCGAGTTCATGTTCTTTTATTGGAAAAAAAATCAAAAGACGAGCATGTACAACTTGGAATGAACATAAACAGAACTGAAGGTGGGTTGTCGAAACAAGCCCCTGGCAGCCAAAGCCCTCGTTTGCACTCTCCAGAGAAAATCGACATGCTCACGGTCAGAGCCCAGAGAAGAACTAAAGATAAAAACACTTATGGTTACAGTCACCATTGCCCTTACCCGAAAAACGCTTCCACGTAAGGTGAAAGGTCATGCCCTGAAACTCCCAAGCCACTCTCTCCCGCTAAACGCTCCTACTATCGGGCACAATGCACAAAGAAACAAAACTCTGAATATCCTGACATGCCAAACATAGTTTAAAATCTAACTGCTCATTTTTCTTAAAAATATCTCTTTATTTAGTTATTGAAGCAAACTGCAAAGGTCCCATTCATTCGTCCTCTATGCAGATTCCGAAAAGCCGCCCACCACCCGAACCCACCTCCCCCAAACGATATTCAAACCTCTTTTAAATTCACCCCCAGAACGCTCCGACAGACATCGCTGAGGTTTCCGCCCCGATAGCGGCTCTGAACTCAAGCTGCATGCATGTAGAATAGAAACAGGAAGTAGAAGACGATTGGCCAGCCCAAACATTGCCACTAGCAAATGGAACCAGTTAAGCAGTTCACCAGATGCTTTTACTTTAGTTTCTGAAGGTTTGATATCAGGATTAATTGACTGATGTTTTTGTAGATGTCTAAGCAGTTCTTTGGGAACAGGACCACTAACCAGTACATGCAGGTTATTTATGTTTATGTCTTTTTTTGTTTGTTTTATTTTTTATTTTTTTACAGATTTTTTCTATATATGGACATTTTCCTTTTTTAACATTCAGTTTTTTCTATACAGAAACAGTATGAATAAATGAATATTTTTGCGTAAGAGGTAAGTAAAACATTTGACTGATTTTTTTGTCTTCTAAAGAGGTCAGGAGAGAATAGAAGAGCTTCACTTTGCCGTCATCATTTGTACAAATTCTGTGGACAGAAAGAGAGATGGACACATCAGACATGACGCTCAAGATCACAACAAAGCACAAAGTCTACTAGTTTCCAGACTGCTCCTTTAAATTAATCTCCATTTTTGTATGAACACGCAAATAACCTTGCATTATCCAAATCCAAACTACATTATTGTAATTGAAGTGGCAATTTATAAAAGTAATGTTTAATCTGCATAAAACGGTGACCCTTTCTGGGTAATCTCAGCACACAGCTGCATCGTACCTTCGTAATTGACCTGACCGTCGCCGTCGATGTCAGCTTCTCTGATCATTTCATCCACCTCTTCATCCGTTAGCTTCTCACCCAGGTTTGTCATGACGTGGCGAAGCTCTGCTGCGCTGATGTAGCCGTTCCCATCCTGCCACAGACAGACAGACAGGATCAATAAGTCAGCCGTGTCATGCTGTTAAAATATTAAACCACTAAATCCAAAGTAGGTGACTTTGAAAACAGTAATGACGTATTGTGGAAGTGTAATGCAGATAAAAGGGGCGGCAGCAGAGTTCAATGATGATTTTTCCTAAACATTTGACAATCAAATGTCCCAGTAAACCTGCAGGAAGAGATGTCTGACTGTGGAAATGATTGTGCCATGAATCCCTTCAAACCAGCTGCAGCTTTACGTGGAACAAGGGCTTGGTTTGTTTTTTCCTGCCTCCTCACTCTTTCCATGGAAGCAAAAACATCATCTTCCCACAATGCTCTCTTTTCGGCACTGACCTTGTCAAACACTCTGAAAGCCTCGCGGATCTCCTCCTCACTGTCGGTGTCTTTCATTTTCCGGGCCATCATTGTCAGAAACTCGGGAAAGTCAATGGTTCCATTACCTGAAAGAAATGGAGAAAGAATAAACAGATCTGGTTCGGGATGTTCGGACAACTCGGATAAACTATCCAGGACGTAGAATGCAGGACAAAGGCAGGGCAGTCAATACAGCATAATGAGGAGTAATGAGGTCTAATAACACACATTTAGTGTGTCTGAGTGTCATCTAACTGAACTGAATTAGTCCTAGTTGAGAGAGTCACAGCAAACACTCTCTTTAGGATGCACTGTAAACACTGTACAGGAAAGATCACAGGAATGAACGTCATGTTTATTTTCTTATATTGCGAGATCAAATAAATTGAATTAGGGAACATAACATATCAATAATAGAGGTTGTAATATGGAGATTGGGCGGTAATTATATGTAATGTTTAGTTGTAAACACTAGAAATAGAAATATAAAAATAGGTAAGGTCATCTTTAGCGATCTCAAAATGAATATGCATTTTTCATGCTGTAACTGTTGCAATGTTTGAAATGTACATGTAGCATTTATAATGATTAATTTTAGCTTTTAGACTTTCATATTTAATTCATTAAGATAAAACTGAATTTAATATCATCAGTCATTTATCAATTTTTTCCATTTCTAATTTGATTCTAAACAAGGAATGTTGACAGTTCTGGGTTTTTCAGGCTGAAATGTGTTTCTCATTCCCTTGAGGTTTAACCAAGCTGAGGTGGGATATTTCCATTACACGGGACAAATATGACGTCCTCCTGTGTACATGCGTGTGTGAAAATGATCACTACAGCCATTCCCACAGGGCTCACACTGCGTGTGTAATCTGACAATGTGGGTGTAGACACATGCTTGCGTATGTGTGTGTGTGTGTGTGTGGTGGTTCTTCACATTGAAGCAGTGTCTTCTTCGCTGGAGCTCTGCAAAAACACTCTCTCGATTCCATCGCCACCACTGCCAAAGTGGATTATGTAAAGGATTCCATGAGGTCTTTATTACCTGCTGTTATTCAACGGGCTTTACTGCTGTCTGACCTACAAAAATGAATCCATACCACACCACACAATCCCATCTGTAAATAATCAGTATATCAGAAACCCAGCGCGCTCTGCATGATCTAACAACATGTTAAAATGACACTAACGTTAAAGGACACTCTGTAAAGACACCATTGCATTCTGGAATACTAATTACATCAGCTCTGTAACAGGAGAAGCATCCCAGGCGTATTACATTTTGGTGTTATCTGAAAGCTTGCTTGCTTGCACACAAGCTAATTACAAAACAAGATAACCCTTTAATCACAGAGAACAACAGTTTTCGATAGGAAGGTGTCCCTAGCATAATGTCAATAGTCAAAAATAAAATGAAAAGAACATAATATTTAATTTAAAAAAAAAAAGAGAATGTTAGTTATGTCTTCAGGGATATATAAGCAGGTATGAAAAAAACGTTACCCACCCTGTATCTGATTCCAAAGATTTAATTGGTCATTTGAATCACAGTGTTGACTGCCTACACTACACTGAACCAAATACTAACACCTAACCCTAACCTTAAGATTAGTATAGTGTAGGTAGCATATCATGATAGATAACATTACTGTTTGTCGCATTTCTGAAGTCTGAACTGAATCCAACTCACCATCAGCATCCACCTCGTTGATCATGTCCTGCAGTTCAGCCTCCGTGGGGTTCTGCCCAAGCGAGCGCATCACTGTGCCCAGCTCTTTGGTTGTGATGGTACCGTCACCATCCTTGTCAAACAAGGAGAAAGCCTCCTTAAACTCTGTGAAGAAACATGAAAAATAGCATTAAAACCTCACATACTGTATATAAAACTTAATTTTCCCAAGATCCATTTTCCTGAATCATCTGGCTGAATGAAGGGCAGGTATACTGCTCGTAAGTAGTTAATATGTGACATTCATCCTTGACAATGAAGTTAATTCAGGGCATGTTTACACCACAAACACACCCAGATTGGCTTACCAGCAATTTGCTCCTCGGTGAGTTGGTCAGCCTGGAAAAGGAGAAGGAAAAAATTGATGAGTAAATGAGTGTCATAAACATGTATAACTCATCGTTTTATTGTGCGAAGCACTTTACAAACTGAACAAACCATAATGGCACAGATGTCCTGTCAGGAAGAAAACAATAATCACAAAATCAAGATCAAACCACTGCACACCCAGAGTCTAAAACGTAAAAATATGAATCGAAGAGCTTAACCATAAAATGAATATACAAAATAAACTAAATGTTCTTAATAAAGCTTTCTTAAAAAGCAAAAACTTCTGCCCCCTCCATCACTTCCTGATACTGACAATCAAGAAACCTGATTAACCAATCAATGCCAGCAAGCAAGACAAAATACCACTTTGACCTCCAATTCATAAACTAATGGTGAATGAACATCCCCTTAAAGGCCACAATGAAAAGCTACATGTATTCAAAGGCACACAAAAAAAACTTGAAGTTCTTGATAACGCAACCTTTATCCCATCAAACTGAATGTCGGTCAGATCAGCCACCAGCCTCTTCGCCTTGGGTTCATTGTCCCAGCCATCAGTCTTCTTTACATCTTGCCTGTCCATTTTAACTGGTGCTTTCCTGGGTTTGACCTCAGCGGTGGGGCTTTTCAATGAGGTCAGGCCATCCACCGCTCCTCGGACCATCATCAGACCTTCTGCCAGGCACTCGGCCCGCTTGACATTTTGCACGCCTTGCCGCCTGACATCCCCGAGCTCAGTCCGGCAGTGCTGCAGACAGTTTTTTAAATCCTGGACATCTCGCACCACGCTGTCAATGCGGCTGTTGGTGGAGTCCACCAGCATCTGAAGGAAGGACTTGTAGTTTCTCTCCTGTAGCTCGATCAGCTCTTTATAAAAGAACTGCTGCTGGTCAAGGAGATCGTAGACCATGGATAATGACACAGAGTCCTCCTCAGGGTAGATGACAGGTCTCTTTGGAGGCATTCTGGTCTTTGTGAGTAGACGTTACCTGAAGCACGTAGAGGCGAGTCTGGCTGATCAGGCTGATGAACAACGGACCACGAGAGAGCTCACCTGACCCTTGAGGCCAGTGTTACTGTACCAACCTCCCAGGCCGCATTGGGTATCGCTCAGCAAGATATTAGGCCGATTTTTGAAAAGCTTAACGTCAGCAGCTCACTACGGTTACAAAGCCGAGGGTCAGGGATTGTTTCCATTATTTTAAATTAGTTAAATGGGCATCCCATCAGGTCACTCAAGCAAAGTAGGATGTATTCGGAGGTAGATCGACAGGTACACAGAATGACAGCTAAATCAAAGGAAGGTATTAAGGTCTGTCTGTCTAAATCAAATGACCCATCACTTTACCTGCTCCTGCGGTCATCTCAGTTAGCCGCAGGTTTGCGTTTATATCTCTATTTCTTTGATCATCTGAGTGGCATCTCGTCTCTGCTAATTGTGCAAACACCTCTCTCCGTCTGCGAACACAATGGCAGGTTTTACCTTTCCCTGCGTGGATGCATTATCTCACCTGTCTCACTGTTCTTGTGATCAAGTTAATTTTTTTCTGCCTGTCCCTCCCTAGGTGTCCTGTTAGCCTGAGGGTTAAAGATCCGGGCTGCTAGCATAAAGATTGTGAGTTCAAATCCAGGTAAGGACAAAATATGACCTGGAGAGTTACAAAGGTCCCTTCCTGCCCTATTATGACTATGCTATTGTGTAAGGCATCTCGGCACATGTTGTTCCAATTAGCATGCTGTCCAAAACTCCCTTGAAATCTAACCTAAATATTAAAATAAGTCTCTTTACCCTTATTCAAGTCTCTGGTTTTTAAAGTCGGAAGTAGCTACAGATCACATCTTCCATATTGTCACATATATCAGAGTGAATCATATTATTGAAAGGAAAGCGTACAAGTGTGGAGATTTGGTTCAATTCCTCAGTGGCTGATTGGAAGGAGGCAGACCTGAATGCGAACTTGTGGTCAGTTATAAGAAAGTGGCAGGGTGTATGAGGACGAAATGTCCCGCATATGTCACCGGAGGAGTCTGTTGTTTCACTGGAAGATTGAGTTATGACATTCTGATTTTAAAAAATGTGATAAAAAGAAACAAATGCATTCATGCATGAATCGTTCATAGTAAGATCAATAACATGCATATAGAACATAGATAGGGTGAAATTCCATTTTATGATGACTTCAACATTAAACTTTGTTGTCTAAAGTGTTTACATGATATTCAAGAGTGATGACGCATCTATCCACTGTTGCACCAGCAGTATCCCATATGTGCCCGCAGAGCTCTGCAAAAACAAAAGCTCTGGTAGCTTACTTCCCAAAATAAATTACTTAAATTAATTAAAAGTCAGCATGAAAGGGAAAATTGGAATCGTCATTTCTTCTTTATTGTGACATATATCTGACTGAAACTACTTCTTGAATGAGAAAGTAATGTTGGGCAGAACATTTTTTGTCCATTCGGAATTGATTTGCATCTTTGTCGTTTGCTAATTGCTGAACGAGTTTCAAAGTCACAGGTTGCTGGAAGGGAGGGATTAAAACTCACCTGGTTGGAGTTGGACACATAATTGTTTCTGATTAAAGTTTACTTTTTGAAATAATATGCATATATAATAATGTGCATGGCTAAATCATTTACAATAAACAATTTTATGGTGACTTTTTAATAATTAATGAATAGTTGTTGGTCTGAATCACTTTGAAACACTGCCCTGTATAATTTACAGCATTGTTAGAGAGAGAATGGACATTTTACTTCAAATACGTCCAAGTTAATCAGAGTCAAATTGAATCAGAATTGGAATCATGTTGAAGCAAATCTAATCAAAGTGAATCAAAAATCTGTAAAAATATCCAAATGTGTGTTCATTAAATAAACATTTCAGCTTCTTTCCCCCAAAAAATCAATGTGGAAAATGCACCATCGGCAGATTCCCCATGGACCCCGTCCATAAAGGATAATTTCTTCTCTCCAGCTGATGGGGGAAAACAGGATCCTGCACCTCTATTGGAAGCCTTCCGGGCTATTTGCCATCCAACGAAAGCTTCAAACATCGCATACCACTGCCAGGAATTTGGCCTGGATCTGAAAATGCTGTCCAATGTTGCTTGGAATCTGGCCTTGATTTAGGACTCACCAAGCGGCAAAAGCAGCTGAGAGAAGGCCGGCCTGGCGATTGGGACGCCCAGTGTATGATAATGAGTGTGGTATTGCCACTTCACACCATGTTAACAGGGAGTCCCCCAAGGCCCTTAACCAACATGCTGACAGATGCAAACACTCTACTGAGTCTAGTTCCAGTGACTGTCTCTCTTCACAAAATGAACACCAATATACCCACAACTTAGCACCTAAGACAGGAAGATGGCTGAATATAAACTAATGACCACAACTGTGAAGGCAGCTTCCTTATGAACCAAACCAACTGTGTACCGTGAAGACAGCAAGCCCTGAAATGGCCATTTGTTGATGGCTAAGCTGGCCAATTTAGCTACCAGGTTACCCAATAAATTCTCTCTTATATACGTGTGTAGTTATTGTTGTAGCATTCAAGCAGTTTGCCATGACTGTCATTTCAGAGAAGCTTCCAGAGAGGCCCGTATGAAGAAGTGCAGACCGTTTCTAGACAGTTCTACGTGATGGGTGAAAAATAAACATGGTTATTTTCCTCACTGATTCCCATGGCACGGCTACCCATACAGGCAGGACAACGAAACTAGAGCTGCATCGTGGCCAGGAAGGTCCTGAAGACGCAACTCGAGGGAGGAAACAGACACCTCACACAGCAACTAGCCATTCATAGTTCATCACGGAACTGAGATCATTCTCACCAAACAGCACAGGCTTAAATAACATCCATAAAAAAATGATTTATACTGAGCCTTCTGGCATTGTGCTGTGGAAAAGCTGAAGCAGAAGCGTTTGTATGGACTCATTGAGTCGGCATTGACTTTGTTGAACTCACTCAGGACATTCTTTCCATGCTTCACGAACAATGTTTGCTTTCTTGAGCTAAAATGCACCATTTAAACAATGGTTTGTTTATTTTCTCATTGGGTATCCTATCCAGCTGTACAATTTATGAACTCTGTTTCGTGCTCTTATGAGGGGAAACATTCAAGCCCGGAGCCCAGATAACGAACAGACCTGTTACTTTTGCAACAAGTCAATAGAGCCCAAAATGATGTTTGTGCCAACCTAAACCAGTAATAAAGCCAACTTATTGTCCTAATCCTGCTTAGTTTTGACAAATTTGACAATTATGCAGATTATAATGGTAAAAAGCCTAATAAAAGAGCAGCTAAGATAAATAACATGGTCATAAATACATGTAATAACGTTTTTTCTTCAAAAATTAAACAATGGTCAACCACAGCCAACACAGCCCACATCTCAACATCTCAGTCTGAAAATTTCAAGAAATATTTCAATCAAATACGAACATGAATGAACATCTATCATCATTTTTTTTTTATCTATCTTTCTTCTGTGAATCACAAAAGGGGACTGACAGCCCCAGTCACCGTTCACTTTCATTGCATCTTTTTCCATACAACGAAATTAAATGGTGATGAGGCTGCCATTCTGTCTAACAGCTGATTGTTTTAGGTAAGAAAACAAGTCTACAGGTTGGTAACGCGACAATTTGAATTTTTCTGGGTGAATGCTTTCTGT
This sequence comes from Sinocyclocheilus anophthalmus, assembly GCA_018155175.1. Lineage (NCBI taxonomy): Eukaryota > Metazoa > Chordata > Actinopteri > Cypriniformes > Cyprinidae > Sinocyclocheilus > Sinocyclocheilus anophthalmus. The sequence goes on from JADLZN010003543.1 coordinate 422,968, forward strand.
AAGGAATTTTCTTTTACTCTTTATTCAGCTGGTCTGATTTCTACAGGGATGTCTATAGCAAAATATTCGCTAATGTCAAATGCAAATATTGTCTCAAAATATCAATGTTTGCAAAGACAAGCACAGATGTTTTCTTATTAATACCAGACCGTAAGCAAAGAGTCATTCTGTCTGTTGCTGCTGTCCAGCACATCAACCCATAATAAAACGCGGAACGCGTATGTCACATTTCCTGCCGCACTATGACATCAATAATACTGCAACACGTTCAAAATAATAATCAGACGCAACCTTCGTTTGCGAAGTGCAATGAAATACAGAGTTTAATTCACTTAAAATCAAATTTGCTGTTGCACGAGCGCAAAAGCAGAACAGGCAGGCAGGTGGTTAGTCATGTCTATATATAAACCGCAATGCGTTAAATGCATAAAATATGAACACATGTTCATGAATGAGTAGTGCATGATAAAAGCTTATACGTACCATATCTGAGAGTGGAGAGTGGACTAAGTTTGTTAATCTACGCTAGACTGCAGCGATGCTCCGCTCTCAGTTAAAGCTCCACCGTGCGACTGTCGCTCGCAGAGTATTGAAGGTGATCCGGTACTATATACAATGGCGTATTCCTCCGCCATACGAACCCCTATCACTCACTTCCGCATAGAGCAGTCAGAAGCCCCGCCCACCTACTTATCATAACCACCTCAGTCCCGAGAAGAAAAAGTGTTTATTTATGAAAAATATAGGCTATTAGCGAAATATTATGTATAATGTGTAGTATGTAATATGCATATGTAACATGTACAAGTATGTATAAAATGTGCTCAAGAACATGAAATCTGACATTTTCTGGTATATATAATTTTTTCATCACTGTTGGAACAAACCGTATATTTACAGTATACTGCATGTAAATGTTTTATATGTAAGCTAACAGGTTTAATATTATTTATTAATAGTAATATTATTTATTAATAATGCAAGTTTAGTGCCCTAATTAGTATTTTCTTATTAAATAATTTCAATATATGAAGCAGTGCAGATGAACAATGTACTTATTATATTAACATGCAGTATACGTGATATGCACACTGTAATAAAAAATGCATAAAAATCACTAAAATTCATGTGTCCAGTATTTAATTTTCACTTGATTTTTTAAAGAAAACTTACAAAGATATTTTACAGATAAAAACATGGGATCGTTTAAAAAAACGTACTTGTAATTCTTCTCGCAAATGACCAATTAATATGTTTTGCAAAATGTTGTGTAGAAACACACAGAAGTTGGCCTGACTAAAATCTAAAGTCAATTCATTTAGGGGCCTGATAAAACTATTAAAACAATAAAAGTGATGAGCAAAAACTGTTGTGCATATGTGCCAATGTTATGGCAAAATGTACAGAAAGAAAAGTATTATAATAATAACATTGTTATTACATACATTTGTATTAAAAAATGTGAATGAAGTCATTTGTCACAGAGAAAAATCCATTCCATTGATCTCTTAATTAACCAAATAATTCCCAGTGAACAAAGTTAAATTTGATTCTGAAACTGAAAACTCACTAACAAATAAATAAAACGTGAAAATAATTGTTTTAATATAATATTATAAATGAAGTTTATTTCTGTTTATTTCCCAATTTGGATTAACATGTTTTTGAATGCATTTTAGGAATATAAGATGAAAATTTTAAAGTCAGTTATTCATTTAAAATAACAGAATCTATATATAAAAATTCAGGACAAATCGACATCCAGTATAATATTTTTTTAGGGTCACAGTACTAAAAATAGTCTAAGAACACTTTACATCTTGAGGGACTACTTCTCTAAAAGGCACTAGTTTCTTTCGTCGGAATATTGCTTATTGCATCAAGTCCTCTGTCTTTGTTGACGCTAGAGAGATTTCGGTTTAGCATGTCACAGCTTTTATGATTGGCCAGCTGAGACCTGCAATCCGCTCGTGATTGTAACAGCGTCTCTGATTGGTTACGTTAGACCTGCAATGCGTCAAGCCATTGCGCCCAGTGTGTCCCGGATCACGCAGCACTGGAACCGGCGGGCCAACAAGCCCTTCAGTTAGACAGGACAGGGCTTATTAAATTTCTCTCCCGGGATCAGATCTTATATTATACACTCACCGTCAGACTCCTTCACATCCAGAAAGTTAAGGTTTAATTGAGTTTTCTAGAAAGCATTGGTATAAGCACAAAGTTCTGTGCTCCTTGTCTAACATAAAGCCAACTGGACACAGTCGCAGATTTAAAAAATAAATAAAAAATACTGTATATCGATGTTGTGATAATGAAAGATTTTCACTTACTAGGACCAGTCCTTTGTTAAATATATGCACTAAACTTTTGCAAAACTATTACTAATTACTTTTGATTAACTTCGTTTGTTTCGTAATCTAATATAACTTACAATAAAAACTTCTAAAAATGCCTTAATCGCATGGAAAATACCCCCACCCCCCCCCCCCCCCCATGAACGGGTCATTCCTAAAATCCTTGAAATAAATCGGCTGAACCAGTTTGAAAAGTTTAACGATTCCTTCACGCAGTGGACTGAACCAGTTCAAGCGATTATCGAATCAACACATCACTGGTATTTTTAATAAAGATGCTAAACCTTATTTGAGCTAGAAGATGAACTTTAGTATTGTTTGTAAATTGTATAATTAATTATTATCTTAGTAAAATTGTACAAAACCACCACTGGCACTGCACCCTTTTACTTAAATTCATTACTTCAGACTTATTTGCCCTCTAGAAGCTTGCATTCTGCAAAATTATTGTGCCATCCAAAGAGGCACAAAATCACTTTCACAAACTTTTAAATTAAATGTTCCCTCCTGGTGACTGCCCCACTCGATCCGAGCAGCTGAGTCCTTAGCCATCTTCGAGAATCGGCTAAAAACAAATTTTTTCCATCTTTATTTGACCCTCTAACTCCAGCAATCTCTGTTCTAATTCTATTCTTTAAAAAAACTAACACTAGCTTCTCTAATCTTTTTGTATTCTATCTGTTTCGTTTTCATTTATTATACAATTAACAAAAGCAAAAAAAGGTCTCTAACACTAGCTTGCTCTATTTTCTATTTGATCTGTTTTCTTTTTATTATATAATTAAAAAAAAACCTTGATATGTGTACTGCGTTAAGCTAACTGAGACTTTTCATAGCACTTGCATATCATTGCTCTCTTGTTGATTTTGAATTGCTTTCATTGTCCTGCATTTCATCATCAAAAGTGTCTGCTAAATGACTATGTAAATGTAATGGTAAATTAATATTTAGGTTTCTGAATGGTCTTTTGTGAGCCTGCATCTATGTTGGTAATTATGTCATATAGCGTAAACAATGCGTATCGTTTTTGGAACTGAACTTCAAAAGATCCGATTCGCAGAAATGAGTCTTTTCGTCACTGCATGCGTTCCTTCCAGGTCGCAGGCGGATGACGTAAGCGGCGCGCGTCTGTTTTGATCTGTGTGAAGAAACATGGCTCTTTTCCCGTCCTTCGCTGGACTGTCAAGCAATAACAGCTCTACTGGGGATAGAGGTAAGCTCTTTCTGACCTGCGTTTAGAGCTTCATACAGGATCAGATCAGGTGCACTTAATATTGCATTAAAGAAAGAGAACCTGTAAAGAAAGCCTAACAGTTGTGCTGATTATTACTATAAACACTGCATGATTTACTGTAACTGAGCGCAACTACATTACACGCTGATTAAAAGTAATAATATGTGCGTAACAGACTTTATTTTAATTAAGTTTAAATTTAGTGTCAGTTTGAATTTTATGGTAATTTTCGCTCATCTGTAGTATTATACTTATTTATCAGTGATATGTGATGAATCTGTTGGAAAGTACTGCATTGAACTAAAACCTTTCTGAAGCTTCTCTGCTCCTCAATTCTCTTCAAATATAAAAACAGTGCCACATGGATTATTTTAAAATGTAAATAATGCGAAGTACAAAAACATTGTGAATGTTGTTAGGAACTATTTTTTATTTTAGCGGTGTTGTGGTACTAGATTTTTGCTTTTTCTGGAAACAATTTTGTCCATACGCAAAAATTTGTGACACTGCAAAATTGTAGTACTTTGGGTTTGTTCAAAGTGAGCAATAGTTGCAGTGATGCTTATACGCACTACTAACTAGCACATATTCTGCAATCACAAATGATCTTGTATGCCAAATACTGGACCTTTATGGATTTGGCTGCAGTTCAACGCACTGTAATCAGTCAGCCGTTCTGTTTGAGTGGATCCCATCTTTGAGCACTTAATAAGCTTGATGAAGACACACATTCCAACTAATCAATATCAAATTATTGGGAAAGGAGCGTTCTTATGTTGAGTACAGTAGAAAAGAACAAACTGCTCTTGCATGCAGATAACCTCTGCTGCCGTGGGGGATTTGTGCAGAATATCGGCCAGGTCATCAATGCATCTGCTCCTTCGCCAGCTGTCCACAGAATAATATATCTCAATATGCTTCTATGTCCTTCTCACTGCGTAAGGGAATCAACCCTCTTTACTGGACAGTTTTTTTTTTTTTTGGTGTGGCGATGGCACATTCACAATGCGCTCTTTCTGAGGTTGTGGCTTCATTTGGACAGTCTGTCTGTCATGAATGACTGGTTTATTCACTTCTTAGAGGCCAGCAGAGCAATTGTTTGACTGAATGTTTCTTCTCTCGCTCCTGCGATCTGGAAGGGGTCTGCGTAATAGTGTGGTGCAACGGATCACAAAGCTCACGGTTCGGATCATATTACGGATTTTGAGTCACGTATCGGATAATTTTTCGGATCAGCAAAAATAAAAAAACCAATTAGATAAAGCTTACTTTAAGTACTTCTATACCACAGCAGAACTACTAGCTTTAATAAAGTTAGTAATAAAACAAGAACAATTACACAAATTACAAGCATAGATGAATTAGAGGTCGACCGATTGATCGGCCGATTTTTGGCATTTTTTAATTAATCGGCATTGGCCGATTGTGCTGCAAATTAGGCCGATTAATAGGCAGATGCGCTCAGCTAAACGCTGAAGAATCGCTCTGGCTGTGTGAGAGACGGAGCATCTCACACTCTGCAGCGCTCTTGTTCCACACGTTTTTCGGCTAATGATGGCAGGGCAAAATAGACGTTTCAGAAGCGTAATTACGTTTTACCCTACTAGAATAGATGCTGGAAAGTTATCATATTCATAAGTGCAACAAGTCATTTGCATGTGAAAGTAGAAACACATGAAATTCAGACAGAACTTCTGGGCTGATTATAACGTGCACGTTAACTTTCCTCATGAAATGTGTGTGTAGGTCCAACAATAGCATCCACGATGTCATCGCTTGTGGCCAGTGCACTCTTAAGCAGTTATGAGCATCAGGCTGTGTAATATGTGTGAACTCTTTTGTTTTTGTTATCACTTAGCCATTTGACTTCTAGCAGTGTCCAGTGTTTCCCATACATTAAGTTATTACTTTGTTGAATAAACTGATCACTGCACATTTCAAAATTAAAATGCAGCACGGGTGTTTTTATGTGAATGTATCTTTGAAAAGAACCGACCATCTTCAGAAAAGCTTCGGTGTCATTTTCATTTCGTCTTTCCTGTAATGCCTGATAAAGTAGCGTTTGTGAGCGCAGTCACAGTGTTTATTAGATTACAGCCGTTACCGGGGAAACCTCTATCTCTCCCGCTCCACAAGCGCCTCCTGCTGGCAGAGAATGAATTTGCATTTGCAAGTCTGTGGGAACCACTGGTTAGTGTCTGTCAGCAAACATAAAAAAAGCATGCTTCAGAACTGTTTTGAGAAGGTGCTTAATATCGGCCAAAAAAATGTATCAGCCATCGGCTGCACTGATTTCTAAATATCGGCATTGGTCGACCTCTAAGATTAATACAACAAAACATAGTTACAAATAAAGTCAGTAACAGTAGCATTCAGGTGCAGAAATTTAATAATTTAAGTGTAAAATAACACAATAGTGCTCACTGCACAAGTTAAATACAGATTAATCTTTGTTAGAGCTGTGGTGTTATTTGATTAGCAGACAGAAACAGGTATTTATTGGCTGCTGTCTCTTTAAGACCAAATGCACAGACCTATTACTGACACACATCAGTGTTTTTTTCCTCAGCTGTTTACGTTCACTTAAGACATAACCGACTGTGTTTACTAGAATACTTGCCAAAACGGGTATTTTAACATAACTTTGTGAGTATGTGAAAGGAATCAATTCGGTGTTCACGCGGTGTCTCTCTCTCTCTGCGTGCGTGCTTCGGGTGTGCGACAGCGTCTAAGCGCACAGAAAACTTGAATTGCTTGAATGTGTAAACTGGCAAGACAAAACATGTGCAAATGATAAACTTGAACTCTATGATGGTTAAACTTAACAGTTAATCCGCGAATCACATGCGTGCCGAACCGTGCAGCCTGATCTATACGGATCACGGATCGTCTACGATCCGTTGCACCCCTACTGAATCAGCTTCAGCACAGAAGATGCTTTGAAGACTCACCAGTGGGCCACAGAGAGAGGGCAAGCAGAAGCAGAAGAAGCAGCAGGCACAAGGTCATCTGATCCTTAAAGCGTGGTTCAGTTAATCACTGAATAAATTAACTTTATCACCTGTGTGATTAAAGAACAAAAGGGGATCTTATTTGATTTCAAGCTTAATCTTGTGAAAAAATAAATCAATAAAAAAAATATGCATGAAACAAAAAATAAAATTTTCAACCAAGGCTGAAGCTGAGCTAATGTTTCATTGTCCTTCCACTTAAAGGAACACAATATGTAATTTTCGCCGCTAGAGGGCCCGTATTCAAAATAAACAAAGAGGCAAAGGCATAGTGACTGAGTGTGGAATCATGGGAGTTGTGGTCTTCATCCCCACAGCCGATGCAATCCGACGGGAACTTTAAATTATCCGGCAGAAATCATGTTCATGGATGAGCTAAGGATTTATTAACATAGTAGAGTGAAGCAGGGTGAGGCTGAAAGCCGTCGATGCGAAACGAGGCCGCTGAACGAGCGTGACACACAGCTCGAAAGCAGCGGAGCTTTTATTATGCCACAGTCGAGTGCTTCCGCTCCTTCCGGTCGTGAGTATGTGGGAGAAAATAAGTAGCGCTGTTTTATCATACTAGATACATTTGAAAGTTCTGTTATAATGCTACTCTGTGCAGTCATCATCGGTCTATTAAAACGCACAACATATTAAAGTGTCTTTGGTGTTTCCATGTTTTCTACAAAACAAAACCGGAAATCGAGGGGTTATGACATCACTGGCAGGTGACACAATGACACTATGGACACGGTCTGTGCTTCTAGTTAAAATTGCTTATTTCTCTGGTTTTAAACATTCTTCGAAACATTTGGGATAATGTAAGTACACAAGTCCGCAAAATATATATAACACTGTTCTAGTGGTTTTTGGATATTTTAATAAAAAAATCTTACATATTGTGCCTTTAAAGTGTAATAAGTAAAATGAAAACGTCATGTACAAGTAAATCATAAATAATTTTTCTTTTTTTCCCCGCCTGTTATAGACCAGGCTTGAAATGCAGTACCCAGTTTTATTAATATTTACACATATACATATTTAAAACACATTAAAATATTACCTTGACTGTAAAGGGTATACTCCTGCAGAGTGTCTGTTACAAAGAGGACACAGTGAACTTCCTTTTCTATGTTTATGCCGAGAGCAGAAGCTTAAAGAGAGAGAAGATAGTCATGGCAGACCGAAGAAGAGAAAAGAAGAAAAAACACAAGAAGAAGAACAGAGATAACTTGGAAAGCAGTGGATCTGAATCAGACACCGTTTACCACAGCGACCTGTTACAAAAGGAGAATGCTGACAAGTGTGTTCATAGAAAAATCCCGCAGTACATTGATCCACAGTCAGTCTCTGATCTTTGTACCCACTTACATCTATATCAGGCTTAAAAGGCTTCACACATTTCATCTCTTAAAGGAACCGTTCACCCAAAAGGGAAAATCCTGTCATTATGTACTCATCCTCATGCTGTTTCAAACGGTATGCCTTTCTTTCTTCCACTAAACATTAAAGTAGAAATTTAGCAGAATGACAACGCAGCTATTTTGGACACAACAAAAGCAGGATGTGTCAGTTTTTGGGTGAACTGTTCCTTTTGGGGGAAAACAAAAGATTTGCAAGTACCTTACAAAGATTGTTCTTTGGATTGTTTTAGAACATTAATATAATTCTGTACTGTCTATTTAAGACACTTTTAACCCTGGATTTTTGGATGATGGTGTGTGTTGTTTTTAATGTCCTTGTCTTTCATCGTCTTGGCTGCAGAGAGGAAGCTCAAGTTCGGGTGAGTGAGACCTTTATCTGGCTGGATGACCTCCAGACCCCCACTGACTCCCCCTTCTGTATTGACAGAAGAGCTGACCGTGCCAACTGGGAATACAAATCCCTCTATAGGGGAGACATAGCCAGGTAACTTTACTCACTATCTCTGTGTTTCTGTCTGTCTCGCACACAGATGCTCTCCTCTTTCATTCTTTCTGTTTGGCTCTCTGAAGGTCAGCCAGTCTCAGCAGCAGCAGCAGGTGCCAGACGCTCTATAATGCAGGGGAGCACTGCGACTGTGTGCGTACGTGTGTATTGTGCTCATATGTCTCTTTCAATTGCTTTTATAACCCCAGCTTCTGTTTGCAGAAACCCTTTGAAATCCACATCCAAATTTTCTGCATTCAAACTGCAGAAGCACTTTTTGTCCTCCCTTTGAGACACACACACACAGACACACACACACACACTTTTTTTATTGCACTTCTTTTTACTTCACAATTGCAGTTAACTTAATGATTAACATGCAGACTCCATTTAAACTTTTTTCTCAAAAAAAGTGTGACATTTGCAAAAAAGGGATGTGTGAGACTAGTCAACTAAATAATACTGCTGCTGCTAGTCGAGATTGGAAATACTTGTTTATGCTATTGAATTTAATTAATTTTGGCACATTTATGTTTTGCTTTATATTCTTACAAAAGCTATGTTTAAATTAATGTAATATTCATGTTGCGTTTTAGTGTATATATGTCCACTCAGAAAATGAGCAAGGTGAGAGAGGATTTTTACCTACACAAACCTTTTTAGTTTTATTTTATGTCAAACTGGTAAATAACAGTTAAGCTTGCTTATAGGCTATTAAGCAGTATGTCATTTTATACAGATTTAGGGGAAATACTATGAATGAAACTTACTTGACAGCAACACTAAATTCTGTATGAATATCCTAATGCAGGGGTAGGCAAGTTCAGTCCTAGAGAGCCGTAGTCCTGCAGAGTTCAGCTCCAACCCTAATCAGACACACCTGAACAAGCTAATCAATGTCTTCAGGATCACTAAGGCTATAGGCAGGTGAGTTTTTTTTTTCAGGGTTGGAGCTGAACTCTGCAGGACTGCAGCTCTCTAGGACCGAACTTGCCTACCCCTGAATGAATAGAATACCCTTAAATAATATATAGTTGCCAGTACACATCAAGCTTTTCTTGCGATTATGTGTACAGATACATTTCATACATGAGAAGCGTGTTCAAAAACAGATGTGCAAAGTTCCTGCCATGAATAAACAAAACCTATTAAATTTAATTAAATTTTATTTGAGGGATTCTGTTTGTAATAGGCAACTGAGTTTGTATTTATTGGTCACTGTCTATTGAGTGAGTTAATTTTAATAAATATGTCTATATTGGCTAACTTTATTAAGTGTATGCTTACAATGATTGAAATGCAAGGCGCACATATATATTATCTATTTATATCTTAATCTATTTTTCAGCGGCATTCCTTATAGGATTTGACGGTTTGATTAGTTGATTAAGTAGGTAATTTTAAATGGATTGCTTGCTTATACAGACTGTTTTTTGTCTTCTCTGGGATTTAATTAAGATTACAGTTTGAGTACATGTAGTATGTTTACATGCATATCTTACACCAATTATGCTTATTAACTTGACAACGTTTAATTAATTTATGTAAATAGCTTTGATAGCACTTTTTTATGGTTTGAGTAAAACTGTGTCAGGGAATAAGATTTTTTTTACCTGTTCCCCCAGTTTTGCTTTATATGTAAACACCTTTACCGGTAATTTGTTAATGTGCACAGGTCTATTTATTTTTTGATAGTTATAAGTTTAAACGCACTCACTTTTAAAATGTTTGCCTATTAAAATCTTTGTGATATTGCATACTGCAGAGGTGTCCAAACCTGAGAGTTTCGTTCCAACCCTAATTAAATGGCTAAACAAAAAGTAATCAAGGTCTTCAGACTCACTAGAAACTTCCAGGCAAGTGTGTTGGAGCTGGTTAGAGCTAAACTTGGCAGCATACATCCCTCCAGGAGCAGGATTGACACCACTGGCATACTGGATGGTTATTAGTCTTCTCTGTCTTCAAACTTCTATAGCCACATTTTTTACTGAAAAGGCGTTGTCAGTTTATGTGTTGATTCTCATGCTCAGCCATAAAAAAAAAAATCAAGATGCGTACTGAGTGCAATGAGAATGGCAAAGCGGTTCTAATGGCTCATTTCATTTATGCAAAACCAAAGCCTAAAACTTCTTTCACTGCCTTGCAAGCACTGATGTTTCCTTCTGGAAATGTAAATCTAGTTTATTTTGATGTCAGCATGCAGCTGTAGTTAAAGTTCTGTGCCCGTGCTTTCCATAAGCGTCATTCTGGGTCTTATTTACGCCAATGTTCTGGCACTGTAGACTATAGTGAAGGGTTTATTAGCTGCTCAGAGGCAACAAATCTCACACCTGGCTGTTCTCCAGCTCCTATCAGCTTTAATCTGGTGTCAGAGCTGCCACCTGTAACTTAAGAGACCACAATCAATACTCACATTCTCTCTCACTGTCCCTCTCTCCTGGCATCCCCCTCTCACACAGATGCCCCCATACACACTCCTCTAAAGCTGATCGGTATCATGTGTGAAGAGTGTGTACAGAGGTGCACTTCACTTTCCTTCACTTTCTCAAGTCATCTCATCCTCACTCAGACACCTGCCAACTTCTGTTTTTACTTTGTCCTTCGTCTGTTAGTAGGCCCAGATGGAATCTAAAAAGTTTTGTTCATATTTTCTGCACTGTTTTTGAGGAAAAACCTCAGTGGTTCTTCACTATTTCAGCATTGTTTTGCTTTTCAGGTATAAGAGGAAGGGAGGCTCATGCCTGGGGTTAGACCTCAGGACGCAGGCTGTGGACTGGAACGATGGTGGCCCAGAGAAGAAGCGAGTGGACAAGAAACCCGAGTGCAATTTCTGTCCTTCCACCTGTCAGCTGCTCCAGTCAGATCGTCTGCCTGCTTTGCCCACACTCTTTGAGGGCAATGCCGTCAGCTCTGATACCTACATCAAGCTCTCAGCCTGCACTGAAGAGCAGGGTTCTTCCACCCAGGCTTCCGTATCGTTGGTCAATCCGCTGGGCATCTATGACCGTGCAAGGGTCAACCGGAGGTCAAGGAAGATCAGCAGGATGTTGAGGCTCAAGGGAGCAGCAGCACCCTTCTGAGTGCACAGGTGGAGGAGTTTAACAGGAAGCTACGGGAGAATCCTATGGACACTCAGCTGTGGCTGGACTTTGTACACTTCCAGGTAGGCCTCCAGAGAGGAAAAGTTTCGTTGTTTCCTTACCTAACTTAAATAGCTCTCTCTTTTCTCTGATCATGATGAACTGGCCTTTGATTTTAGGTCATTCCCTGCTGCCAGTGACACTGACAGTGATGGTGAGATGAAGAAGATGTCTCTTCATGCCGTGCTGGAGAAGAAGCTGTCCATTGTGGACAGGGCAGTGGAAAGTAACCCTGCCAACGTGGACCTGAAACTGGAGAAACTCCGCCTGTGCAAGGAACTATGGGAGCCTACCACACTGCAAAAAGAGTGGAAGAAACTAGTGTTCATCCATCCAAACAGCGTGCCTTTATGGAGGAAGTATCTTCCCTTCACACAGAGTCATTTCAGCACGTTCTCGGTGTCAAAGGTCAACAGCGTGTTCGGAAAGTGTTTAAGCACGCTCAGTGCAGTCCAAGATGGCAGTATGGTGTCTCACCCTCCACTTCCAGGCACCCAGGAAGACCCCTTAGGTATAGCAATATTTTATACTTGTAAAATGTAGATACTTACCAAGTTTGCCATGTGTTTAGCAACTTTTGGACTCTCCAGATAGCTTTTCTACCATGTTCCTGTTAATGTCTCATAGTGTCCTCGGGTCATTTTTGCATTGTCATAGATTGAGTTTCACTTGTTTCGATGTGAATTTGCAGCCGTGGGTATTTTTTTCTCTCCCTCCCCTCATGTTGCTGTGACAGCAGTTGGTGGAAACTGTAAACGTGTTTTGATTACATGCATAACTATTTGTAGAGTTAAGCACCTCATGTACAATTTGTGCAAGTGTCAGTTTTGGAGTATATTTGGGGCTGTCCAACCTATGTGTGTGTGTGTGGCAGGGATCGACTGGTGATGATGTGGTGTTTTTAAGTAGATTGGCATGTTGTTTGTCAGCTAGTTTAGAGGGTGTATTGTGTGGGTCTGTTTAGAGCGAGTCAGAACACAAACATCACTGTCCCGGGCTTCCCCGAACTGGGATTCGCCAAAATGAACAGGCGTTAAAATCTCTGTGATGTGTGTGTGTGTGTGGATGAATGATTAGATTTTGAGCCAGGCCCCTTGCTGTTTTGTGCTCTCTATCACTGGCTTCTCAATTAGCCTAATTAAACTATTACCTTGATAGATCTGGTCAGTGTGCAGCATGCATCTGGATCAGCTCTCCCTGGGCCCACATTTGCTGAGCTGAGCTAAAATTTACACACAAACATACAATTATTTTTACACAGATTGGACCAGACTGATTATGAGGTCTATTATGAGGTGAAGGGTCAATGTTGAATGCACGTCTGAGGTTCTGAAATGAGTTGAAAGGAATATAGTTAATGTAGAAAATAAAATCTGTTCATCATTTACTGACCCTCGTGTTGTTCTAAACCCTTGATATGTTTCTTGGGTCAAAAGTCATACAGGTATGGAACAACATGTGGGTGAGTAAAAGGAAAATTGTCCTTGAACTGCTCTGTGACTCTGTGCTGCCCACTTGTGCTCAGAGGTGGCACTGTAGTATTACCTATATCTATGTCTGTATTGGTTTAAAATTGTATTTTAATCATATTTATTCTCATTTCACAAATATCTGTAATCATAAATGAAACTGTGTTCTCTCTTGTCTGGCAGATATTTTTCTACAGCAGTGCCATTTCCTGCAGCAGGCGGGTCACACTGAGAAAGCTGTGTGTCTCTTCCAAGCCTTTATGCACGTCACTTTCTTCAATTCTGACAGTGTGAAAGACCTTCCCACTAGACAACAGGTACAGTACACACACAAACACAAGTGCATTAAAACCCTTTTGTAAAAGTTATATCCTTTAATTCTTTCTCTTTGAAGCAGCACCATACAACTTCAGATGAACGTCTTTGGCATTCTTTTCCATTCAGTTTCACTCCGACTCATTGTTTTAGAATGTGTCTAATGTCAGCACCACAATGTGTCCAACTCTGGTCCTAACCTGCCTAATTATATTGGGCTTCTTTAAGGCAGAATAATCAACTAATTATTCAGGGAACCCACAAACTCAAAACATGTAGTTTTCACGGTGCGGTGAAACTGTAACCCTGCATTTCATTTAAGATAAACATGGAATCTGTAGTAAAAAATTTACATTTTAAAAAGTGTATAGAACTGAGAGATAACTATGTACAGCAAGATGTGTTTGCATGTTCACATGAAACTGTGGTTGCTCTACCCTCTTTGTTTCGGTCACAGGATTTGCTGAAGAGGCATATTCACATGCACTGTTGCTTTTTAAAACAAACTTTTTCTTCAACAGCAGAAATATCTGTCCTGTCAACAGCCGCATACACGTTCTGCTGAGCCAAGACCTAAAGAGCCTAGAGAGTCAAAACGCTCCCTGTCCTAAACACTTTCAACATGAGCTTAATAAGTTCTGAAACTGATTGTTGGTTATTATTAAAAACATGATTAGCATTTCAGTCTGTGATAGACTGCTCAATATTATATCCACCCCACATTCTTACTCATGGTAAATAACTGTAAACCTGTGTTCCTTTTGCATTTCTTATCCTTGAAATTTAGGGGACATCAATCAGTGACATGGCCTGTTGGGTAGTGCAGGTCACTGCTGCATTAATCATCAAGTCAGCATGTGATTGGCTGACCACTCCTGGTGATTTTCTGTGATTGGTTGAACAGGTTTTCAGAGCTGGTTGGGTTTGTTGCTGCAGTATGAGGTAGTTTTGGTGCTCGGTGTTGAGTGATAACTGCTAATTAAACGATCAGCTTCAACGTTCAGCTGAGTACACACTTTAAAGCACTTTTATGTGAATGGGAGTGTTACTGCTAGTGATTCTACAAATGAATCGCTCTTTAAAAACCTGGAAATACCAGTTTTTTAAATTCCAAGACAGGAAAAGGTTCGGAAAATAATCAAATCACAAAAGGCATGAATGTTTCTATAAAAAATACAGATTTTTTTTTGTATGTATGGTTAGCTCTAAATATTTTATGAAGAAAGGGTAGAAATTCTGTTAAAACATTTATTATCCAGTAATCATGAATGAATGGACAAATTATGAAAATCCAGTGATTAAAATGTGAGGGAACAGATGTAGATCCATTGCCAATACAGTGTAGTATAGCTCGTGGTTCAGCATTTGGTGCAAAGCTATTTTGATGTTTGGTATTTCTGACTATTTTACGCAGACATGGGGAATAGGTAATGCTTGTTGTGACATCATGTGAGTTGACCAATTGCAAAACATCATGCCTTCTATCACCCCCAAATCAAAGCCTTTTGTTATCGATTCTGAGAGCTAACAGTACAGTGAACTCTGGCCTGCAGATGAGGATGACGACGAAGAGCAGGACGACTCCGAGATCAAAGACGAGACCTGGCCTAAGTGGAAGATCTGGTTAGATGTGGAGGCATCCCGAGAGGCGAACCACTGGTTGCCATGGAGACCAGATAAAACAAAGGGCCAATCAGAAGAGGACTGTGAAGACCCCGACAGGCATGTGCGATGTTTGTTGACAA
The DNA here is from genome assembly GCA_018155175.1 of Sinocyclocheilus anophthalmus. NCBI lineage: Eukaryota > Metazoa > Chordata > Actinopteri > Cypriniformes > Cyprinidae > Sinocyclocheilus > Sinocyclocheilus anophthalmus. The sequence continues at coordinate 438,129 of JADLZN010003543.1, forward strand.
CCTGATGAGTAGGCCCAAATGAAATATGCAGATGATTTGACAATATCTGTAAGATGTTATCAATGTTCCATTTATGCTTAAATCTCTTTCTGTCTCCATGCAGGTCTTGTTTGATGATATCGGCCCATCTATGATTCGTGTGGATAGACCAGATCTCCAGCTGCAGTTGATCCTGTCATTCCTGCAGTTCCTAGGTCTGCCTGGACCTTCAGGAAGGTTCTCTACAGCCTCATCCTCAAACATTCTATTGGACGATCTTGCCTTCCTTGAAGAGGGCCCAGACCCGGAGCGACCACTGACCTCTCATGACCTCCCAATGGCTGGGACCTGTGCAGGGGGTCACATGACATTTCTGAGTGACTGCAGGAGACAGGCAGGGCTGTGTAAAGCAGGGGAGGAGTTTCTCCAGAACGTTCTATAGCAAACTCCCCCACTCGTCTCCGTACAGGATCAAGCTGCTATTACTCTTTGCTGGCTGCAGTATGAGAAACTAAAGGTTTGAGCAAAACTATAAATCGACATTTCTTACTAATCGGGTCATATTTCATGCAACAACAAAAAAAAGCAATACATTGTGGCATTATTTTCATAATAATGATAAAAATATTTTCATGACTATTAGTCATATCCCCCCAATTATAATATTAAATACAAAATATAATATTATATACAATTATATAATTGTATAACATAATATTTAATATTACTATAAATTATATTTATGTATGTTACATTGTAATCATAATCGTATGATTCATATGAATTAATTAAATGACTGCTAAAAGAGCCAGATAACAGGGGCAGCCTGGCACTTTGGAGAGAGTATGCCCATCTGGAGTGGCTTCTGGGTAATCTGGAGGAGGCACGTAAAGTATTTGACACTGCCTTGGGCATGGGCGTGACTAGAGGCCTTAATTATCCTGTTCTCTTTAACCTCTGCTTTCTCTATGCCCAGTTAGAGGTAGAGCAGACCTTAAACAGTTGGACAATCCCCACTTCCACAGCTGTCTACATTCTCACTAAATTAGCCGAGGGTGCTGCCTACACACCTTTCGCTGGCCAGATCAAACCTGTGGCCATATTGAAGGCCAGAAAAACCTATGAGCAAGCCCTCTTGAGCTTGAGCACAGGCAGCAATGCTGAGGCACCAAAGAAACTCCACAGGATGTCCAGCCTGGTGGGATGTTTTGGGTTTTTTCAGTACCTCACAGTGGGGATAGATGCAGCTGATGCTGTGTAAAGTCAGGCCATCCAAAAACGAATTTCCAGTAACTTGAATTTAGAAGTAACAGATGGATCTCTGAGGAGACCCAAGGCCTTTTCAGACTGGGAGTCTGTTGCTGTCCAGCATGTAGCACTGCTGCGCCACCACGCCAATACCAGTGTGTTTCCCCTCTCTCGGCTATGACTGGCACTTACAGATGCCCTCTCCTTACTATCCTTCAGCGCCTCATTATGGCATCTCTACTTTCAAGCAGAGAACTGCTATCACAGGTTTTTCCACAGTGTTGCAAAGAAAACTAACAGTGTTGTGCCGTATATTTTCGCCATTACTGCAGAGCAACAACTGAGACAGATGCTGGACTCTGTTCAGAGGTGAGGAAAAAAGAGTTCTTGTAAGCTGTACTAGATTTTCGTTTGTTTCATTTGATTCCTTATTCTTTTTCTCTCTCAATCGACCCTTCGCAAAGAGTTTGATTGACAGGCGATCTGACCAATCGTAACAGCGAATCCGCCATTTTGTCCGACAAAAACAAATCTGACAGGAGAGTAGATTAACATCGGTGGACTTAAACTTGAAAATTGTGTGTATTGACATCTTTTCGCGGTTGATATAAATAGTTCTGATGTTCATTCATGTTTATTTTGTGTTTTAAGTAAATATCGGTTCATGTGCCGCTTGAACTGTCTGAGGCAATACAGTGATCTGTCACGACACATTAAAGAGCCACAAAACGGTATTTATTGTTTGAATTTCTTTGTGAAAAAATTTCAAAATTTGAAAGCTGAGACCTTTCATACCAGAATTAACCTGTTCTGGAGGCGTGTTGTCAGTTTTCTCTTTGCTTTTCAATTTATTTTTTGAGAACATGTGTAGTGTGAGTGCAGCATGGCTTGTCGCACATAGCAACAGTAACTAAGGAGGGCGGGTTTTTGTGAAGGGTCAATTTTGTTTCATTGCCTTTTTGTTTGTTTTCTTGTCATTTCATTTAGTTTCCTTTTGTTTCATTTTCTTTGTGAACAAACACTTTTGGCAAATCTCAGTGTAACACAAGGTAGCTAATGTGTCAAAGTACATTTCAAAGTGTGACACAAGTGTGCTGCATTCTCAGCGTTGCAGCAAAGGTCACTAGCAGCTTTTTAATATATTCTCTTACAGTCAGTGATCTCATTCAGGTCACACTACAGCCACGGCAGAAGAACAGTTGGTTGAGATTTTATGCAGAGCCAATTAATTAAAGTTATTTAAAAGTTAGCTACCTGAGTAATAACTCTACTCTGGTAGCAATAATCTGATTTAGTAACTGATTTCATCTTCCTGGAGAAGCCCTGCCTACCATGCCAAACAATGGTCTTAGCAACCGTATCCGCTGTTTGTTTGAAAACGCTATAGCAACAGAACATGGGGCCCACTGTCCTCTGCTCTGGAGAATGTATCTGAACTTCATGGTAAAGTTGTAAACACATGACAGTTGAGAAATGTTCAGAAATAGCTACAGGTATGGGGGTGTGAGCTGCTTCCTTGTGTGTTTTCTACAGGTATGTGATGGGAATGCAGAGAGGGGCAGTGGAATCTTCTACAAGGCCCTACAGGCAGTGCCCTGGGTACAGGTAAGATAAGATATACTTACACAAGGTACTGAGAAGCATGTTACAGTGAACATGTCTGCACACTTAACACTTTACTTTCAGACTCTTAATGTTCGTTACAGTTTGTACATGTGTGTATTTGCAGGGCTTGTACATGGACACAGTGCAGCTGTTCCCTGAACGTGTGCAAGAGTTTTTAGACCTTATGACTGAGGAGGAGTTGTGTCTGAGAGTGCCCATGGAGGAGGTGGACATCTTGCTGGAGGACTAGCCATCAAAACCCTTCCCATAACAACAGCTAAAAATAAGTTTTTATTTATTTTTATTTTTCCATGATTTTGGAAATAAATTATATTTTGAGTATTAAGTTGTCTCTCCTCTTTGAATATAATGTTTGTGAGAATTCATCATGGTTTCATGTTTCAGTTAGTTAGTTGTGACTTTTCATTATTATATATTGTTACAATCAGCAAATATTTTCTTTTGGCCAGCAGAGGGCATCAATACCTTCTCTCAGTGCTCTGTTGTCCTGGATTTGACCCACAAATTTACAACCTCAGATTAGGATTATCTTCAAATATCAAGAGGTTGTTGCAGTGCTTTAAATTGATCTTTAGACTGCAGCTTGGTCTTTTCATCTCCCCCATGCTGAACGTTCTGCTCAACTGAGGGGCAGGAGGTGCTGGATTTGAACCTGAGATTTAAGACTTGCATTGAACTGATATGAAATAGTTAGTAAGAGGAGGATTGGGGGTTTCATACTTATTGCATTCATTTCTTCATCCAAACTGTCCAAATATATTCATTATGCCAGTGGGAGTGTGCCATGGTGAAAGGGGGGTATTTGTTTGGCTCTCTATCACAATAATGTTTGGGTTTGCTCTGTTTTAAAAAGTATGAGATGGAATGATGTCGTAATGTCTTGTGAAATTTTACCCAATTCTTTTCATTTTACTGTGTAAGGTCATGAGCTGACTAAAAGGCTCTGGAAGAACATGGTGCATCACTCTTATATAAACAGAAGATCCACAGAACTGTCATCTGCTAGCTGATAAAATATCATTTGAATTTGCGTAAACATCAGTTTGAACATCTTTGAAGAGATGACTTTATATCCTTAATATACTTCTTAATTAAATACATGATTGTACTGTAGTGTATTAGTGGTTTCAGTATTGTAAAAGATCATGTTTCATATAATTTATTTGAAAAGCAGTGCATTAAAAGTCCTGTGTTATTTCTTCAATGAAACACTTCAGCTGAACATTTTGTTGCAAATTTGGACTGTAGTTGAAAAGTGTGGCAGCAGGAGGCGAACTGAAAAGCCTGACATTTCATGTCACACCAGTCATTTGAGGACGTTAAACGAGCATTATCCCTGCACTGCTTTTCTTTGTCAAATTTAGGGAATATATCTTATGACGACTATGCTCTTCGTCCAGTGTAGAAGCAGAAACGGGATTACAAATTCAATGTATTTTCTATGTTAATTATCACGTGGTGTCTTTTAACAATAAATACAAGGAGTGTCACAATTTTGTGAAAGAACTCCATCTAGTGGTGTAATTTAAAAAATGTCATTACCATTTTCTTCCAAAGCATCTCGAGTTACATCCACAGTAACGGTTACTTTCATCTGTCTTCTTTCATTAATCGCACAATTTCTTATAAACAGTAGCATAAGTGGTTGTTGTGCTCTCGGTGGGATGCTCAACCAAACTCAGTTCACGTACTACTTAATAACGTCTGTCTGTAAACGTGTTCTTATTTGTAATTGGACAATTACCAGTTGATGAAATCTGTGTGATAGATATCTCGTTTGCTGTTTTTTCGGTTTTTGTAACAGTCTGTGACTGAGTGTTGACTGGGGGAAAGGGCACGTCAGACTGCCTCTGATCACTGTTGCCAGATCACGTTAGAAAAACAATCCCCAAACAAACATTAAACCTCTTAACAGGAATTACAAAGAAAAATGCTTGAATTAATTGATTTGATGTATTGTACAATGAACTTACATAAATTAAACAAGGTAAAGCTGCATCTTATACTGACCGTTAGAATAAAGGATAAATAAAACTAGTTCATCTACCTATGAAAAGGGGAAAAGTGTGTACTTATAATTTGAGGTGAGACAAGCTAAAGAGGAAACAAATTACAGTAACTGGACACCATTTTTTTTTAGGTATCATTGATTATTATTATTATTATTATATATTATATTAGTAAATTAAAACTATTTTGTGAGGTATAGACACAGCAGTCTGTGATTTTTTTTTTGTTTCGATTAACAAACATCAATGCAAAACAAAGCAAAAAATATATTTGACAGCTGCTTTAAATGGTCAGTCATTCTTTGTTGTGGTATGGAACCAAGCACTGTCGAGTCCTAATATATTCTGGAAATAAGCACATAAAATGCAACCCGCTAACTTTACAAAAAAACAAGGCTCTTTAAAAAAAGTGGACATGGCAACACTGCCTTTGATCAACCACGTTCTCCGGTTCTGCAGTACCGCCACGTGACCGCGAGGGGCGACAGAGAGGCGCCACACGCTCGTCCAATGACTCGTGGCCGTTCGTAGTATTTCCTTTTATTTAGGTGAGTTGCAGTTCAGCCAAATAGTGAAGTTGATCGAAAACACTAGCAAAGTTTTTATTTTCTTCGTTTGGCTTACTGTAATTAGTTAATGTGATCGCACAACATGGCTTCTTTAAGGGATCGAGCATTTTGACATTCAAGAAGACGAAAAAGTCCGATGCAGCTCTCCGCCGTGTTTCAAGCTGCTGGCTGTCAACTTGTGCTCTAGCTGCAACAGCTTTGACCGAGTCCTTTTCTCCATTTGCGCTGGAAAAGAGCTATTGCTGGATAGCGAGAAAATAACAAGGCGTGGGCGTTTGCGCTTTTGAACCATGACCACTGAAGTTGCGAGTGACTTGGACGTGACAGTCAGTTGTTTGGGCGAAGGGAACCAAAACAAGTCGGACACGGATCGACCCAAGAAACCTGATCGAGCGAGCCACGAGGAGGGGCAGCAGGATCCCCTTCAGGTCGACTCTAAACATCAAAAACAGGGGGTCATGGAAAGCAAAGCGGATGGGTTAACGTTAAGCACGGACAACACGAACGACAAGGAGAACGAGCACAATGCATCAAGCCACAAAACAGAAACTGCCAAGAAGAAAGTGACCGAGGCTCCTCCGCCAAAAGTGAACCCATGGACGAAGAGGAACGCGTGCCCTCCTAATAATGCCACCAACAGCTCGCTACAAACAGGTAGGGAGTGTATGCTCACGACACACACGTTTATGCCTCCAACAGCATTTATTCTCATGCACACATGTGCTCTGTTAGCTCGCATGTGCTACTGCAAACAGGAGCGGCCATTAAATTCCTGTCATTTCACTTTTATGCCCTTTTTCGCGTGCTCGTGCTACTCTGCTTTGAAACATGTGATAACTGCGGCTATTTTTTCAATGTATGATAATTCATAAACTTTGTGCCCATATCCGTAAAGTGTTTTTCATACATGGTCAGAGAAACGGACCAATCAGTCGCGGGGGCGTGGCCTGTTCGCTTTAGCACCAGTGATGGGACAGCGAGTCGGTTCGTTTGAACAGTTCGTTTGATTGACTGATTCCGCCATTGTTGTACGGTATGACGTCGCCCTTGGCAACCGGGTGTGATTATGCCCTAAAACCTTTTAATAAAAACGTATTTGGACACTTATTGCTGTTTATTATTAAGAGTGTTAATTGTAATTTGATTTATCAAAGTTTAGTTCGTTCTTATGAACTGGGTTCAAACACTTAACTATAATTAGATTTTACATTAATCGGTTCTAGAGTTCATTTTTGCTCATTTTAATTGAATACAACACAATCTATTGAAACCAACTGTGTTAGATAAAACTGGCATTAGATAAAGTCGTAGACATATTTCCAATACGCTTTATTCGTAACATCACGATTCGTAAACAATTCAGAGATCGCTTTGGTTCTCATTGAAAAGGTCCGACTCTTAAGAACGATTCATTCACGAATCGGACATCGCTATTTAGCAACGCGCTAACGCCACAGATCGTTTAATCCTCTAATGCGGTATAAAGCAATGAAAGTCACACTACTCTGCTTTATTCACACATTTGACAGGGTCTATAAGTGGTTGTTACTGTCACTGCAGTGTTTAAGGCTTTTAATCTCGCAGTCTCGTTTGTGGTTTGGCTGACATATGCTGTGCTGTCCTGGCTCGCCTGATTAAAAACACTGCTGTTGTTAAAGTTAGATAATACGCAAAACACACATAGGAACCTGTCCCTGTTATGTTACTCATATTTACTCGTAGACGTTATTTTAATAGGTTTGGGGCTAGTTTAAGTTGTTTTAGTTCAATTAAACGCACTGCATGTTGTTGTCAGGAAGCCCGTAGCCTTTTTTTTTGCCATTTGTGATGTGACCAAATATGGTGGTAGTGGGAATAAACGCCCATCAAAAACGTCCGTTCCCACATCATTCTGCCAACAGACGTGCCGTGTGTGCCTCGATCGTTTTGGGTGTATTTGGACAGACTTGCTGATGTGGGCAGATTTAACCCCTCACCCCACCCCATCCCATCTGATCGAGTTGCACGGGAGCACGTGTAGTGCTGAGCACTGCAACTCCAGCAGGAGCTCATGAGAGGCCTTTACACCCTCACTGCTCCACACTGAGTTTCAACCCCACTTACACAGCTGCTAAACACTTCATAAGTACTTGAACACTTGGTTTTTGGATCCTCATTGAGGTTGTGGTAGTGTGTGCAGCTCACCTGTTGAGCTGACCTTATGACAATATGGTAGTTTTAAAGGAATGTAATATTAGACCACTCCCTAAACTGAATATTACTGTGTACATTGATAAGACCATGTGTTTTTGTTCACATGAGTGTTAGAAACGAGCCTATGTATGTACATTGGTGTTTAGGGTGAAGTGACATTTTTTAGATGTTAAGAATAAACAGAGACAACTATAATTTAGCTGTTCGTAGTTTAATTTCCCTGATGAAGTGTAAACACTGTGGCACATTGTTCTGTTTGATTTAAAATAGATTGGCTCCAGCAATGGACCAATGTTCAAACAGTGGCAAATTTACAATGGTTTTGGGTGACACTATCTGTCTGTCTGATTATGGTTGACGGGGGAAGTGTGTAGGAAACCTGTTTGAAAACAGGTAATGTTAATGCAATAAAAAGAAGGCACTTCACCTTTAAATAACTTGGTTTGAATAACTAAACATCACTGACAGTAGTAAGGAGATCACAAACCAGAAGAGCAAGATATTTGCAGATGTACAGTTTTGTTCATTAGCTTGTTGAGAATCTCATTTCAGGGGCTGATCGAAACGACTTTAAGAAAGTTTGTGCGTCTCAGAAGAAAACATCTGATTGCTTTAGGTCATCATTCAACTTTGCAGTCTTTTTACAAAAATAGCATAAATATATTGAGTTTTGACAATTAAGGTGTGATCCACTTAGCAACATTTCCGCAGAATTTTGTGGACAAAAAAAAAAAAAAAAAATCCTTGTCGGGTTTACATGGCTGTAACAAAGTTCGTAGTTCGGGAAGAATGAGGCGGGAACCGGCGAACATTTAAATAGTTAAATAAAATAAACAAACACAAAATGAAAGTAAAGTGGCAGCCCCTCACGGACGACTGCCGCACACAAACACAAAATAAAGTCCAGGTCTGGTCTTCTCTCGTCTTTCACTGTCGTAACTCCTCCTTTTATCCTTCCGGAGCACCTCCCTGGGACTCGAGACCAGTGAGTTGTGCAGGTGTCACTCATTACAATTACGTCCATCGGCCTCCGCCTTCCGTTCCCCATGCTCTCGGACCCCCCCTGCGGCCTCACCTACCTTTACACTACCCACTCGTCACCAGGCATTACAAAAAACTCACATAGACATCTAAAACCTGTGGCCCAGCTTGGAAAAAATTACATAACCAACTTGAAAACGAGCAAAATCTACATATAAAACTTTTTTTGTCCACACGCGAAACCTGGATTTCGTCCGCAAAATTTCACTGAGCAACAGTAAATATGGCCACGCCTTTGTGTCTTTGGATACCTGTTAGACTAGTATTAGCTTGATTGGATGGGCTCCCACCTGATACCTAAAGTACACAGTTTATTAGTGATGGATTAAAAGGGAATTTTTACTGAAATTAAAGTTTTCATTTAGCTGGAAACTGAAATAAAAAAATAAAGTTTTTGTAATTCAGTTTGGGTAATTTTGTAACTGAACTCGGTGTGCTGTTCTCAGGTGATGAATTAAACCATTCATAGTAAAGTTCTTAAGCCTCCTTTGAATTTTTCAGCTGAACAGATTTACATATTGCTTCTCTAGCATCATTTTTGGTCTAAGTGAAGTGCATCCACACTGCCAACTTGTTTATCTTTTGTTGCCTTTTCATGTTGTGGGCATGAAATAGATGCTAACAACCAATTTTGAACTTTTGGAGCATCACTGCCCATTATTTTGTGTTTGTTTGTTTGTTTTCTTCTTTGTATCCAGTATTGGGTTATAGACATCTTGTCAAATAGAGATGATGTTTTCAAGCCACTCCTGGGCAATCAGTGTTTTGTATGGTGATTAAATTCCTCTGTGTCAGTCTTTGAATGATTAAATCCCTCAGCTGAAATGCATTCAGTTGAGTGTCTGAATTACATGGCTAATTTCCTTTTTTCCTTATGAAAAAACAGTTGTGTTCAGTTTGAATGGAGACGTGTCATAAATGAGCATTTCTCCTTTGTGGTTTGACCAAACCAATACAGTCTGTTGTGTGTTAGGCCTACAGTATATGTCAATCCATAATCCATATGCATTGTTCGTGTCATTATTTCGATGAATAAACAGAGCTGTAGATCTCACTGACCTTGTTAAGCCAAAGGTCTTTGTGCTTTCTGTAATGTGGGATTCATGTCACGATTCCAAGTATTTGCAAATGGGACTGTGATGTGAAAGAAGCTCTCAGGTTGATCCTCAGGGATCTGTGTTGAAAATCAGACGTGTGCTTTACTTTGAATGATCAGAATGCTGTCAGATGATATATGGACTGATAGCAGTGTTTTAACAGCCATTACTCTGGTCTTAGACTCTGTACACATGACTTGTTAGCTGACATTTGAGAATAGACTGCCCCCCTGTCAAACAACCATAGGGTTTGTTGTAAGCAGCTTTGTCTGCTTTTACTGTAGTGATACCTGTGTGGACGTTTTTACATGTGGACATTTTTGAGGTTATAAACTTATGTGGCTTAATGTGAATGTCACATTTTCAAACTCTTTCTAGTTGTAGGTGGTGCAGTGTTTGTATTACACTACCTTTCAAAAGTTTTTGGATGGTGAGATATTTTTGAAATACGCCTGTTATGGTTAGTAAGGCTGCATTTGTTTGATCAAAAGTACAGTAAAAACAGTGATATTGTGAATTATTACAATTTAAAAATAACTTTTCTATTTTAATGTATTTTTTTTAATAAAATCAAATGGATCCATTCTCAGTTTTTAAAGGGACAGTTCACCAAAAATTATATTCTGTCATTATTTACTCACCCTCATGTCGTTCCAAACCCGTAAGACCTTCGTTCATCTTCAGAATTCAAATTAAGATATTTTTGATGAATTCCGAGAGCTCTCTGACCCTCCCATAGACAGCAAGGATCCTAACAGGATCAAGGTCCAGAAACGTAGCGAGGGGATCGTTAAAATAATTAACCTTCATTTTACGAAGCTACAAGAATACTTTCTGTGCGCAAAGAAAACAAAAATTACTTTTTATTCAACAATTCGTCTCCTTCGCGTCACCCTGGTGCCATTTTGGAGGGTATCACATTTGTAAACAACGAATGCAACTTATGTACGTGTTTACGTTGTGTTTACGCTTTGATCTGAACGCAAACAATACATGTCAAAACATTACATAAGTTGCAGTATAGAATTCCCAAGACGTGTCACTCTCCTATAGTTTTGAATGGGGAGAAATGCAACGCTCGATATGGCTGCTCAATCGCAGGAAGCCCTGCCTTCTGTATGAAAGAGCCAATTGCTAATCGGTAAAGGCAGCGCATCACTGCAGCTGCCGTTAGAAGTCCCGGTTGCTATAGAAACAGTCAGCGCTCTGAGACATGCGCTTAGGACTGCATATGTGCACTGGCTGATCTAGCCTGAAAAATGCGCTTTTTATAACGCTTTTTGAGCAAAGGTAACAACATTTGACACCGTTGTTGTCAGATTTCTTTGGTGATTTCGAATATGAAATTTAATCATAAGCTTAGTGAACAGTTTTCCCCATTCAAAGAGATAGGATTTTGCACTTGCCTGCCTGAAAGGTGCTCAAAGATGGTCGCCGGTGACATGACTAAAGAGACTGGTGATACTCTCCAAAATGGCGCCTGAGGGTGACGCTGAGTAGAAGAATTGTTGAATAAATTCTTTGTTTTTGTTTTCTTTGTGCACAAAAAGTATTCGTGTAGCTTTATAAATTACGTGATGTGACATGTGGCCAAGTATGGTGCCCATACTCGGAATTATTGGATTATTTTTAACGATCTCCTGGCTATTTTCTGGACTGATCGTGTTCGTATCCGCTGTTGTCTATGGAGGGTCAGAGAGCTCTTGGATTTCATCAGAAATATCTTAATTTTTGTTCCGAAGATGAGCCAAGGTCTACCTTTTGGCCCAACATTAGGGTAATTTATTACAGAATTTTTATTTTGGGTGACTATCCCTTTAAGTGTCCCTGACCTCTATATAGAACCTAGAACATTCATTCTAAAATCATTCTAATATGCTGATTTCTGATTATGCTAATATGTGGTTCAAAAATATTCTTAAATGATCAATGTTGAAAACTTTGAATGAATGTTTTACTTACTAGTTACTAGGGGTCGACCGATATTGTTTTTTCAGGGCCTATACTGATTATTAACAGATCAAGTAGACCATTAACACCGATATTTTGAACCGTAATAATATGTTCTGGTGTAAAATGAAAATGAATGTCAAAATTAAGAATAACAAGGGCTCTGACAAAAACTGCCTTCCCTGGTGTTGTTTGAGTGTAGTACATTGCACTTCTTACTCTTGTCTTCCTCTGTGCATTCATCTGCAATAAGGGTAATATAAAGTGAGAGTTAAAAGTGGGGCCACTGTATGATTAAGCCTATGAATACTGTACTTCAGCTAAACAGCTTGGGGAAATGTAAGTGTTTGGCTTCAATAATTTACATGTTAGAGATGTATTTGTAATAGCATAACCTCTCATAATTCCTCATTTATTATTTTCTGATGGCTAAAACATAATCTACAATAGTAGAGGTGACTATCCAATTCATCATCTAATGCACATCAATAGATTAACTTAAAAAAGCACAATGTATATAATAAGTGTAAATAATTAAATTGTCTTCATGGCTATATTGTAGAAGTTGTTAAGAAGAAAATGAAACCAACATGAATAGAACACCTGAGAAGAGATGATGCAAAACCCCTCAGAGGACCTCAGATGAAATCCGACCTGAAACACATCCGACTAACCAAATTTGCTGAATTTGTGCATCATTATAATAATTTTCTAGTTTAGTTTTCATTGTCTGTTTGATTGTCTTTAATTGATTACGTCTTTAATTGATTTTCCTGTACATTTCTGCCATATGTACATTAATTTGACATAGTCACCACTGATAAGTTACTACTAAATATTGTAGAAACTTAAGTTGCTGTAAAGTTGCTTTGCAAATGATTTGTCTCAATGAAAAAGCGCTATACAAATAAACTTGAATTGAATACAAAGAGTACATCTTAGATTTTTTTATAATTTAAAAAATATTTATCTTTTTCTTTAGCATGTCATTGACCCTAGTTACAAACTTTTGCTAAGCTTTTATTTATTTACATAGCAATAGCAACCCAACTGGCTTTACGGAATGTTTCTGGCTTGACATTTTAGTGATTTAAATGATCGTTTGCATCAGATTAATTTATTAAGCCTCAGGCCGTATTTACTGACAGAAAGGTTTCGGCGGGACCGTATCACTAAGTTTGTATGTATGGTCACACCCCACACTGTCAGCAAGCGCCCAGTGCCTTATCAATACAGGCCAGCCTTTCAGTAATGATAAAGGACCCTGGACACTCCCAGGAATGGGCGTCCCTCTCTATTGCCTGTTTAATCCTGACAGCTTTTTTATTTTTTTAAGTAAAGAAATGTAAACCGGTTTTGTTGGCAATTTCAACAAAGTAGTGTTTGATTCTCCCACAGGGAAAAAGCTTTGAATGCTGCTGTATTTCTGAAGAATAAAGCTGATTTGATGTGATCATTTAAGACCAGAATGTTAATCTTAGAGTGTTCATGATTGTTTCTCCACAACCACAAAGAATTTAAACTCCTGTGCAATTGTAAAGCGATGCGAATGGAAAGCCCCCGATGTTGCAATGAAAGGATAGACGTTCATCAAAGTCAGACATACAGTTGTGTCACATACATTGTGTTAATCCTTAGCGAGATCGTTCTTGTCTTTTAAATAGGTTAGGCTAGACTACACCAAAATTTACACTGTTATAATTAGCATCATATTCCTTCTGCTGTTTTTAAAAAATGCTGTTTATATCTGCTGGTGTGACTCTGTTATTATGGTGGGGGCAGTTTGTGAGGACGTAGCTGCTTTGTTGGTTGTGTGAACAGCGGCACAAATACCCATAGGGGCCGTGTCATTGTGTTGGGGGGGGATTTGAATACCACGGATGACTCCACTTTCACTGGCCCTCATAGAAATGTTGTTTGCTGCTTCGTCTCGCAAAGGAAGTTAATGTTTTACGCATGTGGATGAGTGACCTTGCTGTGCAGGTGCTGGCGTGTGGCTTTACAATCTAAGTGAAGCTGTTCCCAGATAATTGACCATAGCACTTAGTCTGTATTGACCAATGAATACAAAATCCAGTATTCATTCATGAGTCACGTGAATGAAAAATGCAGTATTTATGGTCATACTTTGAGCTATTAATTAACTACACTTTGTAGCCTGGAGGTGTTTTATAGATAATCCAGACACTGTGCTTATGTATTTAACAGCTTATTTTTAAATAGTGTGTTGTGTGCCCTGTAAAGCCTGGAGAGGTGTTTTACCAAGTGTTATAAGGCATTGCTATGACATTGCTCGAGTTTTTCCTGTTTGAAATTGTGTTAAAAGGTGGTTACTGTACAGATGCGTGTGTAATCTGTAGGAGTTGGTTTAATGTGTAAATGCCCTCAAAGAGTCATTATCACTTAAGTTAAACTTGGAAGGTTTAGGTCATACTGCACGTGTCCACAGGCAAAGACAAAACTAGCTCCTTATCGACCAAAAATCCAGAGTTCTTCCTCTGTGGAGGTGTGTACAATGTTGGTGACTGTCTTCAGTATGTTCTATGAATGAATGATCAATAAAGTTATTGTGTAAATGCACAAGTACAGTCAGTAAGCGTTTATGACAGGCCTCACACTCAGTGAGGTTGACTGACATAGTTCTGCATTTGTAGTTTCTTAACTCTGCAGAAGTCAAAATTTTTCTTAACTTTGCAAACGTCAGTTCTGCCTGTTATGGTATAATAACAACAACAACAATGGCAATATAAAATAAAAAAAATATTTCTCCTTTCTTGCTTGCTTGCTTTCATGCTTGCTTCGTTGCTTTGTTTTCTCTAAGGAACTATATCAAACATAATCTCTCTCTTGATTTTGTTCTCTGTCCACAGAACCCCAGAGTCCTACCAAAGTTGTCCGTGCCAGCAAACCCAGATCCAGGAAGACCAGTAAGGTAAGTCATTTTTATGCAGTGGTTCGCCAACAGTGGAGGCCATTTGACCTGCATTTATTTGTTTAATGGAGATGAAATAATAAACTTTAATCCCTGTCATTAAGTATAGATACTATATAAATCCATATGGACATCTCTTTTAATTTTTTTGTCTGTTTATTTGTAAAAGTGGCAGTTTTTTCCTCCAGTCTGTTTGTGTAACAGTCTAGTTTCTGGATGTCCTGGTCTGGATCAGGGGTCAGCAGCAGCCAGTTATTGAGCAGCTTGGCTTGTGTTTGTATTTAAGTGGATATTTGTTCGCTCTGTTCAGTCTTTTGTGTGGGTGATAGTCAACAGAGTCAGCACATGAGTTTTTGACTTTTACCTCAGCGGGACATTCCAGAGAGAGCACATAGAGGGCTCAAATTTAGTCCTAACAGGGGCAGTAGAGTTGTCCCCATGACTGACTCTATGGCATGTTATAGTTTGTCTCCACTTACTCACACATACACCCCTTGACAGGTTCCCTTGTACATTCGTGACCCCTAGCATATTATTCTGTGTTCATCCCTCATGCGTTTTAGTTTTTTTTATAGGACTGTGACACGTTTGGTTTGTTATGACTAGCCTTTTTAGTTCACATCGGTTATACCATTTTAACTTCAAGGCGCTGCCTTACAAATTCAGTTTCTACCATCTAGCTTTAGCATCTGGGACACCCAGGACCCATTTTGGGACGATAATGGAATCCGATATGCCACTTGGAATTCTGGGTTGCTTCGCGGCTTTTTTGACAAGGATGATTGACGTTTCCGCTGAATAGCAGGGAAGATGATCGGCTGGAAAGGAAAAGAAAGCCGCACTTCCCCACAGAGTCCAAATTATCTTTGGGGGGTGTTTTAAATACTGACGAAGTTGTCGTGTAGATGGAAACTCGACATGAGGAGTATTTGACGAACAGAAGTCAGTGGAGTGGAGCAGCTGCCTTTTCATAAATCATTCAAACTGGACATTGAGAGAGCATGCATCTGCTCATTGCCTTTCAGTTGACAATCATTAGGAATTAAAAGCCTTTTTTTTTTTTTTTTTTTTTCAAATCAAATGGGGGTGTTAGTTTTGTGCGTTTCCCATTTATGTACTAACACAGGAGTTGGCTCTTGTAGTAATAGGTCATGATGAAGGATGGGAACTTTCAGTACAGATGTAACTGTTTCTCTTTCTTTTTTTTGTTTCCATTTGCAGTCAAGTGACTTCAGTGACATCACAAACTGGCCGACCCCTGGAGAAATCGCCAATACGGAGGTGAGGAAGACACTGCATTTAAATCTGGCTGTTTTGTGTTCAATTTTGTTCAGTTCCAGGCCTTTATTATTACATGATGAAAACAGTGACACATTATTTTATTACCATATTTATTTTTGATGTTGTGCCTTAGAATAATTACTAATTTCTCAGTATGTCCCCCCCAGCTTGAAACTGAAGAGCAGCTGTGTATCATTTGATTTCTACTGTTACAAAAACCTGGATTGCTGTATGTGAATTTCAAATCATGGCATTTCTAGATATGAATTTTGTTTTGTCAAGTTCAAAATATTTTTGTAAAGTAGAAAAATCTATTTACTTGAAAAAATTTTAAAATGTAATTAAAACCGGATATACATTCCATTGGTTTGTGTAAAAAAAAAAAAAGTGAAACCCTAACATTTATTTCTTGACAACTCCGACAGTTGTAATGGATCTGGACATTTTCCCCCATCTTATCTTATCTAAACACCATTGTCGAATCTGATAAAAAATACATAACTGTGTATCATTCAAAGATCTAATTAAGGCTAGACCATCACTTCTGCACATTATATTATTTTTCTTTTCCAAATGTGCAACTTTTTGATTACTTGATGCTAAATCTGGAATATTGTCCTCATATTCTTCCACTAGTTGTTTTTTGTCTTTCATTTCCTCCTCACACATTAAGCGTTCTATCTCTAGCTCTGGACATAGCTCACACCAGCCATCTTCTATTACACCATCACTACCAATTGTATTCTGGATATTATCCAGTTCATCTGCCTCCATTTCAAACTTCTTTCTATTTAAGTCAACAACTGACTTAACTGAATGTCTAGATCCATCACTAAATGTTACATAACCATTCTTGTAAAACTGTTCAAATGTTTCAAAATGCAGAGGTTTCAGCTCCATATCTGAACAGTATGGCAGAAACAACTGCATAATACTTTGATAAAATGGTTCTGGATTTGTTTCCTCAGAAAAGCGCGCATAACGAACAACTGCTGGCTGTGTTCGTGTTCTTTTGGTGATAAAACCACAACCATTTTTTAATTTAAGCGGAGTTTGGGATTTTTCATTCTTACTTAAAACACGATATTCTGATGCAAATGTTGCCATACATATATCATTCAACTCATTTGGTCTATTCTTATAACGATCTACAATACTAGTCATCCACATATCTTTTGTGGTAAGGTCATGTGTTGCAGCCTTTTTCCTCAACACATTTAAAGGAAGACTCATTTTAATTACATGGTCTCCTGTTGGCACAAACACAACTTTCCTTGAAAACTCCTTCAGATGCATATTTGTTAATCTATACACAGATTCTTGAGCACACACATCTCTGTTATGTAAATAAACACTGCCTAGGTTTTTCAGTGCATCTTTTGCACTAATATTGCCCTCTTTACGTGCTTCTCTTTGTGCATTACCTAACAGCAACCCCATCTCCCTTTCTGACTTTGATATATAAGAAATGATATAGACCACACAAGCATATGCATCAACAACATACTGGATATCTAAATTTGCATTCCAACATTTTAACAGTGGCCTGCTATATTGATTAACCCAAACCTCATTAACTTGTCTTTTCAACACAATTTGTGTATTTCGATTGAAGGATTTATATGCAGCCTCAAACGTTGCTTGATTTATACCTAAATGTTTAAACAAATGTTCAACATTATCATAGTTACTATTCTCATCTGAAAGGGCCTTCTTAATTGCTGACAAAATTTCACCTGCCTGCTCTTTTTTCATTTTAAAATCAGTTTGAGCTTGATCATCACACACACATTTTGTTAAATTATCAGTGTTATCTACCTGACAGTTACACTTTTTTTTTGCATCACTTTTACCACGACATATAAATGTTCGAGCAGATACTGGTCTGGGAAAATTAAAACGACAAACGGTATTTTTCTTTTTACAAGTTTTGGAATGGCGTTTTGAATGCTGTTGCACAGATGTAACAATGTCCAATAATGAGTCATCCTGTGATGGTAGTTCACAAGTTACATATTTATCAATAAATTGAATTACCTCTTCATCTGTGTTTTTATCAATCAATGGGGCATTGTCAATCCAAAACAGGCAATGTACATGAGGTGAACCATGCTGCTGAAATTCCACACGGTAAAAGTAATCCTTAATTTTACCTATTGGATGAGCTGAAGACATAAGTACTTCCCTTAAAAAACAATGCCACCGAAAATCAAACATTCTTGCCGCAGTGACAGGATTGCGACGCAACAACTCACACCTTTCTGCCCAATGTAATTCCTCAACTGTTTGTGTTCTTCCTTCCTGTTTCAAGATACTAAAAAGAAGATTTTTCCATCGCATATCAGCGGAAGAAAATGAACAAAACCAAGTAGGGACACCAAGCTGACGAACACAAGCTAAGAGGTCACGTTGTGCTGCTTGCCAAAAAGCTGGAGTACCTCTAATAGGTTTAAGAAAACGATACCCATCATTAAATTCCAACAGTTTCTTTAAAGATTCCTCATTGTTCAATACATCATCATCAACTTTTTGAGACACACAACCTCCTTTTCCTTTACGTAATGCAATTGATACATTTGACACAACCTGTTCAATTTCAGACATGTACTGAGCAAAAAATATATACTCTACATTTTGTGCAAACCTTCCATCAGCATGTAAAATTCGATTGTTAAAATACCTTGACAAAGTCAAACGATTGTCTCGACTTACATGATAAGTATTACATCCCTGTGGAAATAACACTGGAAAGCATTTGGCTTCGTTTCCAAGATCAGAAAGCAATTTTACAGGATTATTCCCTTCTCCTGGTGCCACATTCAATATATTATCAAAATAATGATCAAGAGCTTCCTGACCAATGTCAACAGGCATGAGACATGTGTCCTGGAACATGCAATGTTGTTGTCTGTCATGTAAAAGCTCATCTTGACCAACATCTACAGATCTTTCACCATTTTCAGCATGTTCATCACTCTCCTTTACTAAAACCTCATTATCTTCCCTACAAAACCCATTTAGCCAAACTTCATTAAACTCTACTTCTTTATAATGCACATTTATCTGTTTTAAACATTTTAATGCTTGTCTTATGTGTATAGTGTCAACAAACTGATATTTATAATGGCCTTTATAAGTTAACTTACGCTTCAATTTTACAGGCAACAAAGATCCTTCCATACTAGAAAGAGGCAACAAGTTAGACGTTTGCGCAATATTTGCAGGAACACATGTTATGGGTCCATGTACTCCATTTTGCCCCCCTTTAGGTAATGCTAACATTTTCATAAAGGGTATATGTAAAGCAATCAAATGTTGTTCTAAGCTATTCAGACATGCCAATTCTGGTGGAATGGGTTCAACTCTCAAATTGTTTGCCGCACATTCAGGTGGCAATTCACCTTTATTTAGCTTACAATGGCATGTATAACAAATCCACAGCTTGCCTCTTGCTGTATCCCGCCACTGACATGGCATTATACAGTTTGTATTACATTTGTGTAAATATTCTTCACTTATACATTTATCTAAAATCAAAGCAGTTACTTTTCTGTTATAATAATCTCTATTACAATTTAAAACCTGATGTTTAAACAACAATCGTTGGCAAACACAACACACAAAATCTGGCCCATCTTTTACCAAATCAAAAAATCGCTGCATAACAAAATCAAACTGTTCTGTTTTTACTTTAATAAGTTGCCTTTTAAATTTCATACCTGCTTTAACACTTTTTTTATGTTCAGGGTTTCCATGATATTTTCTCATACTAATAGCCTTTACATTCTTCCTGTGCAACTGATTTAACCTATATTTCCTTGTACTCCATTCCTTCACCCTTTTTTTGTGCAACATATCTTCCTCATACTTCCTTTTACTGACATTCTTTTTCTTTTCCTTATACAACACATCTTCCTGATACTTCCTTTTACTGTCATTCTTTTTCTTTTCCTTATACAACACATCTTCCTGATACTTCCTTTTTCTGACATTCTTTTTCATTTCCTTATACAACATATCTTCCTCATACTTCCTTTTACTGACATTCTTTTTCTTTTCCTTATACAACACATCTTCCTCATACTTCCTTTTACTGACATTCTTTTTCATTTCCTTATACAACACATCTTCCTGATACTTCCTTTTACTGACATTCTCTTTCATTTCCTTATACAACACATCTTCCCGATACTTCCTTTTACTGACATTCTTTTTCATTTCCTTATGCAACACATTATTCTGATATTTAATGTTTTTTTGGAAGGTCAATTTTCTTTTATAATACTTAGAAAAACAATAATTGCTATTTGAAATACAAATATTTGCAGTCATGTCTGCCTGCCTTTTTGAATCCTTTCTACACAAGTACTTTGTCTCTGGCAAATTACCCACTTTACACAAATCAAAGCAAACCTTATTATCGGCATGTTGGACACATATTACAGCCTCAAAATAATTGTCACATTGTTTTATGTAAATTCCTTCATTTCTCAGCACTGTACCCATGCAAATGTATTTGATCCATTTTTCCCCATTGCATATAAATAGATCCACACCTAAAGCATTTGCTGTACCTTGATATTCTGTCTGAAGCACAATATCCTACATATTTTGTGACTTGGTTATATATTCTGACATTGAAGCATATTCTTTTCCAATTAACGTCATGTGTTCTTCACTGTGATTTTCCATATACTTGACAACAGCAAGTCTTATTTTCCGATGACTCTTTTCAGAACCACTAATCACTTGAGCTACTGCTCTAAAAAACTATTACCATCCTTAACAACTTTATGTGTCTTACAAACACTGCCTAAAGTCCCATAAACAAGGGATACTTGTATATATTCTCTTTCAAAATTCAAATTGAATTCATTGCATATTGTTTGTGCAACTTCAGTAGATACAGGACTATATTTGAATGTCATATGACCTGCATTTTCCACCTTTTCAACATCAGAATCACCACAACTCACATCACAATCTACTATCATTCCTGCCTTGCACCGTCCACCCACACACCCAAAAAAAAAACCCCCAGCCCCCCCCCCCCCCCCCCAAACCCCCCCCCCCACCAAACCCCCCCCCCCCCAACCCTCTTTTGCCTGTTTTTTATTGTTGTGTGGGTTCATTCCCTATCTTCTTGCCTTCATGCTTTTCTGGGTGTTCCAGCAACTTATTGTCTTCGTATTGTGTCTCAATTGTACCTGTATTCGTTCCCTGTTTTGCATGCTACACGCTGTTTCGGCTCTCCACCTCGTTTCATATTTCCTGCATTTTCTACATAAACTCTTATTTGCCACCGCTTACTGTTCAATTGTATTTTAACACGGCCGTCAAATGGACATTGACTCCTAAATAATCCGCTGTTGCTTGTATTTCAACTTCCGTAGCCCAGATGTTAACATATCGCATTTTGGACTTATTGATGTACTCTGACATTGACGAATACTCTGTTCTCAAAATGTTTTGGTATTTTACACTATTTTTTTCCAACTGTTGCACTACAGCAACTCGTATTTTTCTGTGATACTTTTGTGTGCCAGTCACAGCTTGAGAGATGGCTCGGAAAACGCATCAGCCCTTCCTGTCATTGGTGACAGGGCCCGCAGACCACACGTTGTAACCGGGTATCCTTTGGTCCTTTTTTCAACTCACGTTACCGGGGGCACAACTGTGGACAACATTGACAATAGGACGAACTCAATTTGTTATTTACTTTATCACTACCAATGCTACATCGATATCTGCACACCTCTATCTTTTTAATTTTTCGATTCCATGCCTTCCTGACGCTACGCTTGTGTCTTGACGCTATGCCTGGCATCGTTGGCACCATCAGCCCACTTTCAAACGCTGTCAGTCTTACCACCCTCTGTAGGTTACCTTTGTCTTTCGTCCGTTTTTACCTGTTTTTGAGACATCTGCTGGGCCAAAACGTTCTCCAAGCCAATCATGGTGCAAGCAGGTAGGGCTTTACACGCACAGTGGCCGTTCACAAGACCGACTGACTCTGAATTTGTCAACGCTTTGTGAAGGCCCCACCGTCTCAACTTGTTTGGTTGATATGTCTTCTGCTGCGTTCGCCATGACTGGCTTTACAGTGACACAGCTCCCCCGATTTCAAAGTTGCGCACTGACCCGTAGCGACAAGCCCCTTATGTCCCCTCGGTGAGACGACACTCTCCCCACCACTGCGTCCACTTTCCCATCAGCGAGCCCTGCGGCATGCGCACATGCTACTGCCTTCGGAGAGAGATTGCCCCTATTGCTACACCTGTCAACCCGTCCTTACTGGCCACTTGTCCAGCACGATGCCTCGGCCGGCCCACTCGCCAAGTCCCTCCCCCAGTCCCTCACCCCTGCCCCAGTCCCTCTCTGGACACAACAAGGATCTCCCGCCACCATCCCGTTTGTACATCATGACCCACCCCCATCGTCCCCTGCGAATCGAGGGGGCGCGCAAGCGGTGTACACTCCTCACCTAACACCAACGGGGGCAACATCTTTCGGCTCCAGGACAAGGACACAGGAATGGATGTTGTGCGAGACTTACCAAGCGAGGGCCGACACGGAAGGCCCCCGATTGAACGCTCAGGCCCCGATGACAGGTCTCGAGATACTGTGGGGAATCGAGACAGAAGCGGTTCGGCAGGGTGAGCGGAACGGCTGTGCCACGGCGGGCGACGGTCACCCGGACAAACGTCCTCACCTCAGCACAACATTGGGACTGTGAAGCGGAAAAACGCGAGCAACGACCACACAGCGAGGGCAACAGCAAGTCGCGGAAACACGGACCCCTCGGCGCGCAAAACTCGCTGGACCCATCGTCCCAGAAGCTACACGCATACCACGGTGCAGCTAAGAGTCGGCGAGGCCTGAATGAACCATCAGATCCTGTAGCACGTGGGGAAAAACAGCCACAGGATGGCCATAGCAGAGGCCATCCCAACCACATCCCAAGGGCACAATCACCACCACAAAACATCGGGGGATAGGATGGCACGAACGGCACGGGAATGGCTCAACCGGCCAGCGCGCAACAAAGAGGCGGGCAGCCTGGGCAGTACAGTACACGCGCCGCGTCGAAGAGCCAAGCGCGGTACCGGGCAACCGAATGGTCGAATGCCAGTGCGGGCCAACACATGGGGGGCCGGCAAGCAACGGACACCGCCGGTTGGGGCGGCGCGGGCGGGCGTGCCTCACCGACCGATGGGGCACTGCGCCCTTCACCCATCGCACACAGCGGGGGGACCCAGGGAAGACAGACAAGGACATGGGGAGGGCGGGCAACCACCGACAGGCAAGCAGGCAGTCACAGCACAGGGGCGTGTGCACTCGAACACAGGCCCACAACAACGACGGCTGCAAGTGGGGCGAACGATGCAGGCATTACAGCACGCTACTCGGAATGAGCGGGGAGCGCGGCGCAGACAAAGCCTGCGTCTGCGGTCTCTACAAGAACAGAAAAAAACAGAGACTCAGGAAGGCGGGAGACGGGAGGAAAAAAACAGGGGGAAAGGGGGGGCAGAGGTAAAAAAAAAAAAGAGAAACTGGGAGAGGCCCGATAGACGCGCAAGGGAACGTGGAGGGAAAACGGCCGCAAGTCGGAGGCAAGGCGTACTAAAAGGAAGTGAGGAACAATAATGCAATAGGGAGCGTCATTGTTTCCCACGATGGGCAGGGAGAGGAGAACAAAGAGGGGGGGGACGACAGTGGGGCAGAAAGCCGCGGAACGGTGACGGGGCAGAAAGGTGACAAACTCCGAGGATCCGGGCAAACACGTGAAAAGGGGGTAGACGTGAAGAGACGGAGGTAGCTCGGACGAGGCAAGCACGTTCTTGAAGGGAAATGGTTATACATACACACAACTCCAGGGGGTCCCAGACAGTGAGGGGAGGGGGGGCCGCCCCCACACTAGCAAACGACTCCCCCAGAATGGCAAAGGCGGGGACTGCGGGCAGAAACGTGCACGGCACGGTGAAAACAAAAACTGGGCAGGTGGGGTACGCACGGGAGCGGTAGGAAACCCGTCAAAAATGGGAAAGGCAGGGCAGGCTGCGGCAGGGGATGCCTGAGAAAGCAGCGGGGGGGGGGGACAAACGCCGGTGACTAGAAGCCGCGAAGCTGGACCACGCCAACAGGCGTAGCGGATAGGCTGACATCCCAACTGGGCAATTGTGGAGACAGCCCAAAATCCAAATTCTCACCGCCAGTCATAAAACGGCACCGGGGGAGTAACAGCGCGGAGGCTGTTCGGGTTGGCATTTTGAATCGCTTGAACACTTTTAACGGTCCTGCAGATGGCGCCGCGAGCTCGTGCAGCGCCCTCAGGACCATTCCGGCCATTATGTTTTAGAAAACAATCTTTTCGCAGTTTATTTAGGTAATAGCTTAAGGCCAGTTACACGATTTCAGTTATCATGCAGTAACTAACCGGGCCATTGTAATATATTTTGCTGTCAAGCAAAAAATAAACTCATGTTTATTTTTATTAACAGGGAAACCGCTTAGCACATACTCATCACCTCAGTCACAAAAAACCCTCATAACTTATGCCCTCCACACATATAAACGCCAGAATCCTTAAAACAAAAACAAAAAACTATCAAAAACAGATCGTGAAGAAATTCAATCACATACTATAACGTTAATCACAGCCTTAGCAGTTATTTTATCTCCTAATAACACTTCAATTAATACTCAATATTACAAACTCGTTAGAACTTAGCAAGAGAAAACCACATGAAGCTCTACCTCAACAACCTACGAAGCATCAATAAAAATAATCTATTTAATCATCAAAACTCACCGTGTCCTTTGTCGTTGTTCTTCTTCTTGATCTCCTCTTTAACGTTAAATACTTGGAAATGAGCCGTGAAATATCAAAAGTATCACCAGTTGTGTCTCTCTGAATTTGCTGGAAGCAAAAGGGAACATACAGATAACAGCAATTGGTTTTTACCTCATAGTAAGGAGCGTCTTTTAAAAATTTAAATTAAGCCAATTAGACACGCCATAAAGAAAGGGGGCGGGACATGATGTGAATCCCGGCTCTTTTTAGGGAACCGGATCATTTGGCTCTGCTCAGTAATAAGATCCGACTCTTTCATCTCCCAAACGGCCTTCATTAGTACCTCTTCTAGCTTTTTTAATTCAGTTTAATTTAGTCATGTTTGGCCTGTGATCACTTAAATTATTAAATGTAATTAGGCTATAAACCTTAATTTTTTTTACATGTTAATTAAAAAACAGCTAATGTAAAACCAAACACTATTACACATATTTTGAACATTATATTTACGGTATATTGAACTATCCACAATAAACCATTCTAAGAAAATAGACACTTAAAACAGAATAGGCTACATAAGGTTGAAGGTTGCTCCCTGCTGATACAAGAAGGTCTGGGTTTGTTATTGTATTGCGACCATAGCATTGCGTCAAATCGAGAGCAGCGGCGTAATGTCTTCACATGATCATAAGCATATACACATCAGATGATAATCATATTATTCTATCTTATATCAATATACAAAGAGTGAAAAGTGCTCTCAAACGGCAACAAGACTCTCACCGCTCACTGAAGCAGCCGGCTCGTATCCGACTCGCGAACGACACATCACCTGGCTGGGCAGGACATAAAGCATGAGAACCGCAATTGAGTGACTATGTAAAGAATTAACTACGTTTCAAAAGTGTACTGTTTTAATATAATCGCCCTAATAGAAGACTGTTTTCATCAACTTACAGCATGCCCTTTATCTAGGCTATAGGCCTACTTATTATGGTATTCCAATTATTTACCACAAACTGGCTCGATAATAAATCGCTTCAACGATTCACTAGATTGTTTATCCAATCACACAATTAGCGTACTTCATGTATAGACAATTGTATTATTAAAACAACCATTAATGATGTTTTGTCTAAAGCAAAGTGACTAGTCAACTGACCTTTTTACATAAACCCTGAGAAACCATAAAGAAACATTTCGCCCCTATTTCAAGTGAACTGCTTGATATGATCAACTCATCAATTCTCTACAGAGCTGAACTGTTTCTTCAGTTCTTATTTTAACTAAATATTTGGCCACTCTTTATTATAAAAGTTGTGGCAATTACAGTAATTTCTTAATTTCTGGCAAGAGTGCAAAATCAGTAATTAATAATCATAAAAAATTATTTGTCTGTTACCTTTGGAAAGAAATCCATCTCTTATTTACAAAAGGCTACATGTTGGGTAAAAACTTACCAAAAACGAAATAACCAATAACCACAAGAAACATACCAATTAAAATGATTTTTATTTTCTAACTAAATCACATTTATTTTATATGTTCATTAATTAATCCCCATTACCCTCATCCCCATTAATTATTCAGTTTCAAGGCTTCTTCACTGATCTTTACAGGGTCAGTCTGAGTTCCAGCTTCAGTCACATCTGCACACATATAGAAATACAAATTAATTATTAATTAAAACCTTTTGTTTCATACTAGTTGTTTGATCATGCAATCAACATCAACTCATATATAACACCATATCTACAATATATACACCGAATGCCCAAATTTTTAATAGTCAGTTGTCTGAATTCCTACATATTAAATGTTCACTTGCAATTTTCTATACTATACAAAGTAATATTATTCTTCTTAAACTGTGATGAAATAACATAATGCATAACATGATTAACATTTAATTTAATATCTTACTTTGAAAACTAATAGTGTAACCTCAAAACTCACTGTTACTGTAGTATTTATACTGAGTCTGACCCACTGATCTATATAAATAACTGGATTGCTCATAATTTTCTTAACTGCAATCAGGCTGTAAAATCAACAGAAGTGACTGACAAGCCATATTAATATTCCTCACTGATAGAGGGCATCACTAACTGACAGCCAAAACCTTAACCCCAAAGGAACCAGTTTACAGCATTATACAGCATGTATGTATATATATATATATATCGCACATTGCTCAATAGAATGAGGGTAAATCTTCAAAATTCCAATATGACAGTATGGTTGCTTCACTTTTCATGACATAATCAATCCAGTTCTCTATTATAGATCAGTGGTTTGAGCACTTAACTGTATTTCAGCCAACAAAAAACACAAAATACATTTACATAGTACAAAAATATTACACAATTACAACATGACAATCATGTTAACATACAAAACAAAAGTAAATGCTTACCATCACATGCACAGCTGAATGATGCCTGGGCAACCTCCAGCTGCTGTAGAGCATTTTCTAATTTCATCGTTGTACTCTGCAGCTCTTTTTTTAAAAGAGCAACTTTTTGCTCTGTACAACGCCGTAGGCGCACCTGACGGACCAGTAGCTCCATGGCCCTTTTATTCACTCGCAAACTCTGCGAGTATACCTCCTGGCGAGGCCCATTGCAGTATCCAGGCATGCAACTGCAATACAACAATATCAAAATATGAACATACATGAATAGACACCTTAGAAACTAACTATTTATACGGCATAGTCACCCCAAGTTCAATGACGTACCATGACACAAAGCATGGCACACCATTGCTGACCCAGATCCGGGGTGAATGACTGAACACTGCTCCATGCATTGTGCCTGGGTTCACGTCGCATCAGATCTGGGTCGTGCGCGCCACCACATGCCTTGCTCACTTTCAATCATCTTAGGTACTTGTCCTGTACCTGAATGTGTAGTCCCTGCTGTCGATGGGAGCGTCAAGAGCCCTTAGATTTATCTACAATATCTAAATTGTGTTCCAAGATAAGAAGTCTTACGGTTGGGACATCACGAGGTATAATTAATTAAGAATTTTCATTTTGGTGAACTCTCCCTTTAAAATTACCATATAACACCTGCATAGTGACAGACAAATGAGTGTGCAACTACAACTGACTTAAGTGTGACCAAAATCCTACAATAATGATCCTAATTAGTGACAATAGTTTACAGTAAACACATTAAAGGGTAATATTTTTTCAACCTTGTCATTTGTGCCCATCTGGATTTGAGTGCAGTGCCACTGAACTATTGTGTAATACCATGCTATTGCACCCTCTATGACCCTTGCAATTTGAATCAGAAACTATAAAACACCCACACCCCCAGGAGCGCATTGCTATCAATGTTTTTGTTTACTCACGGGACGGGGACATTAGATCTACTATATATATATATTATAAAGTTATGCAAAAAAAAAACAAAAAAAAAAAAAAAAAAAAAAAAAAAAAACAAAAAAAAAAAAAAAAAAAAAAAAAAAAAAAAAAAAAAAAAAAAAAAAAAAATTTACACTATATGTGTGTAACTGGTACATCTTTTTAAAACGAAAGTACACTCTTAATTCATCCAGTCAGCATTATAATTACTAATCAAGTATTTATATAAAGAAGTTTATGCAATACAATTAACTTCTAAAATGACTTAGGACTGGTGGCTGTGCGTTTTTTGGTCAGTCATGTTCCGGTAAAATAAAAAACGGACATAATACTTATAAGATATATGAGTAATTATACAAATGCCTACGAAAAAACAATTAAAACGCCTAAGGATTACTGAGCTACTGGAGTCATGAATTTAATCAGTGGTCGCGTTTTGCTGCGAACTGGATTCGCTGAATCAAAACAGGGACGCTAATAGGCGAGCACCAGCCATGAGATTGTGCGTTTTGCGCATTACGGAAACCCGGGTCGGTTCTTAAACGCTGACGAATTTCCAAAGGCACTGTATTGGACAGGAAAATGCAACAAGTAATCGTTAACATTGGGCATCATGCTGCATTTTGTACGACTCTCTCTCGCTCTTTGCATCACCATGTACAGAAAGCTCAGTCAGTCGTGCGCGTTCACGCTAGAGTTACGTTATCAAATACCAAAAAGGTCGCTACCGCAATCCATTCGATAACGCAAATCATCAGATCACTTACGAGAGAGACGCCTGAATTCTCCATCAGAGTGTTCTCAAGTGAAACTAATATCTTGGCTCTCATAACCTCAGCCTCCAACTCACACGCTGGCGAGTAAAATTTGATAATTTATTAGCCATTGGCTGATATTAGACATCATTTAGTCGCATATGAGTGTGATTTACTCGCAATGTAACGTTAGAGGGTTATATTGTTTATTGCGCTAAGTCCCAAACTGCCCAAATCTAGTAAGGATGCGAAATAAATCTATAATGGGTCATTAACACTCGCATTTGTAAACCTTTTTTTTTGCATGATGCTCTATGCACACTTGTATGTAAGTAGTGTAAGTAAACTGGTCAGCGCAAGATTCTCAGCTGTGGCATGCATAAACCTATTAATTTGTATTTCAAACATTATTTTTAAACAAGCAATAAAACAAATAAAAGCCACATTTTATAATAAGCCACTCACATAGTTTAAATTTATAAAGCCTTTAATAAACTGGCTTATTTCATTATAAAATTGTAGTTAACGTTAGGCCAATGCACAAGCAAGCATCAAGCATCTTTTGCAAAACTGCATGTTTTTGTTTTTGCAGTATTTTTTTTATCAGTGTTATCAATTAATCATCGATTTTTCGATGTTGACACATAATTACATGAATTACACTAATCACCAAATGTATTACTTACGGTTGACAACTGAAAATCCTGTCGAACCGCCTCCACCTCTTCATCATTTATCCCAACAAACTTGCTCGGGGAAAAATCAGCCATTATCTGACAAACAACACAGTACTCAGTTAATCAACTATAAACAATATTCACGCTTATACTTAATCAATAAACTAACACAAACCATACTTATCTTAACGAAAAAAGTTAAAACACGGCAATACGAACACTCCTGCTTACCTCTGCAATGCAACCTCCAATCTGACACTGAGTCAAGAAAAACCCGCCTAATTAAAAAAAAATCCCGCGTAATTCTCGCAGGAAACAGTGGTTTAAATTTGAAAATTATAAAAATGACTTCCTGTATGTGTCAGACAAACACACCTGAAATAACCACACGTTTTAAAAGTAAATTTTTAAAGGATACAAAGTACTTTGTTAAATTACTTTTCACAAATCATTCCCTCCCTATATAATTATCTGAAAAAATAGATGACATTTATTTTAAACACCGCAAATTATATGGCATTATGCAAGCATTCCCCAACATATAAATTATCTTGACTAAAACTACATGCTACAAAAATTGTTACAAATATTTACAGTGATGACTACTGTATGAATAAAAGCAGTATTATATAGCTAACACATTACACTGAATAACTGTAATATTATTCAAATTTAAAATCTGAAATATGGATTCAGTGTTAACTATTTGTGCTGTGCACAACACCAAAGCGAATATAAAGCAAATATAAAAATCTAAATTACTATTTGAAACATTTACAAACTGTTCAGAAAGCAGCAGCTGCTTTGTTTACGTGGTTACCGGGGTAACGGATTAATTTGAGTTCAATCAGCGCCCTCTACTGTCTTGCATTTACAGTCTTAGTTATTTAAATTAAATCGTCATCCTTTTAAAGTTCAGTAAACATATTAGTCTGTATCTATGTTTTTACATCACTCAATTAAAACGTTTCTTATAAGCTACCATTTACTCACCCATGCTCCTAAATACAATTTCCAATTCGTACACATCTATTTTTAATCGTATATCCAGTAAAATACCCGCCCTGGCGATTTTATCTTCTTGGGCTGGTCGCAATTTTATATATCATGTATCACATGGCTATGATGAGTAAATCATAGACTAATTTTCATTTTAAAGCAAACCAATTCTTCAAAAGGCTTTTTTTTTTTTTTAATCAAAGGAGTAACTGTAAATTTGTCCTGACTTTACAGTGCAAATGACATTGACAATTCAAGTGGCTGTGCATTTATTTGTATTTTTAACTGGATGGGAGCGAAATGAAACTGTCTGAACCCGAAGCTGTCCGTGTTGTCTGTCTCCCCGCTCCCCCCTCTGCGCCGCAGCGCAACACGCCCACTTTCTTTAGCGTTTTTTAAAACTATGGTGAGAACTAATCAATGCTGAAATAGGGGGTCATGACCCTTTAACTCCACCCCTTACTGTTGACTCTACTTTAACGTCTAAAAGCCAACCGTACATAGATTTATCTAAAGGTTACGTTTCTCACCTCTCATGCTTCTTCTGATGCATCCTAAAGGCAACTATGGAACAACAAGGTAACTTAACATAGCAATACCACATTTCATACAATCTCTCTAACATTATACATACTATGACTCTCATATTAACTAGCCTTCTCTGTATCTCTACAGAAGAAAGATCAATAACATCTACAATCAACAAAAGAACTTTCCACGTACCCCAAGGTAAGCAATAAATATTTGCACTAGTAACATCAAGGCTCTACTCTTACTTTTATTTTAATTATTTTTTTATTATTATAAAAAAATCAGGAGCACCTTCTGATCAATAACAACAATTAGCCTTCACATTACAAGATAATATTTGACTCCTTAAAATCATTTACAGGAGCATTTTTAAAACTTTCTAATGGCATATTATTGAAAGTATGTCATCTTGTGTCAAATACAAAACTATATATTTATGAGCTTTTTTCAAATTTTCTAATTAAAACAATAGAAGAAGAATAAGTTAGGCTACTGATCAAAAACAATCAGTATGAACAAAATTCATTTGCACAGACGTGCATGGCACAAAAGAACACAAAAGTGGCTTACAGGTATATTTACAGACATTTAATGAGGCTCAGAAGTGAAATGAGCGCAAATAAATCCATAAATTCATGATGATATTAACGTTTTAAATATAAAATTTTGAATACAAAAATACTAAATGATTTAAATAACTGAAATTATAAAATGAAAGTCCCTGTTATTAGCTGAATCACATCATTGATTCATTCAAAGGACTGATTCATTCAGGAACAAAGCAAGGTACTGTCTTTATGGACGGGTAGTTGAATCATTAATTCACTAGATTCATTTAAAAACTCACGTTCATTCATAAACAAAACATCCCTGTGTTTGCTTAGAGATGCACTGCAGCTTAGCTATGACTTTGTTTCAAACTATTTTTGTTGACAAAATAGAACAAAATCAGGCAATAATGTTGTAGTCAGACAATATAACTCACTTAATATTAAATTCCTCTTTATACACCTTGAAGTTTATTTTATTAAATCAATATCATATTTACAAACTCCAGTGAATCTCTTATTTACATTGTGTCTTTGTTATCATAAGAGGATTCATGACCTTGCATAACTCAGCACTGAACAAAACAGTGTTTTGAGCAGTGATTGATTTGTTAACTTACGTTGCAAGGATCAGCAGGTCTATACAGTACTCAGTGCTGCAAAAACACGTTGTAAGTAGAAACCGTTGAAATTCCTCATGCGCAAACACAAATATGCTGATCAGGTCAATTGCACTGGTGCTCCTAAATATTTTCACACCCAATAGTTTTCAGCTTCGTTATACATTTTAGAATTTTTTTTTCTTCTCTCCTACAGGACTGCAAGTCTGCTTGTTAACAGACTCCATGTGTCGAGGAATTGAGGACTACCTACCAGCTGCAAAATGCTGGGTACACCCAGGCACTACTCTTGAGAGATCTACTAAACAGCACATATACCACTTTGAGACAATACACAACAATGCAGTGGTACTACTCCACATCGGAACAAATGACATTGCAAGTGGAGCATCTCCATCGCTGATCATCCAACGAATGAAAGCATTAATAACTTCAATCTCTCAAGCAACTCCTCACATTCTGTATTTTGCAATTAGTGCTGTCTTGCCACGGCTTACAGATGACTCAACAAAAAAAACATCAGTGAAACAATACAACACCATGCTTCACCACTGGACTATGCAAACAGGCAACATCATCTTTCTGAACACAACAAAACCTTTCCTCAAACATGGAAAGATTGTCCACTACCTATACAAACATGATGGACTCCACCTTAATCAGCAAGGAAAACACAAACTTTTTACGTACTTTCAGCAGTTCCTCTGGCATTTTTGCCACTTTCCAACACAAACAAAACATGTTTAAGTATCTTTAAAAAAAATTACACAACTTGTTCCCATGAATATCCACTACATGTTATCTTTTTCTGAAACAATAAAGTACCTTTCTCTTTATAATAAACCATGTAACTTATTCTTGAACTTAACCTTTCTCTTTACTACATAACACCAACACAAATAAATTCATTTTCACTTTCACTTCATCATTATATCTTTGGCATTTCCTTTTGTAAACACCACATATACATTGCATATCCAGACATACTTATATAACATACTTTTGATATACAATGATACTTCGCATACTACACATTTCCTGTTACAACATACATACCTATAATACACTTGCAACAGTCACCAAATATGTCTTCTACATTTATCTTTGCTTTGCAGTACGTTACACTTCTATACAGTATATAGTCATAGATATTCACTTCTTAAGCTTCACACTTCTTAAAAACAATACAGTTTATTCTACTTACCAGATAATTCATTATTTATACTTTCCAAATATTCTATCACTGCTTACTGCTTTTTCAACTTGAATGTACTTCACCTACATATTTACTGTATAATCTACAGTACTTTCCAGTATTACATGACAAAGATCTTGCCATTTAATTTGATACCTATCCAAAACAACCTTACAACATTTGCTGTTCCACTATCACACAATTGATCCAAAATTAAGACTTCATAACAATCCCAACTTGAATACCTCTAAGTGACCAAAACTTTATCCAGGAATGCTGCATTCCCCCACCCTCCCACCAAAAACTGAGAAATTGTATGCACATTTCCAACCATATTATACATGACATTATACAATAAACTAATCTATGACCTTTTCAAAGAAACTACTAAATTACACTTACCTTATGATACATAACATTCAAGAAGTCTGGGGAATCAGGAGATTCTTTATATCTCTGCCTATAAAAAAATATATTTTTACTTCTCAGTGTAGAGGATCCCTCAACTAGGTGATACTATTTCTATAACAGTCCTTGCGAAATACCCCAAAATAAATATATTTTAAAAAATTTGTTAGGTAAAAAATGCTACAACATAATAAATAAAATCAACAATAACATTTTAAACAGATTTTAAACTGTAAATAGCACTAGCATAAGGAAACAATAAAATCATCCATTTGTTTTTTTTACACAGTTATATACGTTATATAGACTTTTTTTTCACTTTACCATACAGTATCCAACTTACCCCAAACTTCACACATTTGATAAAACTCCTGGCTTGAACACATCTAAAGGCCAATATCCAGTCAATCATAGCACCACCTGCTGGCAACAATAAATGACTTGTTTTACACTAACTTAAACAGCCACTGGTTCAATCTACACCAACTAAACATTTGATAAAACTCCGCATGAAGGACACTACATGTCATATGCTTTATCAGCCACCACCCAAGGCAGAAAAATAGCTAGAAAGTTTTATCACATGTAACATGCTTTGGACATACTCCTCTATTTACCACGTTAAAACCATATTGCCCCCCGTGCGCGATTTTTCTTATCGCACCGGTGCGCGAGCCTGGGTGCGGAGGGCCATTTCATCGCTGCTTTCAGTTTACTTCTTCTTCTCTTCGCTTCTCTCAGTGATCGCATTTTTTGAGGGCTGAACATTCTCCAACGCATGAACCTTTCCACACGGTCAGAACTGGCAGAATTTACATCTGATATGGGTTTCCGAAGTGGGTGTGGCAAAATGGCTCGATAGCGCCACCTGTAAAATTTCAACGGAGTGCGCTTCGAGCTACGTTTTACGTACATGTACGAAAATCGGTGCACATGTGTAACACACCATTACCTACAAAAAAAGTCTCTTGGTACAAAACCCAACAGGATGTATGTTATTTTCAATTTACTGTACAATTTTTGTGCGGTTTTTGACATTTCCAGGCCTCGTACTTTGACGACCTCCTCCTACAGTTTTAATCGGATCATCGTCAAATTTGCTGAGTGTAATTATAAGGCCTTTGCGATGCTAAATTTCGAAGATCTTGAGTTTCATCAAGGCGTGTCTCTGGCGGCCTACAAAGTTTGATGTTTTCGCCATGAAACAGAGTTGTTGAACCAGGCAGCAAGGTCTGATCTGCCCCAACTTCACACGTTTGGATAGGTGTTATGTTCTGTAACAAATCCCATGCCCAAATTCGTAATGCCAAGCGCCACCTGCTCAACAGGAATGACATTTTAGCACTGTTATGGACCCTCCGGAGCCTATTAAAAAGCGTCAGCGTGTTAAAATAGGCTGGCACATGCTAGATACATGTTACAACTGCTACACACTTAGCTAAAGGCTAAAGCATCCTTTAATGAGTGAAAGAGGAAGTTACGTAACTTAGGCATGCATGTCCCATCTGCCCCAACTTCACACGTTTCATAGTTTTTATGTCCTAACAAATACCCCTTCCCAATTCAGTATTCTCAGAGCGCCACCTGCGGGCAACAGGAGTGACGCTGAACAATGTGATGGACTCCAGGAACATATAAAATTCGTCACACCTGTTACATAGCTGGCAATATGCTAGAACAAACTAAAAAATCTAGCAACCTTCGATAGGCTAAAGCAGCATTTAATGCAGTAAACCAAGAGTCCTGGTCAACTCAGGCCTGCAGTTCCATTCGCCCAAATTCACACTGTGATAGGTGTTATGTCCTGGAACAAATTTCCAAACCCATTCCGTTATCTCATAGCGCCACCTCTGGCAACAGGAATGACATGCTTAACCTTGGTTTATGACTCCTAGGCATTATAAAAAAGCGTCCAGCAAGTAAAATAGGCTAGCAAACACGCTAGACCATACTAAAACATGCTAGCACCCACTTACCGTAAGTCTAAGCATGCTATTAATGCAGTTGAAACCAGACGTTTCTGGAACTCAGACATGCAGTGTCCCAATCTGCCCAAGTAACATGTTTGATAAGACTCCTGATCTGAACAGATCTTCATGCCCATATTCCGTTATAGTCATAGCGCCACCTGCTGGCACCAGTAAGTTACTGTGTAGCACTGTTATGGACTCCAGAGCATATTAAAACGCGTCAGCACTGTTTCATATGCCTGGCACTTGCTAAACCATACTACACATGCTAGCAACTTTGCTAAGTGCGAAAGCCTGCTATATGCAGTGAAAGAGAAATATGAAACTCAGTCATGCAGTGTCCAATCTGCCCCAAACTTAACATGTTTGATTACAGTCCTGACCAGACCACATCTACATGCAAAGTTTCAGTTTAGTGATAGCGCCACCTATTGGCCACAGGAAGTGACATGTTTAACACTGTAATGGACTCCTAGCAACATATTAAAAACGTCAGCAAGAGTTAAATAGGCTAGCAACATGCTAGAAACATATTAAAACATGCTAGCAACACTTAGCTAAGTGCTAAAGCATGATATTAATGCAGTGAAAGAGGAAGTTGCTGTAACTCAGGCAAGCAAGGTGTGATCTGCCCCAAACTTCACACGTTTCATAGGTTTTATGTCCTGAACAAATACCCATGCCCAAATTCAGTTATCCTCATAGCGCCACCTGCTGGCAACAGAAAATTACTTGTTTTAACAGGTTTGGACTCCAAGGAACATTTAAAATCGTCAGCACTTTTTTCATCGCTGGCCAACTTTGCGAGAACTACTAACATGCTACACACGTAGCTAAGCTACAGCAGCTATATGCATGTGAAAGCAGAAAGTATGAAACTCGTGCATGCAGTGTCCATCTGCCGCACTTAATGTTTGATTACAGTCCTGACCAACCACACTACAGCATAGATTCAGTTTAGTATAACGCCACCTATTGGCAACAGGATGGACATTTGACACTGTGCTGCACTATTAAAACACAATAACAGACGCCATTGTGTCTAAACATGCCTGAAATGTGCTCATACATGCGAGCAACACTTATCTAAGTGCTAAGCCTCTAGTACCCCCACAGCAAGTTGTTGTAACTCATGCATACAATCCCTAATCTGCCTAAAACTTCACATGTTTGAGAAGAGTCCTGGTCTGAACTCATCTTAAGGCCAATATTCAATAATAATTATAGCGCCACCTGCAGGCACCAGGAAATGCCTGTTCACAGAACTTAAACATGCAATTTCTGATCTGCCCTAAGCTTAAGATATTTGATAGAATCCTGAGGCCTGAAAACATACATGCCAATCTTAGTTATATCATGCGCCACCTGACTGGCACCAACAATTACTTGTGTTAACACTAACTTACACCCAATGTCCGTATCGGCCCCCAGAAAACATCACGTTGTACGGTCCATGCCATAACACATCTTAGGCCAATATTCCAATAAAATCATCAGCGGCCACCTGCTGGCACCAGGAAATGATTGGTATACACAACTTAACAGCCCCTGCCTCCATCTGCACAACATCACATGTTTAGTAAGACTACTGCCTGCAGACATCTACAGGTCAGTTCTTAATATTATATTTGCCCCCTGTTTGCAACACGATATGCCGCTTACACTACCTCAAGACATACCAGTTCAATCTGCCCCAGCTTCACATGTTTATAAAAGGTCGGCCTGAAGACACCTAATGCCACAGCCATTTCATCAAGCGCCACCACGGGCAGCAGGAAGTGGGCACACTATATGACTTTGACCATATTCCGCCTATATTACCATTATCGCGATAATTGCCCACTGTTTTGCTGTTTTCCCGAAAGCCCCGGTGCGGTGAGCCCTGGTGCGAGGCCCGTTCATCGCTGCGGTGCGCTTTAATAATTATTATTTTGCTATTCGTCCGGTTCTCCAAGCTGATCGCAATTTTGAGGGCCTAAACATGCTCAAAAAGTCATGAAACTTTGCACACGCATCAGAACTGGCGAAAATTTACATCTGATATGGGTTTCAGAAGTGGGTGTGGCAAAATGGCTCGACAGCGCCACCTATTCACTTTCAACGGAGTGCCCCTCGAGCTACGTTTCACGTACATGTACGAAAATCGGTACACACATGTAACACACCAATACCTACAAAAAAGTCTCTTGGTACAAAATCCCAATCCCAACAGGATGTACGTTATTTTTTTTTTCTCGGCAATTTTGTGTCCTATTTGCCATTTTCACACGTTGTACTTTAACGAATTCCTCCTAGAGATTAATTCAGATCAACCCCAAACCTGGGCAGTGTAATCTAAAGGCCTTTGCGATGTTAAATTGCGAAGATCTAGAGTTTTCATCGAAGGGCGTGTCCGTGGCGGCCTGGCAAATTTCGATGCTTCGCCATGAAAAAGGAAGTTGCTATAACTCAGACATGCAATGTCCAATCTGCCCCAAACTTCACATGTTTATAGAGTCCTGTCCTGAACACATCTACGTGCCCGTATTCGGTTATAGTCGTAGCGCCGCCTGCTGGCAAGAGGAAGTGACATGTTTCACGCTGTAACGAACTCCTCCGAGAAATTTGATGCCAACCCCTAAAAAATTTTTTTTTTTGGTCAGTCTGATCTAAAGGCCTTTGCGATGTTAAATTGTGAAGATCTTGAGTTTTCGTTAAAGGATGTGTCCATGGCGCCGTGACAAATTTCGATGTCTCGCCACGGGCATAAAAGCTTTTGTAACTCAGGCATAAAATGTCCAATCTTCCCCAAACTTCACATGTTTGATAAGAGTCCTGGCCTGAACACGTCTAAAAGCCAATATTTAATCGGGTGTGGCAAAATGGCTCGATAGCGCCATCTACAAATTTTCAAAGGAGTGCGCATCGAGCTACGTTTCAAGTACATGTACGAAAATCGGAACACATATGTAACACCAATACCTACAAAAAAGTCTCCTGGTTCGAAATCCGAATCCCAACAGGAAGTCTGTTATTTTTTATTTTCTCTGCAAATTGTGTGTACTTTTTGCCATTTTCAGACGTTGTATTTTAACGAACTCCTCCTAGAGATTAATTCAGATGAACACCAAAGTTGTTCAGTATAATCTAAAGGCCTTTGCGATGTTAAATTGCGAAGATCTTGAGTTTTCGTTAAAGGACGTGTCCATGGCGCTGTGACAAATTTCGATGTTTCGCCATGAAAAAGGAAGTTGCTATAACTCAGACATACAATGTCCAATCTGCTCCAAACTTCACATGTTTGAAAAGAGTCCTGTCCTTAACACATCTACATGCCCGTTTTCGGTTTTAGTCATAGCGCCACCTGCTGGCAACAGGAAGTGACATGTTTTACGCTGTAACGAACTACTCCTAGAACTTTAATGACATCAACATTTTTTTTTTGGTCAGTCTGATCTAAAGGCCTTTAAGATGTTAAGTTGTGAAGATCTTGTGTTTTCGTTAAAGGATGAGTCCATGGCGCCGTGACAAATTTCGATGTCTCGCCATGGGAATAAAAGTTTTTGTAACCCAGGCATAAAATGTCCAATCTTCCCCAAAATTCACATTTCAATAACAGTACTGGCGGGACACTCTGATCCAATATTCATGATAATCATAGCGGCCACTGTGGCAACGAATGGGCCTTGTTTTTACAACTTAAGATCAATGCGTCTCTACCCCAAACTTCACAATTTTGATAGACTCCTGACCTGAACAGACTTCAGCCCATAGTCATTAGTCATAGCGCCACCATCTGGCAACATGAAATGGCATGTTTTACACTAACTTACACATACAATATCAAATTTGCACCAAATAGTCATGGCCTGAAGACATCTAAAGGACAATATTCAGTTATAATCATAGCACCACCTGCTGGCAACAGGAAATGTCATGCTTTACACTAGCTCAAACATACCATGTTCAATCTGCCCCAAACTTTACATGTTTGATAAGACTCCTGACCTGTACAGATCTTCATGCCAATATTCAGTTATAGTAATAGCGCCACCATCTGGCAACAGGACATGGCATGTTTTACACTAACTTAAACAAACAATATCCAATTTGCACCAAAGAGTAATGGCCTGAAGACATCTAAAGGCCAAAATTCAGTTATAATCATAGCGCCACCAGCTGGCAACAGGAAATGGCTTGAT
>JADLZN010003543.1:478111-555238 GCA_018155175.1 Sinocyclocheilus anophthalmus
GGTTATAGTCATAGCGCCACCATCTGGTAACAGGAAATGGCATGTTTTACACTAACTTAAACATACAATATCAAATTTGCACAAAAGAGTCATGGCCTGAAGACATCTAAAGGCCAATATTCAGTTATAATAATAGCGCCACCTGTTGTCAATAGGACACATCATGCTTTACACTAACTCAAACATACCATGTTCAATCTGCACCAAATTTCATATGTTTGATAAAAGTGCTGGACTGAAGAAATCTACATGCCAAAATCCAGTTATAGTCATAGCGCCACCAGCTGGCAGCAGGAAGATTGGCACATATAAATGACTATGACATATTCCTCCTTCATTTACCACTTTAAATGCATATTGCTCGCCGTTCGCAGTCTTACTAAAGACGCCCGCTGGCGGTGATTTGAGCCCGGGTAGGGTGCGAGGGCCCCGCCCGTTTCATCGCTGCTTGCAGCTTTAATTATTATTTTATCTTCTATAGATCAATCGCATTTTTGAGGGCCTAAACATGCTCAAAAAGTCATGAAACTTTGCACAGCCTCCAGACAGACAGTGGCGGGAAAATGTACACTTCTTGATATGGGTTGCAGACGTGGGTGTGGCAAAATGGCTCGACAGCGCCACCTATACACTTTCAACGGAGTGCGCCTCGAGCTACGTTTCACGTACATGTACGAAAATCGGTACACACATGTAACACACCAATACCTACAAAAAAGTCTTCTTGTACGAAAACCGAATCCAAACAGGAAGTCGGTTATTTTTAATTTTCTCTGCAAATTGTGTGTAATTTTTACCATTTTCACACCTTGTACTTTAACGAACTCCTCCTAGAGATTAATTCAGATCAACACCAAACCTGGACAGTGTAATCTAAAGGCCTTTGCGATGTTAAATTGCGAAGATCTAGAGTTTTCATCGAAGGGCGTGTCCGTGGCGGCCTGGCAAATTTCGATGCTTCGCCATGAAAAAGGAAGTTGCTATAACTCAGACATGCAACGTCCAATCTGCCCCAAACTTCACATGTTTGATAAGAGTCCTGACCTGAACAGATCTACATGCCCATATTCAGTTATAGTCATAGCGCCACCTGCTGGCAACAGGAAGTGACATGTTTTACGCTGTAACGAACTCCTCCGAGAAATTTGATGTCAACTAAATTTTTTTTTGGTCAGTCTAATCTAAAGGCCTTTGCGATGTTAAATTGTGAAGATCTTGAGTTTTCGTTAAAGGATGTGTTCATGGCGCCGTGACAAATTTCGATGTCTCGCCATGGGCATAAAAGCTTTTGTAACTCAGGCATAAAATGTCCAATCTTCCCCAAACTTCACATGTTTGATAAGAGTCCTGGCCTGAACACGTCTAAAAGCCAATATTTAATCGGGTGTGGCAAAATGGCTCGATAGCGCCATCTACAAATTTTCAAAGGAGTGCGCATCGAGCTACGTTTCACGTACATGTACGAAAATCGGAACACATATGTAACACACCAATACCTACAAAAAAGTATATCGGAGCAAAATACGAAAACCAACAGGAAGTCGGTTATTTTTAATTTTCTCTGCAAATTGTGTGTAATTTTTGCCATTTTCAGACGTTGTATTTTAACGAACTCCTCCTAGAGATTAATTCAGATCAACACCAAACCTGTACAGTGTAATCTAAAGGCCTTTGCGATGTTAAATTGCGAAGATCTAGAGTTTTCATCGAAGGGCGTGTCCGTGGCGGCCTGACAAATTTCGATGCTTCGCCATGAAAAAGGAAGTTGCTATAACTCAGACATACAATGTCCAATCTGCTCCAAACTTAATATGTTTGATAATAGTCCTGACCTGAACAGATCTACATGCCCATATTCAGTTATAGTCATAGCGCCACCTGCTGACAACAGGAAGTGACATGTTTTACGCTGTAACGAACTACTCCTAGAACTTTAATGACATCAACATTTTTTTTTTGGTCAGTCTGATCTAAAGGCCTTTAAGATGTTAAGTTGTGAAGATCTTGTGTTTTCGTTAAAGGATGAGTCCATGGCGCCGTGACAAATTTCGATGTCTCGCCATGGGAATAAAAGTTTTTGTAACTCAGGCATAAAATGTCCGATCTACCCCAAACTTCACATGTTCAATAACAGTACTGCTGAACAATCGGAAAATCCAATATTCAGTTATAGTCATAGCGCCACCATCTGGCAACAGGAAATGGCATGTTTTACACTAACTTAAACATACAATATCAAATTTGCACCAAAGAGTCATGGCCTGAAGACATCTAAAGGCCAATATTCAGTTATAATCATAGCGCCACCTGTTGGCAATAGGACACATCATGCTTTACACTAACTCAAACATACCATGTTCAATCTGCCCCAAACTTCACATGTTTGATAAGACTCCTGACCTGAACAGATCTTCATGCCCATATTCAGTTATAGTCATAGCGCCACCATCTGGCAACAGGAAATGGCATGTTTTACACTAACTTAAACATACAATATCCAATTTGCACCAAAGAGTCATGGCCTGAAGACATCTAAAGGCCAATATTCAGTTATAATCATAGCGCCACCTGTTGGCAACAGGAAATGGCTTGATTTACACTAACTTTAACATGCAATGTCCGATCTGCACCAAACTTCACATATTTGGAAAGAGTCATGGCCTGAAGTAATCAAAAGGCCAATATTCAGTTATAATCATAGCGCCACCTGTTGTCAATAGGACACATCATGCTTTACACTAACTCAAACATACCATGTTCAATCTGCACCAAATTTCATATGTTTGATAATAGTCCTGGACTGAACAGATCTACATGCCCATATTCAGTTATAGTCATAGCGCCACCATCTGGCAACAGGAAATGGCATGTTTTACACTAACTTAAGCATACAATATCCAATTTGCACCAAACTTCACATATTTGGAAAGACTCATGGCCTGAAGTAATCAAAAGGCCAATATTCAGTTATAATCATAGCGCCACCTGTTGTCAATAGGACACATCATGCTTTACACTAACTCAAACATACCATGTTCAATCTGCACCAAATTTCATATGTTTGATAAAAGTGCTGGACTGAAGAAATCTACATGCCAAAATCCAGTTATAGTCATAGCGCCACCAGCTGGCAGCAGGAAGATTGGCACATATAAATGACTATGACATATTCCTCCTTCATTTACCACTTTAAATGCATATTGCTCGCCGTTCGCAGTCTTACTAAAGACGCCCGCTGGCGGTGAGCCCGGGTGCGAGGGCCCGTTCATCGCTGCTTGCAGCTTTAATTCTGTTATTAGACTCTCATTCCGGGCGTAATAATCAAGGAACTTTGCTGACGTACCATGGGTGCAGCAGGCGCAATTATATTACGCAGCGCATGCGAAAATAGTCCCCAGCTAGGTAACTTCCAACGGAAGTCACGCTCCCTGTGCAAACAGGTGGTCACGTTGGTTATGTTGACGGAAGTTAGCTTATTTTCAGGCGCTGTGTAATATCATTGCGTCTGTTGCACCCATGGTACGGCAGCAAAGTTTTTTGATTATTACGCCGGAATGAGAGTATCGTTCCTAGCCATATCGGCCTAGAAAATCAACAATTTCAGTTTCGTCAGTCTTAGTCACAAGGTAACTACAGAAGAGGCAGTTTTAAATAGAAAAATATAAAAACCTTTGGCATTTTTGATGCGAGATGACCGTAACGGGTTTCAATGATTCAATGATCTATGCTAAGCTAAGCTGAAAGTGCTACCGCCAGACCTGGAGATTGGCTGAATTGATTCGAAAACGGTAAAACTCAACTGGTTAACTCTAGGGGAGTTGGAAAATGAGCCTATTTTCAAAAATAGTGGAGTGTTCCTTTAAATGAGACACTTACCACTGAGAGTGTGGGTCTGGCAGGTGCTTTAGTGACCTGCGTGATGGTGATGCTGCTCATCGCTTTGCTAGATGTTGATTTGCTGGCAGTCACACTGTGTGGTGAGCGTAGCACAGTTCCAGTAGAAACTTCATTACACTCAGATGATACGGGAATAGATTTGGCCATGACAACTGAGCCATGGTCAGTGGTCTTCTTGAACTGTGATCCTAAGTGAATGTGAATTTTACTGTCTTCTGTGGTAACGACATTAGCATTTGACTTCTTGATAGGTGTGGGGACCATTCGTTTTTCAGGAGTCTCCTTAAATACAGCTCGACCTGTTATCATGTCCACAGACTCTTGGGAGCTGCTGATGGATGC
The DNA here is from genome assembly GCA_018155175.1 of Sinocyclocheilus anophthalmus. Lineage (NCBI taxonomy): Eukaryota > Metazoa > Chordata > Actinopteri > Cypriniformes > Cyprinidae > Sinocyclocheilus > Sinocyclocheilus anophthalmus. The sequence continues at coordinate 482,351 of JADLZN010003543.1, forward strand.
AGTGGATACAGGAGATAACGATTTGTCCATAGAGGGAGACCTCATGATCTCTGCACTCTTCACTCTCGAGATTGAAGCAAAGGTCATTGGTAATCTAACTCTTTCTGGATTCTTTGGCTCTTTGGTTCGTTCATTTGTAGGAAGGACGGTCATCTGGGAGCTCTGAGTTTCTTGGGATAGTTTGGCACAAGCTTGTTTGGTCAAGTCCTCAGAAAGGCCAATGCGATTCTGTAAGGTTGCCTCGTTGTTCTGAATATCTAGGATCACCTGAGCGTTCAATGGATGGTCATACTTTTGGGACATGCTGACTTCAGAAGTTGCAGCCTCCCCACTGGTATCCAAAGATACTTCAGAAGCACTGCTGTCTTTCTTCCTCATCCAAGGAATCCAGGACTTCTTCACAGTATAGTCACTGACTGTTGGAGGGTAAAGTTCACGTACTGTTGGTCTCTGCGCTGGCTTCTTTAAGCTCCTCTGTTGCAGACTACTCATGATCCGGTTCTCCTCTTGGACGGACTTCTTAATGAATGCAGCAGGCGTGTCACTGTCAGCTGTCCTATTTTCAACTGAATCGGTTTGTACTCCAGTTGACGTCACTGGAACATCCATCATTCTGCTTCCTTTGGTGCTGGGCCGTAAAGTGCGACTGTAGCGCTTGGTGACCTCAAGTTCTTTGGTAAGGTTTAGAACTTCAGTGCTAATGCTCTTTTTCTTGTCTTCCTCCTCTAGAAACCTCTGTTGCAGAACAGAATAATCCACCTGTAGCTGGGATAGCTCGTCTTCTTTGTTCATGAGCTCGTGAATCTTCTCCTTAAGGGCTTGCACATCTGCTTGAAGGTCTCTGGTTTTGGCCTCCTCCATCGTGAACCGATGTCTCAGTTCAGCCTCTTGACAGCCCACATCACCTTGCTCTATTACCTTAATCAACTCAGTTTGACTTATTTCTTTTACCTGCTGTGAGAGAGAACGTGCCTTTTCTTTCTCAGTTGCTAACAAATCATACTCTGGTTTGATCAGGTCTCGCTCAATGGCTTCGAGCTGTTGAAGACGGTTCTTAAGTCTTTCAGTCTCCAAAGTCAACTCCTTAACTTTATTCTCATCTTTTTCATGTGCATTTGAGACCCTCTGCAGGTCCATCACCTTTTGAAAAGACTCCCTTTCTTCTTTGTTCATGGTACTGTGCTTCATTATACCATGCTTGGAGCTCAGATCTTTGCATTGTTCTTCTGTTTTGAAAAGCTTTCGCTTTATTTCATCTCTCTCTTTTACAAGAGCAGCTATCTTCAACTCCATCTCTGACTTTAGTTTCAGACGCTTCTTGCTTTCCTCTATTAACCTCTCAGTAACCTCCATGACTTTCTCCTGCTCTGCCTTATAGAGTTGGTTCAGTTCATCTCTTTTCTTTTCCTCAGACCTAATTCTGTCTGCCATGTTCTTGTGCTCATTAACCATTATTACAGTAACTGATTTGAGTTTCAAAAGATCCTCTTTTAAATCTAATTCATCCTTTTCCAGTTTCAGCTCAGACGATTCGAGCTCCTTCATGCGGATTTTAACGCTCACAAGTTCGTCTGATAGGTCTTTAGTCCAGCTTTTCTCCTTTTCCAAAGCTGCCTGCAACTGGGCACATTCCGTCCCGCCCATGTTGAAGGTCATCTTTAGTGTCTCTAACTGTGTCATTCTCTGTTGCAGTTTTTCCACCTCTAGCCTCAGGTCCTTATTCTGAGCCTCCTCAGCCAGAAGCATCTTCTTCAAATCATTGCATTTATTCTCAGTTTTGGTGATCTCTTTATCTTTCCCCTCCATTTCCAGAATTCTTTTGCGCAAAGTCTCAAGTTCTGCCATCAAATTTAAGTTGCCACATTCACCTTTTCTGATCTTGTCCTTTAAAGCCTGGAGCTCCTCTGCTGATTTCTGAAGAGCTTCGTTGGTCTCTTCAAGCTCCTTGAGTTTGTGTAACAATTCCATCTGTTTCTGGGACAGCTGCTGATGTTGAGATTCTTGACTGGACAGTTTTGCAGACATCTCCTCTTGCTCTTTTGCAAACTTAGAAGTTCTTATCTCCAGCTCAACCTCAAGATCCAGGATTTTCTGGTTGTCTTCCCTTGCTTTTCTCTCTGCCTCATGTAGTTTCTTCTCCTTTTCCTCGAGTTTTTGAAGAAGATCTTGTATTTTGTGGCTCTGTTTCTCGATTTTCTCCAAGTGAAGTTCTCGCTCATCAACCATCATGAGTGCAAATGACTTCAGCTTAGCCAGCTCTCCAGATGTTCTTTGCATACGTTTAGAAAATTCTTTTTCCTTCCTTATTTGGTATGCTTTTTCTTGTTTCAGCAACCGCTTTAACCTAGTGAAAAATAAATAAGTATAACTGTAATTAAATTAAATGGAACTTTCATTAATACGCATAATCATATAAGTTAAAAATTATATGTCTAACAATATTGTATTTTAATATAAAAAGTCAGAATTTTACTGTACATGTAATAAAAAATAAAAAAATAAGCCAATAAGTCATGAAATTGTCAATAAGTCATGAAAATCAAGCGTAAGCATTAGTTCTGGCAGGTCACGTCAGTCAAGCTCGCATCAGCTGACTCTCAGCTGATCCCCATCTACCTATAGGAATACGACACCTAAGCAATCATATTTTTTAAGGTCCCTCAGTAGTATCAGCAGTTTTTGCATTGCTCGATAGCTAATTAACCTCCTCCATCCCCAGATCCTCTTCTGTCAGTCAGGATTCAGCCTTCTGTTTCTCCTTTGAATCAGACTAATTCTACATGTGTACATTAAATTATTGAACTTTAACAATATCTGCAATAGATTTATTTTGGTTCTGTTCTGTTTACTCTGGGGGGTTATTGCTGCTTTCCCTGCTCTTATCCATGCTAGGCTGAATGGATGCGCAGGGAGTTCTTGCCCAAAACAGAAACATACCGCCAATCTAAACTGTATGCTAATCGTCAATCATCTTTGACAATAGTGGTCCTGACAAAATTTCCAACGTCTTATGAAATCAGTACTAACGGGCCACAGGTTTGTTACTAAACATGTTGATGATTGGGCAATTGTAGTAATGAAATAACGAGCATGTGTCGTCCTAGTTACATTGTCATTTAGTAAGTCATGAATTACCAAAAAGTACCAATACATTTCGTGACTGGTATGTGGTGTGTTAGCTGGGTTACTTTTTGTGCCATCGGTCACGCACAACACTAAAGCCCTGAGATCTTATGTTTTTGGTCAGACTTGTGAATTTACGAATTGTTATCCGGAGCATCTCTCTGAATGGATCATTGAATACGGAGTGGTTGATCGCGAACAGCTGCAATCTGATCAGTCCAATTCGCGAATAAATCGTTCAATGCATTGCACTAATTTACAGGGGCATTTAAAAAGAGGTTTCATGAATCACGCACTGATATCACATCTCGGAGCGGGTGGTGATTTCTCCAGTTCAAAATAACGAGGAACGACATGTTTTTAATAAATCTAGTGGAGTAAAAACGACATTAAACTTCAGAATGTAGTGAAGAAAAAGTACAAGTTTCTCAAAATAAAAATACTCGGATAAAGTACAGATACTTGTGAATTAGTTTTACAGAAAATGTTATAACTGCATATAATATTTGTAATACTACATTACCAGGTACCTGTCTTCATCATATGTTCTGGGAATGTCAAAATTGTTCTAATCTATGGACTCATGTACATTTTGTTTTGTCCTCCTTACTGAAAATTGACTACATCCCCAATCCAAGTTTATGTCTTCTTAATGTTGACTCTGATTTATGTGCAGAAGAGAATGTTGTTTGCTTGTTTCACAGCTGCAAAGAAGACAGTACACCGCACATGTGTGCAAAACATACTGGATTCATAGCCTCCTTAAAATAGTGACTTGTGAGTGTACAACAGCACGAATTAATAAGGCCAAACCTGGGACCATTGATGCCTGGCAACATTTTTCTTCCACTTTAATGATTTATATAAAGAAATTATTATATAATGTAACCCTTGTACTTATTTGTTTATTTATTTAGATTTATTTTATGTTTGTTTGTTTTTTATTTATTTGTTTGTTTGTTTATTTTCTCTCTTTCTTGTCCGACTGTCAAATTATTGGCAATATGTCTGTTATTCCTTCTTCCTTGACCATTTGTTCCAATGATGTTATTTTGTTTAAATTTGAAAGACGTGAAAAAGTTGATCACAAAAAAAAAAAGAAAGAAAATGTACTAAATTAAGATCCCAACGTAGGTTCGGGAGGAGCCTAATCATTCAGTCCTGCCAATCATCACAACGACCGTATATAAGCAGCAGCCATTGCTCCGTTCCAGGATCCCTCCACATCCCCTTCTCCTCCTCTATTCCCTTCTCCTTTCCTCCACACTGTTCAATCATAGGGGGGTTCTTACTCGGAGCTCGAGCCGCACCTCGGGTTCGTGAACAGCAAGCCACGTTTGTTTGCCATTGACTGAATGGGCAGGCAAACTCGTGAAATGTGCCATTTCTCTCCTCTCTCACCTCTCTCGTTCCTGCTCCAGGAGGTTGGTGAAGTCATCGCTCTTGTTCATGTAGTCCACATGTTTGCGTTTCTCAGTATGCAGCTCATAGACAGTGCGCCGGTGGCTTTTCTCAGCCAGCAAGAGCTGTTCCAGCATACGGCGATATGAGTCCTTGTGCTTATCCCGCAATCTGTCCAGCTGAGACATACAGACAGTAAAAAATACAATTATAAGACTAACTAACAGAGGGATGGTTTGTTCCAAACCATGACAGAATTTTCTTTATAAAACGGAGAGTTCCGGTGCTTGATTCTGATTGGCTGAGCCGCGTTCGAAGCTGTTGTAAATTACTCTACTCTACTAATTTACTTTGTGTGTTGCTTGGCAACCACAACTGTTTCTGAGGAACTACATTGTTTGGTGGAAGAATAATGTTTTTATTAATATCATTACACTTTATTTGCTCTGTTTTATTTTGTGAAACCTAACTATATACTGTATATGGAATAACCGTTTTATAAAAGCATTAAGCCCCGTGAAGCTGTGGTTGACAGTGAATTTATAACAGCTAAGGGGCATTGTTAGGCACTTACTGCTTTATTATTGGGTGAACTAGTCACTGCTATTCGTTTCTCTGTGCGTGTACCTCTGCCATTGGCTTATCATACACATTTTCGTGTTGTGCATGGTTGTTGCTGAGCGTTCGGTCTCTCTGCAGGGCTTGCAGGGGTCGGGTCGGCCCCGATAAGCCATAACGGGACTCCAGCTCCTCTGCTCGACTCAGCAGCGCAGATCTCAGTAGATGGATCACATCTTCTCGTGCCTGGGTGACAAGTAAAAATCATAAATGGTTTGGGATATATTCACGGTACAAATTATGGGGGGATTTGACCTAAATGATCGTTTGATGTAAAGCAGTCGTAGAAAGTAGCACACACGTAATGTGAAGATTTTCTTGTAAATATGAAGATACATTTCAGTATAGCTTTGACTGATGTTGAATAGTAATTTGGCCACACCTGAAATGGGTCATATACCATTGGCAAAACCTGAAAGTACCAGTTTACTTGTAAACAACATGCATTTCTCTATAGCTGAGACCAGGGGCGTGTCTACGTGGTGGCCAGGGGTGGCACCGGCCCCCCTTGAAATTTGGCTGGCCACCCCAGGTGCCCCCCCACCAAATGTCTTGCCATAGGCTTGTTTTTAGTACATTTCTAACTGCATCTGGCAGTGGTGGATCCTGGCATGTGTAGGCAGCTGCCTAGGACCGCTTTCTTCTCCTCTTTATACTTAATTTTAGGCAGCTTCTATAGTGTGATCTTAATGACAATGTCGAGAGCGCATAATGTGACGTGATCCGTGTAGGCCTAATGCGCGAGCACGAATCTCCACTCGCACGCAAATTTCCTTCACTCACACTAAACTGGACGTGTGCTTTTAAATATCTTCTTTAAGTTCTTTTAAGAATTGGCTCTGCTGACACACAGATATTATGTGTGCGCTCAAACGTTGTCCTCGCATCACTGAAGACCAGAGGAGCTTTTTTTTCTAATTCAGGTGAAGAGTAGGCTTTTCTCACTAAATGGAAGCAAGCTGATTATAGTCAGCCTTTTCTAGTTATTTACTTTATTAATACTTATTTTAGTTAAGTGCCTAAATTGTAAATATGCATTTGTATTTTGTTGTTTTTGTATATAGTTATACAACAAAATTGTATCAACGAGGTTCCAGAAATAAGGGTGCTTCTGAAATTAGTGAGGGTACTCTCTTAATGCACATTTTCACATATTGTCCCATCTATTGCTATGGTTATCACCATGTCAAACACTGCTATTTTGAGAGCGAATCTCGCATAAATATGCAGATGTCATTCCCGAAACTTTGCAACGTGTGTGTGGCCAAAAAACAAAGTTCTACATTTTAAATTGATTGCCTAGAAAGACCGCTCATAACCAATAAAAAGTTGTCACTCTTTGTTCGTCACGATCTCACAAAGTTCTGTTACCAATGAATCTCACACTGCACAATTAATATATTATTAACATCGTGTATACCCCACCCCCCCATTCGTGGCCACCCTCCTTTGCGGTAGTGACACAGTAGTGAATGTGCTACAACCCTGTTGAAAAAATCAGTATATGCTGGTTAGGTATGTTTGACGCTGGGATGCTGGTCCTTTGCTGGTTTTTATGCTGGTCCTTTGCTGGTTTTTTGTTGGTTTATGCTGGTCCTTTGCTGGGTTTAGCTGGTCCTTTTGCTGGTTTATGCTGGTCCTTTGCTGGTTTATGCTGGTCCTTTTGCTGGTTTAAGCTGGTCCTTTTGCTGGTTTATGCTAGTCCTTTGCTGGTTTATGCTAGTCCTTTTGCTGGTTATGGCTGGGTCCGTGGGTTTATTGCTGGTCCTTTTGCTGGTTTAGCTGGGCCTTTGCGGTTTAAGCTGGTCATTTTTGCTGGTTTATGAATGGTCTGTGTGGTTGATGCTGGTCCTTTGCCTGGTTTAAGTGGTCCTTTTGCTGGTTAACTGGTCCTTGGCTGGTGTATGCTGTCCTTTGCTGGTAAGCTGGTCCTTTGCTGGTTTATGGCTGGTACTTTTGGCTGGTTTATGAGGGTCCCGTGTATTGGTTTATGCTGGTAGCTACTTTTATTGGTTTATCTGGTATTTATTGTTTCATGCTGGTCCTTTTGCTGGTTTTATGTGGTCATTTGCGAGTGTATTGCTGGTCCTTTTGCTGGTTAGCTGGTCCTTTTGCGGTTATGTGGTCCTGTGCTGGTCTGAAAATGGTCCTTTTGGGTTATGCGGTATTTTGCTGGTTTATGCTGGTTCTTTTGCTGGTTTATGCTGGTCCTTTTATTGGTTTATGCTGGTCCTTTTGCTGGTCCTTTTGCTGGTTTATGCTGGTCCTTTTATTGGTTTATGCTGGTCCTTTTGCTGGTTTATGCTGGACATGTGCTGGCAAAGGACCAGCATAAACCAGCAAAGCACCAGCTTAAACCAGCATCCCAGTGTCAAAACATACCGAACCAGCATATGCTGGTTTTTTCAACAGGGAAGGCATCTAAATGATGAATAATCTCTCCCTCTTCTCTGTTTGGAGTGGCAACAACAGTAAAAAATGTGCAATTAAGGAAATGATTACACATATGGCTTGGGGGAATTGTGGGATAAGGATCAATGGCTGACTGGCAGAGGAAGTAAGATGATCCAGAACCAAAACTTAGTATTAAAAATTAATTAAAACAATGTATTATGACATTAAAACATTTACGTAATAAATATCTGCAGCTGAGGTGCCACTGTCTGTAAGTAGCCTACCAAAGTAAAAGTTGATGACAGATGATAATCTTTCATTTTCATAGTTCATGAATAAATATTTTACCTGGATCTCTCCTTCCATGATCCCAAGCAGTTTCAGTAGGTTGTCTTTGGACAGATCTCTGAGCCCAAACATTTGGTCATCATTCTGTGCTGATTTATCTTCCTTATTAGGTCCGATTTTCTCTTCATCATCCACGTGTTTAACCTTGATAGTCTTTTCTGTCTCCAGCATTTTCTCCTCCTCTTCTTCTTTGGCATCATGTGAAGTTTGCGTGACAACCAGAACTTCATTAATCATACTGTCCACTGTATTATCTTTGGACCTCATTTTCCTCCTGAGGAAAGAAGCCGATTTTAAAGGGCACATCGGATGCAAAATTCACTTTTACAATAGATTAAGAGTTGTTTTAGATACAGATAAGTACAGATAACTTGCTGCTGTGTTTAATAATGTATGTTGTTAAAATAACGTTCTGTTCTGTAAATGCATTGTCTGCTGGTTTATTTAGCTACATTTCAGTACACCACATTAAGTAGGCCACTTAGTTCTATAAGACTTTGAATGTTAAAGTGCAAATTAACACCTGACCACACTTGTGTTGTGGGTTTGCTACTGTTACAATTAAAAATCGTAGAAGGGTAAAAACATGCCAGGCAGACATTGGTATGATGTAAGCAACAGAGCTACAACAAATAAAACTGATAATGGGTATGTTAGATTTAGTGTGCGAATAATCAAGCATTGACAATAATAATCAGTCGTATTGGAGGCACCAAGGGCCCCCAAAATAAAATTCTGCTTAGGGCCCCATTAAAGCTTGGGCTGGCCCTGCTGACAGTGTATGATTTACATTAACATCACAGAACATGATCAATATGAACTTTTAACGTTCAATTTAAATAAATGTAATTGCACAAACTAAGTAGGCGACAATTTCAATTTGTTTGTGAAATAACTCAAACATATATGCTATTTTCTGTCCTCTGATAAGCATTGTTATGGGCTGCCGTTCCCAAAAGCATGAAGGCTTCCTACTTTTGGGAAACGCAGCCCTGTTTGAACGCACTGTCAGAAGTGAGTGAACGCTCTCTGCGATTGATTGGTTCAGTCTTGCAGCATTTGCGTGTGTTCAGATGAGAATGAAATTCGTAAAATTCTATGCATATTGTATGCATTATTTTTTGTTAAATAAACAAAATCACTGGTATATAAAACACACCTTAGTATCAATATTTTTTATTTGAGTATCGATACTTTTGATACTCGCATCAGTATCGATACTTCGGGATCGATTAATACGCCTATCCCTGCTGTAAACAGTCGGCCGTTGTTTGGACGCCGGAGCACGTGAAGACAAGAATGGCTCCTAAGCGATTGAGGTGTTTTGTTGTTGGATGTAATAAGGAACATAGCAGTCGTCATTTACTCCTGACATCTGAGCCGCTGAAGACGCATTGGATTACGTTTGTTTTTGAAGGGAAAGCGCCCCCGATCTACATAAATGCGTCTATGTCTGCTCGAATCATTTCACACCAGACTGCTTTGCAAACGAGGGTCAGTACAAAGCAGGTTTTGCTAAAAAGTTGGTCCTGAAGGATGGATCGGTACCAACTGTTTGTGACCCAGCTTCACCTCCAGAAAAAGTGAGTATTAGTTTTTTTTTTATGAATCTTTGCCTTTCCTCTTCCTCGAAGAGAGGGGCAGGGTTAGCATTTAAAGAGACATGCACTGAAATGGGATGCACTGATTGCAATTTTTTGGCCGATCCGCTTCCGATTTTTTTGTAAGTATGGGAACTGCCAATACTACGGGGCCGCGAGTGCAAAACATTATAACAAGTCGGAAAACACAACGACAAATCTGAAAACAAAATAACAATTAAGAAAACACAACAACAATTCAGAAAAAAATTAACAAGTCAGAAAACACAATGAAAATTCAGACAAACCGGAAGAGGTAGGTATAGATTGAGACAGCGCCATTGTTTTGGGATCACTCACCGCTGACTGGACGAGACATCAGTCAATCAACGTATACAGGAAGAACCAACCGAAGAACAGCAGAATCGTGGTAGAAAGTTCAGAGATGGTACTAAAGTAGCTCAGTTTCAAATTATTGTATGAAGTGCCTTACTCTGGAATGACAATACGGATGTAAATCATCAGCTCCAGTGGCGCAGATGGTTAAATGCGTGTCATTGGCTTTTTGACGCGATTGACCCGGGTTCGATCCTGTCTTTTGCCGAAATTTTTTGATGACATACAGCCACTTTTAACTAAATGTAAATAGACACCCTGTATTTTTTATTCCATAGTAAGGGCAATTCATGCAATACATTTAAACTGAGCTACTTTAATACCATCTCCGAACTTTCTACCACGACTCTGCTGTTCTTCGGCTGGTTCTTCCTGTATACGTTGATTGACAGATGTCTAGTCCAGTCAGCTGTGAGTAATCCCAAACCAATGATGCTGTCTCAAACTATACCTACCTCTACCGGTTTGTCTGATTTGTCGTTGTGTTTTATGACTTGTTATAATGTTTTCTGAATTGTTGTTGTGCTTTCTGACTTGTTATTTTGTTTTTTAGACTTGCATTTGCGTTTGTAATTTGTTATTTTGTTTTCAGAATTGTGATTTGTTTTGCACTTCTCGGCCACCGTACAATACCGATTTTTGCCGATTCCGATTTTCTTTCTAAAAACTACAATTGACAGCATATACAAACAAAAAAATCTATACTTTTTAATGCAAAAAAATGACTTGCATAATCAAAAATTATTAAACATAATTCCCCCAATCTGGACAAAGTTACAGATGTTCTCTCACTTAAACAACTCTCAAAACAAAGTGCTCTGTGACTAGAAAAGAGGTGGAAATAACAATTAACTGAAAAGGAGTTGCTGTACCATTTAACAAAACAGATGTCATTTCCCACTACGTTTATAAATGGTAATTTTTTCCCTAACCTTATTAAATGTGTCATTTTTCACATCAAATTCTTACATTGTTTCAATTAATTCAGTTAGAATAATAAGAAACTGTAGAACTGTTACTCCATCAACTCCATCTTTCCACTGCAGGAAATGCATAGAAGCTGCATCTGAAATGGCATTAGATGTATTTACACACAGACTTTTTGATGAAGCTGAGGTGCCATAAATGCATTTGCACTGCAAAATTTCAAATGCATAAATAATTTTACAAGATTAATGTTTTAAATATTTTAAACGTGCAAATAAGAAATGTTGGGAAAAATGCAATGACCGTTTTAAATATCAAACAAAACCAGTAGGTGGCGGCAAATGACTGTTTGAATGCATAAAAAAGTCTAGGTTACTTGTGTAACCCTCGTTCCCTTAAGGAGGGAATGGAGACGTTACGTCAGTGACTGACGAATTGGGGTCTCGCCCGAGAGTCCAATCACCTTCGAGTGTTAACAAAACAAAACAAGCCAATGACAGTTGGCGTGCACGTTTCGCCACGCGCACCCCGCCCCGCAACACGGGTATAAAAGGAGAGCGTGTGCAAACACACATCAGTTTTTCGCTGAGGAGCCGAGACTACGTGCCCCGGCCGTACAGTGGTGGTACAGCAACTGTGGCAACGGAAAGTAACGTCTCCGTTCCCTCCTTCAGGAAACGAGGGTTACACAAGTAACTGAGACGTTCCCTTTCAGTCAATCACGTTCGACGTTACGGCAGCAGTGACTGATGAATTGGGATCCCTATGAAAACGGCACTATTGCTGACCCCCTCCAGTGCCCTGTGGAAGCCGGCAATTCCCCCCACACCAGCTGGGGCGGAAGAAAGGACAGCGGCTAGGCAGAGGTGTCCGCACTGCTGTTCCATACAGTGGTACATTGGATAACACTGGGAAAACGTACCCAGTTGGGACGCTACGGAAGCCACATTCCGCACATAGGAGGTATCATGTGGAATACACATATGGACTGCCAGGGCAGTGCTACATATGGAAGTCCCTGCGGTAGACTCAACCCGCCTGGGGTGAGACGACTACACAACAGAGATGACAGAGAACGACTGCCAGGGAAAGACACGGGCTCAACGAGAGGGGAGCCGTACCGTGGAAGAATACACATGTGGGATCACCCGAAGGGGGAACCACTACACACGGGCACCTAGCCCAGCAAAAGGGCTGACCTTGGGCATGAACACGAGTGCTGAGCCTGGCGTCTGGCGCTCCGCCACGCTTGACCGCCGAGGGTGCGGGAGGAACTACACCAGGGTTCGCCATGGGGAACTGAACTAAGAAGCAAAAAAGCGCACGTATCCGGTAAATAGAGGGGACTGGCGCAGCAAGCGTGATCGACACCGAGCGGGTCCGGTGTTACTGCCTACCTGAGGCGAGTACACGAGAGGGCACGGGCTCTACACAGAGATTATAGAAACTCGCAAACGTGTTAGGCATCGCCCAGCCAGCAACTCTACAGATGTCTGCTATCGAGGCAACCCAAGAAGATGCCACGCCTCTCGTAGAGTGAGCTCTCACTCCAAAGGGGCATGGTAACCGTTGGGCCTGGTAAGCCAAGACTATAGCCTCCACTAACCAGTGGGCAAGTCTTTGTTTGGAGACAGCCTTTCCCTTTTGCTGACCTCCAAAGCAGACAAAGAGATGGTCTGAGGTCCTGAAGCTTTGTGTTCGGTCTACGTAGCATCTCAAGGCTCGAACGGGACAAAGCAAAGCTATGGCTGGGTTTGCCTCCTCCGGGGGCAGTGCTTGCAAGTTCATCACCTGTTCCCTGAAAGGCGTGGTGGGAACTTTGTGCACATATCCGGGCCGGGGTCTCAGGGCAACGTGAGAGTTACCCGTCCCGAATTATAGGCACGAATCATCGACCGAGAATGCCAGCAGGTCCCCTACCCTCTTGACCGAGACCAAAGCGGTGAGGAGCGCTGTCTTTAATGACAGAACCTTAAGCTCTACTGATTGCAGAGGCTCGAAGGGCTCCTCCTTTAGGGCCGTGAGGACCGAGGGGAGATCCCAAGAGTGTAACAGGTGAGGGCGCGGAGGATTCAGTCTCCTTGCCCCTCTGAGAAACCTGATTATCAGGTCGTGCTTCCCTAGAGACTTTCCGTCTACTGCATCGTGATTGGCGGCAACATACACTTTCAGGGTGGTGGGAGACAGCCTTCGCTCCAACCCATGATGCAGGAAAGAAAGCATGACTGCGATCGGGCATCTTCGGGGGTTTTCCCGGCGGGAAGAGCACCAATCGACTAACAGGTTCCACTTCAGACTGTAAGCGTGTCTGGTAGACGGGGCTATAGCTGAAGCGATGGTGTTCACTACCGCTGGAGATAGCCCACCTAGAACCTCCGCATCCCGTCCAGGGACCACAAGTGGAGATTCCACAAGTCTGGACGCGGGTGACAGAGGGTGCCCCTCTCTGAGACAGGAGATCCCTCCTCAGAGGAATTCGACAAGGAGGGGCTGTCGCGAGGAGCACAAGCTCGGGGAACCAGGTCCGAGTGGGCCAGTAAGGCCCCACAAGCAGGACCTGCTCCTCGTCCTCCCTGAACTTGCACAGTTTTTGCGCGAGAAGGCTCACTGGGGGAAACGCATGTTTGTGTAGGCCCCGAGGCCAGCTGCACGCCAGTGCATCCGTGCCGAGGGTCCCCTCGGCCAGGGAGTAAAACAACTGGCAATGGGACGTGTCCGGGGTGGCAAACAGGTCTACCTGAGCGTCCCTAAAGTGTCTCCAAATCAGCTGGACTGTCTCATGGGTGGAGTCGCCATTCTCCCGGAAGTGCGGGCTGACGTGAGAGCTCGTCGGCGGCACGATTGAGCTCGCCTGGGATGTGAACGGCGCGAAGCGACCTCAGATGCTTCTGACTCCAGAGGAGGAGATGGCGGGCGAGTTGCGACATGCGACGGGAGCGTAGACCGCCCTGGTGGTTGATGTACGCAACGGACGCAGTGCTGTCCGTACGGACCAGTAAGTGCTTGTCGCGTAGCAGCGACTTGAAGCAGCGTAGAGCCAGCCATACTGCTTGCAACTCAAGGCAATTGATATGCCACTGCAGTCGGGGCCCCGACCAGAGCCCGCAGCTGCATTCCCACTGCACATGGCAACCCAGCCCCTGGCGGAGGCATCTGTTAACACAACAACATGCCTGGATACTTGCACAAGGGATACTCCTGTCCGAAGAAAGGCAAGATCTGTCCATGGGCTGAGGGTCTGACGGCAGAACGGGGTAACAGAAACCCGGTAAGTGCCGTGTCGCCATGCCCATCTCGGGACCCGGTCGTGAAGCCAATGCTGAAGCGGTCTAATATGAAGCAACCCGAGCAGCGTGACACCGGCTGCGGATGCCATATGCCCCAGGAACCTCTGAAAATGTCTCAGTGGAACCGCCGTCTGGCACTGGAAGGACCCCAGGCAGTTCAACATCGACTGCGCACACTCTACTGAGAGACATGCTGAGAGGTTGACAGAGTCCAGCTCCATGCCGAGAAAAGAGATCCTCTGCACCGGAGAGAGGTTGCTCTTTTCCCAGTTGACCCGAAGCCACAACCGGCTGAGGTGACTGAGCACCATATCACTGCGCTCGCACAACTGCGCTCGGGGCTGGGCCATTATGAGCCAGTCGCCGAGGTAGTTGAGAACGCGAATGCCCACTTCCCTCAATGGAACGAGGGCTGCCTCCACGACCTTGGTGAAGACACGAGGCGACAGGGATAGCCCGAAGGGGGGGACCTTGTACTGAAATGCTCGCCCTTCGAACGCAAAGCGGAAAAACGGTCTGTGTCGAGGGAGAATCGAAACATGAAAGTACGCGTCCTTCAGATCGATCGCTGCAAACCAATCGAAAGGACGGACGCATTGAAAGATGCGTTTCTGCGGCAACATCCTGAACGGGAGCTTGTGAAGGGCCCGGTTCAGCATGCGTAGGTCCAGGATTGGTCGTAATCCACTGCCTTTCTTGGGTACGATGAATTATGGGCTGTAGAAACCTGACCTCATCTCTGCTGGAGGGACCGGCTGTATCGCGTCTTTCGCTAGCAGGACCGCGATCTCTGCACCCAAGACAGGAGCATCCTTGTCCGGCACAGAGGTGAACCGAAAGCCCCTGAACTTGGGAGGACGCCAGGCGAACTGAATCGGTGTAGCGAGTTCTGATGTTCTAAAGAGAAGAGAGAAGGAATGGAGGAGGGGATAACCAGGCCCCCAGTGACCCGAACTAGCGGGAATAGGGAGAAAAAAGAAGTACCCGCGATGGGCAAGCGAAGTGGAAAAACCAGGGAACAGACCCGTGAGGCCGAGAGTACAAGGGGTGGGGTCTGAGTGC
Organism: Sinocyclocheilus anophthalmus; assembly: GCA_018155175.1. Taxonomy (NCBI): domain Eukaryota; kingdom Metazoa; phylum Chordata; class Actinopteri; order Cypriniformes; family Cyprinidae; genus Sinocyclocheilus; species Sinocyclocheilus anophthalmus. The sequence continues at coordinate 497,487 of JADLZN010003543.1, forward strand.
GTAGCGCGCGACTTACCTGGCTCCACTGGTGGGCAGGGGGCTCGTGAGGAGGTGTAGTGTCCTTGGACTGAACCCTGCTGTCCATTGGCGAAGGGAGAGGGGGACGGGTGTGTGGAGACTGGGTCTCGTGCACTGCCGTCCTCGCCCTCTTGGGACCCGGGGGCAAAGGAAACTGCTTTTTTATTGAAGTTTTGGGTACCACCGGGTGGGTAGCCAGTGGCGGAACAGAAACAAACTGGAACATAGGATTCTCCACCCGGCCCTTCTCCGGGGGAAGGAGTGGTGCGGTCACAATCTCCTGAAGAGCAGGATCCAAGAACCCCGGGTCGCCCGTCCCAAGGACGCCGCCCGCCCTGGTGCTTCACGGGCTTGGCAGGGGCGGAGAAGGGCTGCGCCGGTTTCCTGCGGCCAGCTCCACGCTGCGGCCGTTGTGAAGGCTGCTGTTGTGGCCGCGCCGGAGCGGAGGTGGAGGCCGCAGGAGGGCGCCCTCGGCGACGAGCAGACAGAGGGGCTGCAGCCGGCGGTGGGGTGCGGACAGCAGCAGACCGCCGAGGCAGGATATGTCAAAACGCCTCTGTCTGCTTCTGCGCGGATGGAGAACTGTTGGGCAAAGCCCTCCACAGCTTCGCCGAATAGGCCGGCCTGGGAGATCGGGGGGTCCAGGAAGCGATGCTTGTCGGCCTACCTCATATCCGCCAAGGTCAGCCATAAGTGGCGCTCCTAGACCACCAGTGTGGACATCGTCTGACACAGGGCCCGCGCCGTGACTTTCGTCGCCCCAAAGCGCGAGGTCCGTCGCCGTGCGCAGTTCCTGCAGCACACCTGAGTCAGCACCACCCTCGTGCAACTGCTTCAACGCCTTGGCCTGGTGGACTTGCAGGAGGGCCATGGCGTGCAGGGCGGAAGCGGCCTGTCCAGCGGCACTGTAAGCCTTAGCCGTCAGAGCGGACGAGAACTGACAGGCCCTGGACGGAAGGCGTGGACCACCTCTCCAGGCGGCGGCGCTTTGCATGGCAATAGCGCGCTCGACCAGAGGGATGTCCACATACCCTTGAGCCGCCCCCCCGTCGAGGGTGGTGAGAACGGAGGGGGCACCAAGTCTGTTTCGGGCAGAAAAAAATGCCTTCCAAGACTTAGTAACCTCCTCATGCACTTCCGGGAGGAATGGAACCGGNGGAACCGGAGGAGGCTGCCGATGACCGGCCTGCGCCCCCAGGAACCAATTATCCAGCCTCGAGCGTTCGGGAGGAGGAGGAGGCCTCCAGTGCAGCCCGATGCTCTCAGCGTCCCGGGAAAGCATAGCGGTCAGCTCTTGATCTGACTCGGGCAACGCCACTCTATCTGACGGTGGCAGTGCAGCCGAATCCTCATCTCCAGGGCCTAGCTCGCCCTCCGATGCAGCGACCGACATTCTGTCCTCTGCCTGTGCCCCGCACAAAATGCTGGACCCCGCCCTGTCCGAGGACCCAACACACTCGTCCGGAAGCACCAGGTGGGGCGACATGCTCGAGGAATGAGAGGCCCGCAGAGACGTACTCGACGGGGAAGCTCTCACCGTAACCCTCAGGTCTCCCTGACCGTGAACCGAAGTAGCCCTCCGAGAACCAGAGGAGCTAGAGCGGGGCATGGCAAGGGGGACACCCCCCCCTTTTAATGAGGAGGTATCTAGACCGCAAAAATCGCGATGGTCATGTTCCCACACTGAGAACACAACTCATCCATGAGCGCTGCTTCAGCAAGCTGTAAGCCCAGGCACGAGACACAGCGATCATAACCATCAGATGGAGGCAGGAAACGACCGCATCAAGAAAGCAAGAGCGGGAAGCCATCTTTAAAAAGACACCCGTCGCTCTTGAAGCTCTTTTAGAAATTGCTCTTTTTGAAGGAAACACTCTTTTAGAGAGAGCGTTGAAGTGCCCAGGGGAGGTCGCGGCGAGACCTCAGAATGGCAGCTGCAGCTCGCCGAGGTTTCAGCAGCCTGGATGGCAACCACCGCTGATACGCCGTCACACCAACGCAAGCTGTTTCTTTTGAACACTCGCGGAGATTCGTCCTGTAGAAGGCCCGGCTCCGAAGCGAAAAGCTGATGTGCATTTGCACACGCTCTCCTTTTATACCCGCGCTGCGCGGCGGGGTGCGCGTGGCGGAACACGCACGTCAACTGTCATTGGCTTGTTTAGTTTACACTAGAAGGTGATTGGGCTCTCGGGCGATATCCCAATTCGTCAGTCACTGACGTAACGTTGAACGTGACTGACTGAATGGGAACCTTTTTTTCTAGGTTTTGTTGACTGAAATATTTATATATGTTGACAGTATCAGAGACTCTGTGAACAAGAACGCTGTAAGAACTTTGAAAGTTTGTGAACATTACAATATATTTATTTGATTTTATATATATATATATATACAAGTGTGTGTATGTATGTATATCTTGTATTTTTGTTTTTAAGTTTTATACTTTCCTCCCCCTGGCAATTGTATTTTGTTGTTTGTTGTAATTTGTCCTTCTATCTTTTTCTTTTCTTATTTTAATGTTGTTTCACTGTGTGTTATTGTGCCCTGCAGCGCCTCCAGCGGCTGGAGTGTGGCATCACATGTGCAGACCGAGGGGCGCGTAAGCTGCAGCATGGAGGTACTGCTTATCAATATTCCTGAATATCACTGTAACAGTTTGTGTTATCAGTATCCACAGTAATAGATATCTTATGTCAGCGTATTACACTGGCTGTTAAGAGTGCTGCATTCTGCTGTCATGTTAAACTGCGTGTCTATGACCGAGTCCAGAGCAGATACTGTATGCACGCTCTTCAGCCGCATATATATTCATATTTTCAAATGAAGCACGAGTCTCTAGGTCTTATATTTAACGTTAACGCTGCTCTCTTGAACACCAGATGTGTCGGACGGCTTCTTAACGAGCTGCTAAGTTTGGGCTAACTTCAATAATATGGGGTTGTTGACTAGCGATAACAAAATATCGAACCTGTTTTTTTTTTAATTACATGTCAGTATAAAATACAAAAATTGGGATTTAATGTTTTTCTTTTAATATTAACACTAACAATATGGAGGAAACGCTGAAAATAAATCTAAAATGGCGCATGGAATATTCTAGACGCTCATCAGCCGCCGGTTTGCTTCCAGTCGTCTCCTCAGGAACTTAGCTTTTGTTTTGGGAAATCCTGGACAGATACCCACTCTGTTCCTTTAGATGTAATTCGATATTAGAAACCTATTAGAGACCAGCGGCTAAAATACCGATCTGACTGGTTAGCATCAGTGTTGGGGGTAACGCGTTACAAGTAACGCGCGTTATGTAATCAGATTACTTTTTCAAGTAACTAGTAAAGTAACGCATTACTTTTTAATTTACAAGAGAATATCGGAGTTACTTTTTCAAATAAGTAACAAGTTTTTTTTTTTCTTCAATGTATTGACTGACAGCTCTCCTGTCCCCGTGTTGAGAGAAATCAGAAGATGTTACTGTAGTTCTAAAATAAATATGAATATGCATTAATTCATCTCACTCACAAAAAACACAGATTCAGTATTCCTCAAAATGAATAAAAATAATGCAACTCAGAATATGACGCAAACCTGCAATAATTAAATGTTAAACAACACAAATATCCTTTATCTGTTCATCCCCGTTCTATAACCCATGCTTTGATCCAGTCCAAGCGTACTAATAAGCACAAATTACTCTAGACGAACATTTGTGTGTCTTTTTTTATTGCTGAAGTGTGTTGAAATGTCTTCTTCTGCATTCTACTGTACGGATGTAAATGTACTTTCCCTTCAGCCCGAGGCTTATTCATTTCACTTTTGGTGTGAAAAGGCTTTTATATTTGCCAAAAATAGAACTTTTTTTATTTTAAAAACAAACAAGCAAGCCCTGTCCAGATTTAAAAAGTAACGCAAAAGTAACGTAACGCATTACTTTCCATAAAAAGTAACGAAGTACCGTAATTAGTTACTTTTTTTATGGAGTAACCCAGTATTGTAATGCATTACTTTTAAAAGTAGCTTTCCCCAACACTGGATATTATTGGTTACTATGATCTTACTTTGGTTTAGCTCATGAATATTAACAAAGGCTATGCTGATGTTGCGGCGTAGTTTTCCTGGAACATCCAATCACGCACCCTAATTAATATTCATAAGCCGAGCCTACGCCCAACTCAGGAGGGATTGGAGAGCTCACGTCACTCGATCGAATGAATAATATATATCCGCCGAATTTGGCAGAAGCATGGCCCATCCATCCATCACTCCCACAGAGCAGCATTCATAGGCTGCAGGAGAAAACCCACACAGAGAAAGCAAACCAGCTCTGCGGTTTGAAAGCTGGAATCAATGAAGGTGTCATTATCAGCTTTATACAATTCTTTTAATAGCTTTAGAGTATTATGTTACACAGAGGGCATGCCCTAGGGGCCAGTTTTATCAGTCCAATGACGCATATTTCTAAAGAGGCAAAAGTTCAAGTCTGATTATTAATTGTGTGTTTTATGTGAACAGGGTGGTGACGGTAAGGAGCCGGAGCAGCTCAGGAAGCTGTTTATCGGCGGACTCAGTTTTGAGACCACAGAGGACAGTTTGCGAGCTCACTTTGAGCAATGGGGCAAACTCACTGACTGTGTGGTGAGAGACAGACCTTCAGATCACATTTAGGATTTGATTCATAGCTAATTCTAATCGTTTTGCAGTGTGTCTGCATCAGGAACAGACCGCTAGAAGCCAGCTTTAATAATAAATGTCAATAAAATTCAAAAAGTACCAGGGTATTCTGTGAAGCATCCATACAAATACCATGGAGTGTGAACATGTAATGCTATTGCCACAGTATTAAGAAGGAATAATTAAAACGAACCATGGAATTAAGCAAAATCAGTTCAGTCGCAGCCATGCTGATGTTTAATATTGTGGCCGCGTACAACCCTCTTGCTCCTGTGATACTGCTTAAAGAAAATAATTCACCCAAAAATGAAAATCTGCTAAAAATGTACTCACCCTGAAGCCATCCAAGATGTAGAGAGTTTGTTTCTTCATCAGATCTGGAGAAATGTAGCATTGCATCACTTGCTCACCAGTGGATGCTCTGCAGTAAATGGGTGCCATCAGAACGAGAGTCCAAACAGTCCATTAATGAACATCTTGTGAAGCGAAAAGCTGCATGTTTGTTAGAAACAAATTCATAATTAAGGCCTTTTAATTTAAAACTGTTACTTTTGGACAAACTTTGAGTCCGCTAATCCATAATAATGATTCCTCCAGTGAAAAAAGTTCATCCACTGTTGTCCTTTCACATCAAAATCCACCAACATATTTGTTTAGAACTGATATCGCTTGTAAATGGTGCTTGATATGTGCATATCTCTCTCCTGATTTATATCTGATAAAGCAACGGTTTTAAGTTAAAATGTCTTGATGGATTTGTTTCTTAAACACACAGCTTTTCACTTCACAAAGACATTAACTGATGGATTGGAGTGTTGTGGATTATTGTGATGTGTTTATCAACTGTTTGGACTCTAATTCTGACGGCACCCATTCACTGCAAGAGGATCCATTGGTGAGTAAGTGATGCAATGCTACATTTCTCCACATCCGTTCCCATGAAGAAACAATACAAACTCATCTACATATTGGATGGCATGAGAGTGAGTAAATTTTCATTAAAATTTATTTTTTGGTGAACTATTCCTTTAAATAAGTAACACCTTAGTCAGCCTGTACATCTGTAAGTCAGCCAATCAGAATCAATCAGCCAAACAGTCCTGTGGCGTGAAATGCATATAGAATAGTAATAATAAATAACACCAATAAAAGCCACTGTTGTTGATAATGACATCAAGATTATCTTTCCTCAGGTAATGAGATCAAGCTAAACAACACTCACGAGGTTTAGGCTCTTGTGACGTATTAAGTGTGTAGCGGAGGTTGCTGCTGCTATGGCAGCGGCACACAAAGTGGAGGCTCGAGTCGTTGCGCCCAAACGAGGCCGTTTCCGAGCCGACGTTGCAGTTACAAATTTAAGAACACCCACTATTTTTGAAAATAGGCCTCATTTCCAACCCCACTAGATTAACAGTTGAGTTTGGACCGTTTTCGAATCCATTAGCCGATCTACGGAACGGCGGTAGCACTTTTAGCTTAGCTTAGCATAGATCATTGAATCTGATTAGATTGTTAGCATCTCGCTCAAAAATGACCACAAATAGTTTCTATATTTTTCCAATTTAAAACTTTACTCTTCTGTATTTACATTGTATACTAAGACCGACGGAAAATGAAAAGTTGTGATTTTCTAGGCCGATATGGCTAGGAACTATACTCTCATTCCGGCGTAATAATCAAGGAACTTTGCTGCCGTACCATGGGTGCAGCAGGCGCAGTGATATTACGCAGCGCCTGAAAATAGGCCCCAGCTAGGTAACTTCCAATAAGCCTATTTCAGGCGCTGCATAGTATCATTGCGCCTGTTAATCAAGTTTTAAATAGGAAAAATTATAGAAACTCTTTGGTCATTTTTGAGCTGCTAACGGTCTAATCAGATTCAATGATCTATGCTAAGCTACAGCTAAAAGTGCTACCGCCAGACCCGGAGATCGGCTGAATGGATTCGAAAACGGTAAAACTCAACTGTTTAACTCTAGGGAGTTGGAAAATGAGCCTATTTTCAAAAATAGTGGAGTGTTCCTTTAAACAAGAAAGTGCACATGGGTAGTGACAAATACATGGGGGGCATTTTTTATGACTAATGACATGAACTTTCCTGGACTGTACGGCTTTATCGAAAACGTTTTGTAATTTCTTTTATCATTATATATGTGCAGTTTTATCCATATACTTAACTGAGAAATATTGTCTAATTTCAGATATCAAACTCCAGGATGGCTTAAAGTAAATTAAAAGGGAAAAAAAAAAAAAAATAAAAAAAAAAAAAAAGTCAATGAAAGCTAATTTCTACAAGGATCTTAAAAATTTAAAAGGTCATTGCAAATTTTTAATCTTGCAATTATGAGTTTATATCTCGCAATTTTGACTTTTTCAGAAATGGTGGCTGGGAGTTTTTTCAGACGTTGTTTTTTTTGGGAAAATTCAGAGAAAAAAATGGAATATTCTAAAGAATTGCAGGATATAACTGCCATTATGTGAAAAAAAAACAAAAAATATTAATATATAAAATTGTGCTACAAGAAACTCACAATTCTGAGAACGTTTATGTTGTGCAATGTTCACTCACAATTCTGAGAAATGAAGTCCGAATTGTGAGTCAAAAAAAAGATAAGAACATATTTGATTCAATGGCTTCCTTACAAACCTTTTCATAATTTACTCCAAAATTAAGATGCATTTAATCAAGATGAAATTAAATGAATTTTCTTTGATTATGCAGGACTCCAATAAACCTGGAGCCCATCTGACAGTGAAAAAGATCTTTGTGGGTGGAATCAAGGAGGACACAGAGGAGTATCATATCAGAGAGCACTTTGAGTGCTATGGGAAGATTGAGATTATTGATATAATGGAGGAGCGTTCAACTGGGAAAAAGAGAGGATTCTGCTTCGTCACCTTTGATGATCACGATGCTGTGGATAAAATTGTTGGTGAGCTTAGATGGAAACCATTTACTTTTAGCTGCTACAGCAGAATCAGGTTTTATGGGTAAATGACATGTCCTCATCTAGATGGAGATGATTCTTTTGTAGTTGTTATGAATGCAGCTTTTATGAACTTGTTCAGTTACAAATATTAAAATGCTTGCAAAATACCGTTTAAGTGATTGCATAAAATTACTCAAATTAAATCCCAATGAAACATTAAAACAAACAAGTTACCTTATAAATTTTCACATAAAATCATGTTACTGATATATAAAAGTTCATGGGCATGGTATGCGTCATCTACCCCGAGTATGACAGAACAGCAAGAAATACTAGTTCATACAGGTTTTCAGATTTCTCTTTTTCCTTTTTCATCAGCACAGAAATATCACACAATCAACTCGCATAACTGTGAAGTCAGAAAAGCACTACCGAAGCAGGAGATGCAAGCTGTTTCTAATCAGAGATGTAAGTAACATGTTTCAAATCGAACTGCCTTTCTGATTCTCATTTTTATAATTAGGTTTATTATGTTACTGAAATATTCAAGTTGTCGTAGGTAATAATATATAACATGTTTTCTGTTGTCAGATCGCGGTGGAGGCAATTTCATGGGCAGAGGAGGAGGAAACTTTGGCCGAGGTGAGATGACATGCGATCCTGTACATTTGATCCTGTGTGTGTCGATTACATCTACAGTTTGTACAGCAGCACCTCAGGTGTGAATAAAACACAGTGAACGCTGTATCTTTCACAGGAGGGTATGGAGGAGGCCAGGGTGGCTGTGGAGGAGATGGATACAATGGATTTGGTGGGAACAATATCATTATACTAACATGAGCAATGAATAAATCCACACTCCCTTGTAAAACTTGCTGTTAATTTGTGCCAGAAGGGCTTCTTTGCCAGAACAGTATATTTTTGAAATGGCTGCTTTGTTTGTAGTCACTGATTGAAATAGAGAATCACTGTATGGATAAGCATAAGGACATTTTCAAAGCTCAAAAAATGTATTTTTCCTGTTATGAAGTTGATCATTTCATGAAGCTCAGACTGAAATGATTAGCGCTGAAGTACAGGTTTAGGATGTGTCTCTGGTGGTAGGTGGTAATTATGGTGGGGGTCCTGGAGGATGCGGTGGAGGTCCTGGATACAGTAACCAAGGCGGAGGAGGCTTTGGAGGATATGACAATTACAATGATGGAGGAAATTTTGGAGGTACAGTTTCATTCAAGTGAAGACAAATATTTGAGATGGGGTTGGAGGGGCGGGGTTTAAAAGAAGAGGTCTCAGTGATGTCATCCAAAAAGGAAATTGTTTCAGAGGCGGAGCAAGTTTTTGTTAAAGATGATAAAAGCAAACTTTTTTTGTAGCAACACGGGCCAGTGAATCATTAAATTGAATCTTTACTTTGTTGATTAATGAAAAAAAAAAACGAGCGTTTGAAGAGTTTGAGTTTGGAGAACACATTTTTTATGTTTTTGAAAGAATCTCTTATGCTCACCAAGGCTGCAATTAATCGATCAAAAATACAGTAAAAATTGTGAATTATAAAGTTCAAATAAAGTATTCTAATTGAATATATTTTCAAATGTAATTTATTTCTGTGATGCAAAGCTGAATTTCCAGCATCATTACTCTAGTCTTCATGATCCTTCAGAAATCATTCTAATTTGTGACCCTGCACCACAAAACCAGTCATAAGGGTCCATTTTTAAGAAATTGAGATGTATACACCATCTGAAAGCTGAATAATTAAGCTTTCCATTGATTTATGTTTGTTTGTTAGGATAGGACAATATTTGGCCAAGATACAACTATTTGAAAATCTGGAATCTGAAGGTGAAAAAGATCTAAATATTGAGAAAAATCATCTTTAAAGTTGTCCAAATGAATTTCTTAGCAATGCATATTACTAATCAAAAATTAAGTTTTGATATATTTACGGTAGGAAATTGACATAATATCTTCATGGTACAAGATCTTTACTTAATATCCTGATGATTTTTGGCATAAAAGAAAAATCAATAACTTTGACCCATAACAAATTATTTTTGGCTATTGCTACAAATATAACCAAGCGACTTAAGACTGCTTTTGTGCTCCAGGGTCAATATGATTGTTGATTATATCGATTTTTTAAAACAGTTGTGTTGCTTAATATTTTTGTGGAATCCGTGATACATTATTTAAGGAGTTTTATTTTTTTTGATGATAGAATGTCAAAAGAACCAAGCATTATTGAAAGAACATCTTTATAATGGCAGGGCGCCTTGGGCAGGGTTTTTTTCAAGTCCAAAAGTAGTCAAATAAAGCGCATCCATCCATAATAAACAGTTCCTGACTTCTTTTGGACTGTTGAACAAAAAACCCGCCCATGCCATTATGAAGCTTGGAAGAGCCAGGACAATTTTTAATATAACTCCGAATGGATTCGTCTGAAAGAAGAAAGTCATATACACCTAGGATGCTTTGAGGGTGAGTAAAACATGGGCTAATTTTCATTTTAGGCGGAACTAACCCTTTAACCCAAATTTTGTACTTACATGAGGTAACTTTGGTGGTGGAGGTGGCGGCGGAGGACGAGGAAATTACAACGATTTTGGGAATTACGCAGGACAACAGTCCAACTGCGGCCCCATGAAGGGAAATAACTTTGGAGGAAGAAACTCAGGACCTTACGGAGGTACAGAAAATCCAGTACACTGCGTGCCACATCAAAAGTGAACCCACTGCATGTGAGCCTGATCATGTGTTCTGATTGTTATATTTAGGTGGATACGGCTCTGGGGGCGGCGGCGGGGGCTATGGGCCCAGGAGATATTAACAGATCGGTTTGTCTGTGGTAAGTTCAGTGCCACCTCAAGAGACTCCACAGACGTCTAACACGGGATGACTTGTGATGTTTTACCCTGTGTCTGTTCAACAGGCCTCAGATCCAGAGTTAGATGAGAGGAGTGGGAAGGAAAGGAAAGATTACTGAGAAAGTGTGCGAGGGGCCAAGATCTGCCAGTTATAGGTCTTACTAACGTTAGTGTAGTCAGACGCTCCTCAACTTGTGTGTGTGTGCTAGTGGATGTACATTCCTTCACCCGCTTGACTTTTCTGTGCTTTTCACCTATCCTCAGCCCCTTGTGAGCATTTTTGAGAGTGCTGCCAAACACTGTAGTCAGAATAGTCCTAAATATTATTTGATGTGAGTATACAATATGTGAGTATACAATATGCCTTAAGTATATTATTTGGAGAAAACAGGACTTGTTTATTTTTTGATTTGACGCCGGTGATGTCACGTGTATTATTATATATTGTGAGTATGTAGTACATGTGTTGTTCATGAAGCTCTGAATGGTAAACGGAGTAGATTTTGTCAGATCTGAGGGCATGTGACATGTTAAACCTGTAAAGAGAGAAGTCTAGATTGTTGAACTATTTTTGACAAATGAAAAAAGAAACCGGCTGAAATAAAGTTGTGTAGTAACTTGCCTAACGAAGTTCAGTGCGTCATTGAGTCTGAAGGGGCGAGTGCCGCTGTCCTGAGCGCGTGTTGTTGTGTATGAGCGTAGAAAGGCCTCCAGGCCCAGACAGACGAACAGTTATGGGCTCTCAGACTGGCAGGTCGATCCCAGCCTCGACTGGACCAGGCAGCCAGTGTGTCTCCAGAAAACTAGCATCTGTTTCGGTGAGACTAGCTGTACCCGAAGGAAGGAAGGCTAGCGGAAAGCCCACGAGTATGAGGGTTTGAGACAGACAGATGAAGAGGAAGAAAGAGTCATAGGAGCAGGTAAGAGTAACTCCTCTGCTTAATTTACAGATGGGAAAAGCAGCGCCTGATCGACAGTAAGTGGCTGAAAGCCTTTTATGACACGTTTTCAGCGGTGGTTCTGGATGGGTAAGATTAATGTGTGCAAAATATATGTGGATTTGGTCAAGATATCCTCCTGCAGAGATTCAGAAACTGCATTCAACTCAATTATTGCACATTGTGTGTGGCATAATCTCACTAAAGCTGACATTTCCAGGTATATTTATATTAGTGCTGTCAAACGATAAATCGCGATTAATCGCATCCAAAATAAAGGTTTTTGTTTACATAATATATGTGTGTGTACTGTGTATATTTATTATGCATATATAAATACACACACATGCAGTATATATTTTGAAAATAATTACATGCTTTTACATGTATATATTTATATATAAATATATCTAATTTCAACAAACATATTGTCTAATATATACATGCATGGGTGTGATTTGTATATGCATAAAAATATACACAGTACACATATATATGTAAACAAAACCTACATAACTTTATTTGGGAGCGATAAATCGCGATATCGTTTGATCCGCACCAATTTATATACGTTATTTACATGTTTTTGATAATTATTGATATTTAAATTTTTAGTTATTTATTTGTGCTGCAACAGAGTTTTTATCATAATTAGGCACAATTCCTCCGATTCTTAAAAAAGTCTAATTCTCTTTACTGAAATGTGGGGAAAGAATTATATTTGAAATGAGTCAATTATTTAGACATCATATTGTGCTAAAAAAATATTTTTAATTGAAATTGTACGTAACATGGTTTTGAGGCATGGTCGCATTAGCGAAACTTAAATTCTGGTCGCAATTACCATTTTCCGGCAAATTTTAGCTTGCAAAATCCAGTAATTTCAATAGAAATTCAATTTGGCGTGCGGGCGAAAGATTTTTCCACACAGATTTCGCAACGGGTTCAGGTTGGTCAAGTGGATTTGCTGCTGTGCTCAAACGGATATCTGCTTGGTTTGAACGTGACTAACGTGTAAGCTGTGCTTCATACATCTCTAGACTAATGACAACAGACAATGAAAGACTTTTTGCCTGCGAAATTTTGCTACTATGAACACACCTCTAGGCGAAATTTCATTGTTAAAGTTGATTGTCAATCGCGTAACGGTGAATGAAACAGCACTTTCCAATCCAAGCAGCTTTATATTGGTCCACGCAGAGAATTTGCGTGTCAAAAGTATAACAAAATCAGATCTGTTGTGCAATCCACATGGGGAACACGTCAAACAAGTGTAATTCCCAATCATGCAGATTCCTGTTGAGATGACTGAATTTTGTCGTAGAAAGGTAAATGTGTCAGAAGTACTGATAATCTAATGAATCATCATTGAGAATAATGTGAATTACAAAACTAAGTAAAAAGTCTGGGCATATTATGGTAATATGAATTTAGATGTAAGAACTAATTTAAAGAATTTAGTGCCAGATTTACTAACAGCTTGCGCCAGTGCAAACCGTCTTTTGGCATTAAAATATATACTATAGTAGGCCTACTGTCAGGAGTTAGGCCTACTAAATTAGTGCCGAAAATAGACACGGTTATTTTGGCTCGTGACCTTATTGAATATACATTTATAGGAGTTTCCCTATCAGACACAAAATTTATGGGAGGAGAGTATTAAAATTGGTATTTGCGCTATTATTTAATGCCCCCAAAAAAGCATATCTTAAACTATCACCAGCACCTGATGAGCATCGGCTCTGCTTATTTCGACTACGCTTATTTGCGCTGCGCTTGGTATATTTAGTTGGTCAGTATGTAAACGAGACGTTGCGTCGGTGTTCTTTAATTTGTGCGTTGTCAGTAAATCACCAGCAGAAATTTCCACACCCATCGGCGCTGTTTTGAATTGCGCTAGTTTGCCCGGTTTAGTAAATCTGGCCCTTAATCTTGAGAAAATTTGGAAAGGCTAAGATTGGCTGGCAGCACACTTTAGATTTGTTGTTTTAGTGTGGTTCCTTCAGTGTACGTATTTGCTGAACCTTCACTCGTATCTCAGATATCTTTTGTCTGATATCAATCACTTGACAGCAACTTTAATGAACTGTGAACATTTTATTCTGTCGTTATTAAAAGCATTGATTCTAGATGTTCATAACAGGACAGGTTCTAACTCGCTATACTCTTTAGTATATATTTTTTTTGATATGTTCATTCAGGGTAAATCCATGTATATTTACACATACTTTATAGTCATAAAACACCACTCATAATGTCAGAATGAATAACTGGGATTTTGTTTAATAAAAACATTAAAAAAAAAAACACAAGAATGTTTAATTTACTGTGTTTGTGTTGTTTCTGTGTGAGTGCAGGGCCTTTTCTTCTCACGCAATGCTTATCTTACTCCAAAACCTGTCATGGGGACTTTGGTCCCTTGACACTGAATCAAGGTCACGAGCATTGGTAAATGTTTAAGATAATGTTGTCCTAGATAAGTCACATGCTTTCACTCTGACGACTTAAAACTGAAGAAATTAAACATTTAGTCTACAACTCCTAACATTTACTGTAACATTGCTCATTTATATAACTGGGCCCTAGGTTGAGTCTGTTGACAGGAGAGAGAATGCATGGCAGTTTAATGCTGACATAAGACTGAACAAAAGAAGCATTCAGTGAGCCATTTTCACCTGCTTTTTATCATGCATTAAGCTTCATATAGTGGAAAAAATCCTACATTGTGATGTGTAAATGCAGGTTTGTGAACCGGTTGGCCCTGTTGGTGTAGCGTGACTTGCTGACAACGGAGAGCTACTGTAGTGTGCAAAGGAGAGGGTTTGGTGTGTACAAAGGTGGTGTGTGTGGGTGAAAGTGGCTGGCAGTGCAAACAACTCTCTTTACTGGTGTACTTTGTCCAGTGGAGCTTTAATGAAGGGATGTCTAACATTGGGCCGCCGCCAAACAATTCAGCTCTGTTGCATAACCCGCTGAGACTGGGGCTGTTCGCTTGAGGAAGATTCAGTTGAAACTTGTTTGCAAAAGGCCTTTCACCCTCAAAGGCTTATGATTTGTTAAATCTCATGAATTGGGGTAGATTTTTGTGAGTATGTAATGATGGTGGATTGCCAAAATAGAAAATCAGTTTACAAGAAAACTAACAATTTGAGCCCAAAACCTCAAATAATGAACAGCTTTTTCCCAATGATTATGTTGTCATGGTGTATAATATACAGTGGCCTTAAGATTTTGGACTCTTAAGCTACACTTTAACTAGATTCATGTCACTGCATTAGAAAAAAATATATAAGACCAAGTCGTATCTGCAAATAAATGCTTCTTTTTTTCACTTTTTGGCGACATATTTCTTCATTATTTTTGCTCAGTGTCTACATTTTGGGCAGTAGAATTACTGTTGTAAAATATAGGCCACTTTTTATATTTTGCATATAGTGATTGTTTCCCATAGTTGATTTTGATGCTACTTCCTTATTCATTCTTGTCAATATCCACTTCCTCTTTGCTGACCCACTCCATCAACAAACCAACTCCCATTCAAGACTGCATTAGACTTTGCTGGTTTAAATATTTATTATATAAAGCCATAAAGTCAAGAGATAAAATAGCAATAGAATAGTAAATTAAGATATAAAAACTGACATAAGTGCAGACTTAAAATGATCACAACCATTTTTAGCATACTAAAATGTGATTATTTTTATATATATATATACACAGTACATTTGTTCCTATCTCAATAGCAAATAAAGTATAAATGTATTTACAAACCATATAGGTAAAAGAATCTCAGAGAAAATATAAAGGAGTACAAAATCCAACGGAGGTTAAGAATATTAGGAAAGTAGAATACGCAAAACGTATATAATAGTTCTGCCATTTCAACAGTTGATGTATAAGCAAAAATACGCTCCTATTTAGTTGTTTCCTTTGCGTAAAACATACACCGTGTCCTAACCAGTCGCGATGGATTTAGCGATATTGTCAACACTTCATGTGACTAAACTGTGTGGAATAGGAACATATTTGATGATGCTTAATGTACTATTACATGCAGCCTGATTTTGGACCAATGAGATTTCATTGTGGGCGGCGCTTCCCACCACCTTATTCTGTGGCTGGTCAGGATAAACGCACTGACGTGGGAAGAGCCTTTGTCGCTTCATTGCGTCATACCTGGTTAGGACACCGTGTTAGCAAGAGAAAAGCAGTACCAAAAAACAGAAGCAAGTGTGAAAGGACAGAGTAGAAGGAACCAAGGTAGTTGTTCTTTACAAGAATCTTTTTAAGGCGAGGAACGAGGAAAACGGTGCCATCCGCAGTGTGCTGAAGGGAGTATTCGCTGGGCGAGAAGGGCTTGCCGTGCTCGTCTCGAAGCATACTGAAGACCTCTTGGTACAAGGTACTCAACTGCTGTTTCATCTCTCTCAGACTGGAGCTACGCTCGCTCTTCTTCTTCATCAAACGCTCCTTCTCCTCTTTCAGCGAGTCCAGCTCGTACTCCAGGCCCACAATGTTCTCCAGCTTTCTCTTGCGGCAGTTCTGTGCCGCAACCTTGTTCTTGCCCCGACGGCGGATGTCTCTGACGAGGGCGAGTTGAGCCTCATTGAGCTGGTGTTTGGACATCATCTCGTTGAAGTCATCCACAGGCAAATTGATGATCGTGTCCACAGTAAACGGGATCTGCAAGGCTTTTGCTCTCTGTTCATCACGGGAGAGCCGCGCTTCAGAGCGTTTCTTCTGCTTGTCTTTGGTAAAGGGAGGTTTGGAGTGGCCGCTGGCCTCCGCCGGCTCTATCTTTTGGTTCTTCGCTTTCATCTCCTGTTGGTCTGCCGGAGGTTTCTCTGAGAGAGATCCCTGCGCTCCGTCGTTAAGGTAAACCAGCGGGAATATCTCGGTATAATCTGACTCCATGCCTCCCGGACTATTGTCCATCTCTTCAGAGTCGGAGTCACTAAAACCAAAGGATTCATCTCCGTTCAA
The DNA here is from genome assembly GCA_018155175.1 of Sinocyclocheilus anophthalmus. Taxonomy (NCBI): domain Eukaryota; kingdom Metazoa; phylum Chordata; class Actinopteri; order Cypriniformes; family Cyprinidae; genus Sinocyclocheilus; species Sinocyclocheilus anophthalmus. Next base: position 513,885 of record JADLZN010003543.1, read on the forward strand.
GGACTTCCCCGGAGAGCTCATGTGAGGACTGGAATCCAGCGACAAGCCGGAATCAGAATCTGGGAATTCGGCCATAGGCTCCGGTTTTCCTGAGCTGAAGCTTCCAGGTGAGAAGCTGTGCAGATCCATGGTGTTCACAGGAGGATCACTGGAGATCTCCGCCAATTGGCTGACCATATTTCCTCCATCAGAGACGAGAGGACCACCATTCACTTTAACCTCTATCTCAGGATAAAACAGCTCATTGAATTCTTCAGGTCTAAACTCGGCCCCCACCTCCGGGACGTTCAGACTCATCTGGCTGAGGTTGGGCGAAACCATAGTGTTGAAGGATCCATCGTAGGTGTTGATGTATTCGGGAGGACACACCTCTGTCTGCACCGACAAGAGATGGTCCATCCCGGGCAGGTATTGGCTGTAGTTTGGGTCCTGTGCTTCTACGGAGGGTTTCATATCCAACGACTCCTGCATCTGCATGTTGAGGCACTGCTAAAAATACAAAAGAACAGCATGTGAACATTGTAATCCAAAGTGAAGACACACTGTATGAGACAAACAATATGAGTCTACTATTAAAGGAGAAGTTCACTTCCAGGGTAAAAATTACCTGATAATTTACTCATCCCCATGTCATCCAAGATGTACATGACTGACTTTCTTCAGTCACAAAGAAATTAAGTTTTTTGAGGAAAACATTTCAGGATTTTTGGACTTGGAGTGGAATTCAATGGCGATCAACGGGTTAAAGGTCCAAATTGCAGCTTCAAAGAGCTCTACACGATCCCAGCCGAGGAATAAGGGTCTTATCTAGCAAAACGATCTGCCATTTTCTAAAAAAGTAAACCTTTATTTACTTTTTAACCACAAAAATAGTAAACCTTTATTTACTTTTTAACCACAAATGCTTGTCTTGCACTAGCTCTGCAATGCGCGTCCACGAATTCAAGCATTGCGTAATCACGTTGTAAAGGTCACACGTGGTTAGTTCTTCATGTGTACTTGGGTTAAAAAGGTGGGGTAGGGCGAAAAACTCCATATCATTTTCTCCTCCCAACTTCAAAATCATCTGACATAGTTGTTTTAACTTTTTTTGGTAAAGGGCATTTGATTAGTCTTTGCTCATTCGATTTGTAAACACTGGGTTGGTACTTCTACCTACATCACACATGACCTTTCCAACGCAATTACGTAATGCGTGAAGTCGTGGACGCAGAGCTAGTTTAAGACAAGCACTTGTGGTTAAGAAGTATATAATTTAATTTTTATTTTAGAAAATGACCCATTGTTTCGCTAGATAATACACTTATTCCTCATTTGGGATAATGTAAAGCCCTTTGAAGCTACATTGAAGCAATTTGGACCCTCAACCCATTGGCCAACATTGAAGTCCACTATATAGAGGAAAATCCTGGAATGTTTTCCTCAAAAACCTTTAATTTCTTTGCGACTGAAGAAAGAAAGACATGAACATCTTGGATGACATGGGGGTGAGTAAATTATCAGGAAATTTTCATTATGGAAGGGTAACACTTCGCATTAAGACTTTTTCACATTGTCTGGCAAATTGGCAAAGTTACAGTTTGAACTTCGAGTGTTTCCACGCTTGACCTGCTCAGTTACGTAGCAGCTTGATGCTTCTCTCCACAGAGCTCAGTGCACTGGGGAATGCTGACGTGAGTCATATGACAGGACCTTAACTTTAAACATTTTTAAACCAGTGTAACCAGTGAAACCTTCCATGTGTACTGAGGTAAAAATGGTTAAGTTCAAACAAAAACAAATGAAGTATACATCCCGAGTTGCTCGTCAAACCACAGCATGAGCTCAGAGAGGGTAATTTGTTTGTTGCTCAGCAACAGGGTTGTTTGCAACTTTCTAAACCACAGGTGGTATAAGTCAAAGTTAACACAGAAGCACCTCACAACCTCTCTCTCTAAAAACACAAAAGAGGACGCTTTAATGAAACCTGAGAGATTTCTGTCGCTCCACTGAAAGTCCACACAACCCAAACTTTGATGCTTTGACACAAAGTCCATAAAACATCCTAAGAGTTTGAGCACAGTTGCAGTATTTGATGTGCTCTACATATGTTCGATGATGAATAAATTAAATCTGTTCATCAGCAGGCATGCCTCCTCAGATTTGGATTAAACCAATTTAGATGGATTACTTTTTTTTTTTTACGATTTCTTTATGAACGTTTTGAAGCATCAAAGTTATAGTGGAAAGGATTTTCAATGAAGAGACAGAAATCTCGTTTTCATTAAAAAGATCTTTATTTGTGTTTCAAAGATGAGCAAACGGTGAGTAAACAGTGACAGAATTTGAATTTTGGAGTGAAATATCCTAAAATAGGTGCCATGTTGAGGGTGTTTATAAAGTGTTGTAGAGCTAGTGGCATCTTATCTGGCCACTGGCCAAGCATTAAATGCGAGTAGAAATTGGCTTAGGTTCTTGTGCGTCTTCAAACAACTTTTATCTCAGTGGACATTTTTATTTATATATGATATATAGATCTATATATATTATATAACAGATAGCGATAATATTTTGTTGCTAAATATCTGTTTCATTGCCAGCAAGACATATTTATGGCATATTGAGGAGTGGCAATAAGTTCATTTTGGACTATAATGTGGTAATGAGGTCTGGTTGAGGGTTCATACCTGCAGCTCTGGGAGTGAGAGCAACTCCATCCAGGCCTGATCCAGAGAGCCTGGCAGCAAAGGATTCTGGGTAAAGGCTGGAATGTCTGGGGGCATCATAAGATCTGTGGAAGGAGGATCGGAGGCATCCAGGCAAGGCGGCACTGACTGCACAGAGAAGAGGGAGGCAATTAGACTGAAGTGTAGTGACATGTATAGGTGTTATGTGAGGTGTGAGGTGATATATGGGTGACTTATAGCCCGTAATTACCTCAGCTGCCTCATCCAGTGGAAAAGTCTCCGCCAGGAGCTGCATGCACTCATCGAATGACATGGCATCACCGTCCTGTTCTGCGAAAGCCCCATTCTGCACGTACACAGTCAAATACATCTTAATAAAACCATTGCATCGACACACAAAGCAGGAAACATACATGTAAATGCAGATTCTACAACTGGACTGACTTAAGTTAATTTTCAAAACAACCTTTGACTTGCAATTATGAACAAAGCATGTCTATGAGTTCATGTACTGATTTGAACAGGATTGGAATCTGTGAAAGTGTTTGTGTAGGCGTTGGGTGTGTTCAGATTTTTAGTTTCTGTAAACTGAGTTGCATGTGCTCTGAATGATATTATGAATTAAATTAATAGTTTAATTATTGCTATTTAACTCATTTAACATATTAATGGAGTCTCAAACTACACTCAGACTTGCCAAGAAACCAAAGTCTGCAATCAAAAGTCATAGATTTCAATGGGATCTTAAACGTTTCTCATCATCCAAGTTCTACTCCATGTCAACAATTGTGTCACATATTAATTTCTCTTAAGGGCTTTCTGAGAAACATATGAGACAAAATTGATGCGTTAAGACTTCTGAAAGCGCACAAGTAATAAACGTTTCCTCCAGGCTGGGTTACCTGAAAAAAAATAATTTATTCAATTTGCTCAATCGTTTTCCCAAAATTAAGCATGCTCACATCGAACAGTACTGAAATCCCAGAGTACATCTGTGAAACACGAATTCACATAACCTCTTCAGGGAAAACGAGCTCTTTAGTGTCCTATCAATTTAGTGTCGAGTTTATTTGCTTTCGTAGAACTGAGCTTGGGATGAAGCCTGAGCACCTGAGTTCCAGTAATTATGCCATAGTAGCAGTTTCCAAGCAACTGAGCAGCTGCACCCTGTAATATGAGGGGAGGGTGAGGCCTGTTGAGCACCTACTGTACATGTGTGTGTGTGTGTATCTGGTACACATTATGGGGACAAAATGTCCACACAAGGATAGTAATACCAGTAAATTTTGACCTTGTGAGGACATTTTTAGGTCCCCATAAGGTAATAAGCTTATAAATCATACAGAATAAAGTTTTTTGAAAATCTAAAAATGCAGAATGTTTCCTGTGAGGGGCAGGTTTAGATGTAGGACGATAGAAAATACAGTTTGCACAGTATAAATACCATTACGCCTATGGAATGTCCTCATTAAACATGGAAACCCAACATGTGTGTGTGTGTGTGTGTACTTGTTTATGCTACATTGTGGGGACCCCACAAGGATAGTAAAGCCTGACATTTTTGACATTGGAGAAAAGCTGATTAAAATAGTAAATGATGTTTATCTGAAAGTGTAACAATGCAAACAGGTTTTCTGTAAGGGGTATGTTTAGGTTTAGGGTTAGGGGATAAAAAAAATCCTTTGGTCAGTATAAATGTAATAGAATTCTATGAAAAGTCCCCACAATTCACAGAAACAAACTCTGTGTGTGTGTGTGTGTGTGTCTCTCTGTCTGTGTCTCTCTCTCTCTCTGTCTGTCTGTGTGTGTTGTGTGTGTGTGTGTCTGTCTGTCTGTGTGTGTCTGTGTGGCTCTGTGTGTGTGTGCGTGTCTTGTTTGGCATGTCTCTGTTGTGTGCTTGTCCTCTGTGTGTGTGTGTGTCTTGTCTTGTCTCTGTGTATTGTGTGTCTGTCTGTGTGTGTGTGTCTGTGTGTGTGCGCATGTCTCTGTGTGTGTGCGTGTCTCTGTGTGTGTGTGTGTGTGTGTGTGTGTGCATGTCTGTGTGTGTTTGTCTCTGTGTGTGTGGGTCTTGTGGGTGTGGCGCATGTCTCTGTGTGTGTGTGTTTTTGTGTGTGTTTTTGTCTGTGTGTGTGTGTGTGTGTGTCTGTGTGTGTGTGCGCATGTCTCTGTGTGTGTGCGTGTCTCTGTGTGTGTTTGTCTCTGTGTCTGTGTGTGTGTGCGTGTCTCTGTGTGTGTTTGTCTCTGTGTGTGTGTGTGTGTGTGTGTGCGTGTCTCTGTCTCTGTGTGTGTGTGTGTGTGCGCGCGTGTCTCTCTCTCTCTGTGTGTGTGTGCATGTCTCTGTGTCTCTGTGTGTGTCTCTCTCTCTCTGTGTGTGTGTGTGTGTGAGACAGATCTCAGATCCGCTCTCCTGTTGCCCTGGCATCAATATGCACACTCACACCTCCCTTCCTGCGTCCGGACGGTGTACCTGTGTGATTTGGGCACTGGTCGCGGTGTCCTGCGTCAGCGGGGCGCTCCGCGGCACAAACTCCCCGGTCTCCTCGTCCAGCTGGAGTTGAGCAAGCAGCTCTTTCTCCTGCTCCCGCTGCCGCTGCTGCCGCTGCTCCTCTTCCTTCTCACGCTGCAGTCGCAACTCCACCTCCTTCTGTCTGTAGCTGAAATCAAACACCTCCCTGCCCGCTCCCAGATCCACGTCCTGCCTCCACAGGATATCTATCAGATCCATATCCTGGAGAAACACAGCAGAGATGAAGATGAGAGGAGGAGCTGGCCGCACCCTGCCTGTCGAGCCTGCGCCGCCTCAGATAAGCACTCAGTGCATCGTCAGCTATGAATAATACATGCCGCTTCTCCTTTTTCACTCCATCTCTGGGAACCACCAGATCACCCACCAACGCAAACACACACGGTTTGTGTTACTATAAATGCTAGTGGGAGATTTAAAGGTCAGTTCAACTCAAAAGCACAGCGGCTGGAAAAAATGAATGCTGCAAACTTCGTATTTCTGCGAGTGAATCATTCATAGGCCGTTTGTGGGAAGTTGACATGTCCTGTGGTGTGTGACATGATTGATTTCTAAAACTATAACAGAATTTTTTATTTACTTCATCATTATTATGCATGCTCATGTTTTTTGATAGATTGCGTGAGATTTTAGTCTTTGAAAAGTGAATCTGTCACACTGCAAGACTATTCAAATATCTAGTGAAGGCAAAGGGATTTCTACGGTGGCAGAGAAGTGCAGAACAAATCACAATTCTGAAAACAAAAGAACAAATTACAAACGCAAATGCAAGTCTAAAAAACAAAAGAACAATTCTGAAAACAAAAGAACAAATTACAAACGCAAATGCAAGTCTAAAAAACAAAATAACAATTCAGAAAACATTATAACAAGTCAGAAAACACAACGACAAATCCGAAAACAAATTAACAAGTCAGAAAATTCAGACAAACCGGAAAAGGTAGGTATTTTGAGACAGCGCCATTGGTTTGGGATACTCACCGCTGACTGGACGAGACATCTGTCAATCAACGTATACAGAGAAGAACCAGCCGAAGAACAGCAGAGTCGTGGTAGAAAGTGCGGAGATGGTATTAAAGTAGCTCAGTTTAAATGTGTTGTATGAATTGTCCTTACTATGGAATAAAAAATAAGGGGTGTATATTTACATTTAGTTAAAAGTGGCTGCAAATTATCAGCTCCAGTGGCGCAGATGGATAAGCGCGTGTTGTTGTCTTTTTGACGCGATCGACCCGGGATCGATCCACCTTTTGCCGAACTTTTTTTTTCCTCCCTTTTCAAATCTCATATCACATCATAAAGGCATTTATTTTAAATAAAAATTAAGGAAATAATCAAAAATTTGAAAATAAAGAATCGGGTAGGGTTAGGGTAGGTGTAGTGAGGGCTTTATTGTACCAATAAGGTGGCATCCATTTAATAATTTAAATTTAAAATGATAATTTACACTCAATTGCATACCGTTTTATAATGTACTACAATACTGAAGTGCAGATAATTGCCACCATTTGCAACAAGTAGTATAAATAGCAGAAAATCCTACTATTTTAAAACAGTGTAAATAGAATCTATAGCTATTTCACAGTGTAAATAGCATATCGCAAAAAAATTGCTAAAAAATACTGCTATTTTCACTTAGTGTAAATAGAATTCATTGCTAATATGAGATTTGAAAAGGGAGGGAAAAAAAGTTCGGCAAAAGGTGGGATCGAACCGGTGTCGATCATGTCAAAAAGTCAACAACACACACTTATCCATCTGCACAACTGGAGCTGATGATCTACAACCACTTTTAACTAAATGTAAATATACACCCCGTATTTTTTATTCAATAGTACGTGGCTTCAGACAATACATTTAAACTGAGCTACTTTAATACCAACTCCGAACTTTCTACCACGACTCTGCAGTTCTTCCTGGTTCTTCCCTGTATACGTGATTACAGAGGTTCCCTCATTCGCAGTGATAAGCCCAAACCAATGGCCTGTCCTCCAAACTATACCATACCTTTTCGCTTTGTCTGATTTGTGCGTTGTGTTTTCTGACTTGTTATTTTGTTTTCGGATTTGTCCTGGTGTTTTCTGACTTGTTATTTTGTTTTCGGATTTGTCGTTGTGTGTTCTGATTTGGTATTTGGGTTTTCTGAATTGTTTTTTTTTTTAGACTTGCATTTGCGTTTGTAATTTTTTATTTTGTTTTCAGAATTGTGATTTTTGTTCTGCACTTCTCGGCCACCGTAGATTTCTCTAGTTTCTACAGACATGGAAGTTTGCTCTGAAAATTCATTTCTGTACATTTTTTTTACATTTAATTTAATATTAGTTTTATTAGTGTTTTGAATAGTTGTATTAATGTTATTATTTTTAATCAATTTATATAATACTAATACTATTTTATCAATTTTATTTTAAATTTTTTTTTATTGTGGGGTTTTTCGGATTTGTTGTTGTGTTTTCTGATTTGTTATTTTGTTTTCTGAATTGTTATTTTGTTTTTTAGACTTGCATTTGCGTTTGTAATTTTTTATTTTGTTTTCAGAATTGTGATTTTTGTTCTGCACTTCTCGGCCACCGTAGATTTCTCTAGTTTCTACAGACATGGAAGTTTGCTCTGAAAATTCATTTCTGTACATTTTTTTTACATTTAATTTAATATTAGTTTTATTAGTGTTTTGAATAGTTGTATTAATGTTATTATTTTTAATATTATATAATACTACCTAATTTTTTTTACTTTTTTTAAATGGAAATCAAGCAGCATTTATTTTACTGTTTATCTGGCTTAAGTCTCTCGTTCCTCAGATGTTTCTCCCGAGAAAAAGAGCCCAGTAATCCTAATGGTGTTCATTTAAAAGAGATGCCTCATATTGTTTGACCGATACAAAATATTTAATATTTTTTGAAAAATTTGGCTCTCTGCAGGACCTTTAATAAAACTACTGACGGTTTGGCTCTAAAAAGTATTCTGTAAATTAATGTTTGTGCTCTGATTAATTTGATTTAATTATTTAATTAAATTTTTTAATTTATTAATGTTATGAGTTTTTATTTATTATGTATTAATTTCATTAATTCTACTTTGTTTTTTAATAAAAAAATATATTTTATTCCATCCAAATCACCCACCCAACCTCCTCAGAAGTTTAATAGGTTTGAGTTTTATTATTTGACAGGCTATATGAGATAACTATTTGAAAAAATGTTTTTGTCACCCTGCAGGACCATTTACAATTAGCAAATTAATGCAAATGTGTTGGTGACCAGTTAAACTTGTTGAAACTCTTTTTTTTTTAAAGATATATGGGTACATTTTTCAAGTTCCTGTGCCCTGTCAGTTTTATTTTTATGTCACTATTTATTGTCATTTTTACTTTCATTCCAAAGCATAATATCATTTATTTTACTCCAGAACTATTCAAAATATATTGTTCTTCATTATTTAGAACTAAAGAAACTTAAACTGATAGTTTAGCATATTGACGTTTAATGTTTTCATAGTTGTATGACAAGCTTTAATACTTTTTTTCTTATTTGCTGATGAAAACAAATTCAATGTCATGCACTAATCTTCCTCGATGACTATCTAGAATAATAAACAAGCTTCGTCGATAAGAAGTTTTACTTTTTTTATTCAAGTAAAATGGGCAAGGAGTACATATACCTCCACTGGACTATTATTAAGAAATTTCATTCTAATTGGTCAAAAGGGTCATTTTTTTTCAGTTAATGACTAAGAGCGCTAAACTCGCTTAGTGATGAGTCCACCGGTGCTGATGCAATACTGAAATTTCCAGGCATGTAAAAAGAGGCTACGAAAGTCTAGTGTGTTATTACAATAATAAATTACCTAGAAGTCAATGCATTTCAGCATCTCAAGTGTTTTGAAGCAGACTGATAAACTAATGTGCCCAAAACACTTGGAAAACAACTCGAAACAAAGCACAGTTCTGATCCCGCTTTCATAAACAGCGTCTCAGCAGAATCAGATACTCAGATATTTGTGATAGATGATATATTTGGAATGAATTTCTATTTTTATTCACATGTAAACACTGATCAATGCACATACAGTACATGGAAGCTCAACCATACTTGCTTAAGTGTGAGAACAAACCTTGAAAAAGTTTGCGTGACACAAAGAACAAACCTCATTGGTTCCTGCCCATCAAACAAGTGCATTTGAGTTTCTGTTGACCATTTTTGATGTGCATTTCTATGTGTTGTTGTGTTTATATGTGAATAAAAGCCTAAATTCAAGCTGTGTATAAAGTTTTAACTGCTTGATTTATATTAACTATTTTTACAGTGTACAAATGTGAACACGTACATTCAATGGAGGGACAGAAATCTCTGAGGTTTCATTAAAAATATCTTCATTTGTGTTTTGAAGATGAACAAAAAGTCTTACGGTTCAGAACGACATGACATGTAATATCATAATAATATCATTCTCGGCCAGTCAAGCGCTATAACCTGCAAAATCGTACACTTCTTCCAGTTCAAATGTTACACGCCAGCAGATGAGGCATTTATAAATGCTGGTAATTAAACATCTTCCCAGGCTGAGTGACAAAATTATTTATGAAACCTTGGCCTCTGTATTTTCTTGATTGATAGTTGCAGGAACTAAGAATGGAGATATGCCTTACTTCGTCTTTAACCTCCTCTACCGTTTATTTACACAGCGAAAGCTTTGCACAAACCGTCTGCAGCGCTGCATTTATTTGTTTATGAGGTCAGAAAAACCATGTCGAGCATGTGACTCAAGATCTGTAGAAAATCAGCTTCCTAGTTTCAGATCACAAGGCCCAGGGGACTAAACAGAGAAGAAGTGTGTACTGACAACTGAGGAACTGCACACTTTAAAAGGAAGTTATTCTATTTTGCAATTTTGAATCAGCCGTTAGTATTGACATAAGAGTTCAGTAGATGCTACACTTTAAAGGAACACGCCACTATTTTTGAAAATAGGCTCATTTTCCAACTCCCCTAGAGTTAAACAGTTGAGTTTTACCGTTTTCGAATCCATTCAGCCGATCTCCGGGTCTGGCGGTAGCACTTTTAGCTTAGCTTAGCATAGATCATTGAATCTCATTAGACCGTTAGCATCTCGCTCAAAAAAAGACCAAAGAGTTTCTATATTTTTCCTATTTAAAAAACTTGACTCTTCTGTAGTTACATAGTGTACCAAGACCGACGGAAAATGAAAAGTTGAGATTTTCTAGGCCGATATGGCTAGGAACTATACTCTTATTCCGGCGTAATAATCAAGGAACTTTGTTGCTGTAATATGGGTGCAGCAGGCGCAATGATATTACGCAGCGCCTGAAAATAGGCTAACTTCCGTCAACATAACCAACTACACAAACATAGTGCCGGTCACGTTGGAAGTTACCCAGCTGGGGACTATTTTCAGGCGCTGCATAATATAATTGCGCCTGCTGCACCCATAGTACGGCAACAAAGTTCCTTGATTATTACACCGGAATGAGAGTATAGTTCCTAGCCATATCGGTCAGTCTTAGTACACGATGTAACTACAGAGAGTCAAGCTTTAAATAGGAAAAATATAGAAACTCATAGGTCATTTTTGAGCGAGATGCTAACGGTCTAAACAGATTCAATGATCTATGCTAAGCTAAGCTAAAAAGTGCTACCGCCAGGCCCCGGAGATCGGCTGAATGGAATTCGAAAACGGTAAAACTCAACTGTTTAACTCTAGGGGAGTTGGAAAAGAGCCTATTTTCAAAAATAGTGGAGTGTTCCTTTAACTAAATATGGCAACAAAAGGTTTTTTTTGGACCTAAAGAAGTTTCACTGAATTTCAATTAATTATTATTATTAGTCAAATGTTTTCTTCTGCAGTATTTATTATATAATTCTGCCAGCACATAAATTCTTATTAGGATTTACCATTGTTTTATTTAAAACACAATCAATACAAATTTATTAAAAAAAGGTTTATAACAATATAATGATACAAGTGTTTATTTTTGACTAAAGGTGTCACGAACTGTGTCGGACCGGGAACGATAAGCAGAGACGTGGATCAAAGCAACAGTCTTTAATAAATCCAAACACAGGGGATATCCACAACAAGGAATGGCTGGTGACACACGAACATGACGATTTAGACCCGACAAAGACAGACAGCACAGACTGGGACTTAAATACATGGGGTAATGAGGACAATTAACACGACACACATGAATCACATGAACACAATCAACGAGAGACAGAAACTGGGTCACTGAGCGCACATGTGGAGGAAAACATACACACAGACAGTCCAGGGGCATGACAAAATTACAGTTTCTGAATTTTTAATTTATTTAATTTATTATTATTATTAATAATACTACTATTATTAGTAGAAATGTTTCGTGTTTAGTATAATGTTGTATTTGTTATTAGTAGTAATAATAATACATTTACATTTAGTCATTTAACAGACGCTTTTATCCAAAGCGACTTACAATTGGGGACAATAGAAGCAATCAAAATCAACAAAAGAGCAATGATATGCAAGTGCTATATTAAGTCCCAGTTAGCTTAATGCAGAAGACTTTTTCTTTTTCTTTTAATTATAATAATTTTACCAGCGCATACATTCTTAGTCAATTAAATTTTTATAAACATATCAATTATAGATGTATTTAAAAGATGCTTTATAACAATATAATGATATGACTGATTGCATGAGATCCTGACAGAGGCCTCCAGACAGCAACATGGAGCCACATGCCCGTCTCGCTCTGAGTCACACACATCCTCTCCAGCTCCAGATAACAGACGGGGCGGAGCCTCAGAGATGATGAAACATCTAAACAACTGCTAAACGGGCCCCTCTCATGAGAAGACGGAGCGGACCCTCTCCTCTAGCATGAGCAGAAGCGCTCTCTTCCTCCTCAGAGCAGAAGGAACGATGAACGTGTGTTTCCGACTGTTTAGTGGAAATGTTTCTTTAAAGAGCCTCTTGCTGTCAAAACATATTCTGTTGTTTATGAGTGCATTACAAAAGCATATGTTGTCAATTCAATGATACATAGCTAAACACAAAACGGGTCTATTATATTATACAGGTATTATTATTATTATTATTTCTTTTGTGAAACACTAAACAAGGTGTTTGGCAGTTAGTTTGAGCTTTTGTTGACCATGCAAAGGGATAACATACAAAAATAAAATAAAATAAATAAAATGACATTGGAAGCACTAGAAAAGTCTAATAAAAATAGTACTACTTGTACACTATACAGGTCTTTTAAGTCTTTCGAAGCCATATTATCCTCTTTTCTTGTCAAATTATATTTGGGTTTTTATTGTAAATAAATGATCATATTATTATACACATTATAAATAAAACGAAAACCTAAAAAAAAAAAATTCTCTTTTTTAAGTAATAAATTAAAAACTAACACTATATAGATATTTGAAAATACATTTAAAAATGACAAAAACACAACAAAATGACTAACACTTTAACTAAAACGAAAATGAAAACAGAAAATATAAAAATGTAATCTATTTCAAAATATTTACAAAAACTATCACGGTATTTGAATGATACTAAATTAAAAAGGAAACAATATGGCTCTGAATGAGCAAATGAGGGGGAAATAATCAGCATTTGTTGGTGAACTATTCCTTTAAAGCGAAAGGAAGAATAGGAAGTTTTGTGAGCGTTTCTGATCTGATGTATAATCACTCATTATGTATTAAATATCTGCATAGTGAAAATATAAGTGAATGCGAGGCTAATCAGAGCAGTGTGTTTGCATATCCACAAGCCTATGGATGGGAATGTATGCTTTAGAAGCGAAAAGTATGTCCAGGACACACCCAACTACATAATTAATGCCCAAAGTGTTGCTATCATTGTCCAGGTTCAAGGAAGCGAGAAAGCAGAGCTGGATATTAAAACTGCAAAGTTTCCTGATAAAGAGGAGATTATTTTTCACGCCTGTCTCACTTCCTGTTCCTCTAGACTGCGGGAATGTGGAATATACCGTTGGAGGAACAAGAGAGCTCCTTGTTCTCTCATTTTTTTCGCTGCACGGTTGAGGCAGGTGATACTGCACGTAATCAGCATCAAAACCAGTTCGCCAAACAAACCCTCGTATTATTACACTCTCAGTGTTTCCAAGCAGCTGAACTGACTGAAACATCTCAAAATGAACACTAACGACAACTAAACGAATAATAAACTAGTTCTTTTGTCAGATGATGCTTTATTTTAAAACAGGGTGGTCACGCTGTCCCGGGCCCTGCATGGGGCCAGAGGGGCCCATTTTAAATGCCAATAAATACTAAAACAAATGACTGAGGCCTATACTGTTTATATATAAAGATCGAGTGTGTGAAACTTTATTAATTATGAAACAAAGAAGAAGAAAATCTTATTACAAGCATCTAAACATTTGTTACTCATAAATCTCGTTCCCGTCAACATATTTAAATGTGTGCTTTGGGCATCAGCGCACACATGTAAGTTTAAGGAGCACTTTTATTAGTAACACTGACATACTTGATTACGTTATATACTGCTAAACAGATCATTAAGTAGCCTAAAGCACGCCGCACAATAATTCATTCGCTTTAAAGCGTTCCTTATGTGTTTTATAAACTCTCGTTTAACATAAAATGAATCTAGCATGAAAGCTGTGAGTCTTAAATGTGTCAAATATCTGTATCCCTCAATAAAATGGGGATTTTGGCACCTGTATCACACCTGTATTTCACATAATCATACAATGTCATAATTGTGACATGCACTATAAATAGCAAATATGTATACAATATAGAAAAATTTATATTTCTTATGTAATTTATATACATAGCACCTAGACCTCAGTAATCGTGAAAAAAGCCAGGAAATTTCAGTTTTGACAGTATGGGACCTTTAATACTGAAAGTTTTTTTAATGTGTTTGACCTAAAACCCCAGGTCCTTCTTTCAGTTAGACATACAGAACTGCATGAGCTGTGCTAGAGACTAATCACACAACCGCCACCCGGGAGATCGCCAGGGTGAAACACGAGGCACAGAGTACGAGTCACCAAGCACATTCAAGAATTGGAGACCGCACGGAAGTGCTAATTGCTGACAAGCGCGGCGTGAACAAGGGGCGTAACAGATGCGACACAACAGGACCGATGATATGAGGCGTGCAAGGGAACACACACCGCGAAAGCACATCAAAAGGCGCAGCGACACGGAAGACACGACAAGTCTCGCGACAGAAGTTCCACCGTGAGCCTGCTTCGCGTCGCGGCACCAGCCATCACGCACTGGGACCATGTATAGCTACCTTTCTTTGGATATTTCGTCCTTTCTTTCGTTCTGAGGACGGCCCAAGTTCAGTGACTATGCAGAATTTGGAGTGAACGGAAGAGTCGCGAGAAAACGGGATAACGTGAGGAAACGCCTCCTTTAACACGGACTATTTATTAATTATATATATATATTAAAAATATCTAAGACATGACGATTTCGCCACTAAGCCACGTCACAAATGATTAAAAAAATATCCCGATACTTATCATTTGAAATTTAAAATCAGGAATAATAGGCAAGAAGCACAGGCTATTTAAGAAAAGTCAAGTGGTGTAGTATGTAAAAGAGGCACCGTGTGCTTGTCACACAGGTAATATATGGACATAAGCAATAAATACATACTGAAGAAAAACGATGTACCAGCAGTTCCACGAGCTCACGAAGTGACGCAATGTGAACACCTACAGTACAGAGCTCTAGGAAAAGTGTGGATTTCTGTTGTTCACAGTTTTCAGGATCCTTTCGAATATGTACTTGATGGAAGTCGAGCAACAGTGGGTGGATTCTCTATGTGTAGAACAGCCTAAAGTGAGCACACAGACGCTATATAATTATTATATAAACTGTATGTATTAATAGGTTGGCTTGGATGCATTTTAGGCACTTCAATCTCCATCATGCTGAGAGAAAATCTCTCCTTTTCTGTTGTAACTCCTGATGTGATTTCTTTGTTTTCAATCGTTCTCAGCGAAATAAAACGAGGCTTGAGATAAACAGGTCGCTGCTCGACGCCGTACTTCAGAAGGAGACGCTGTCTGCGGAGTGCAGATCATTTACGGAAAGCCCCAGTCATTCGATGGCTGGCTTGGATGCATTTTAGGCACTTCAATCTCCATCATGCTGAGAGAAAATCTCTCCTTTTCTGTTGTAACTCCTGATGTGATTTCTTTGTTTTCAATCGTTCTCAGCGAAATAAAACGAGGCTTGAGATAAACAGGTCGCTGCTCGACGCCGTACTTCAGAAGGAGACGCTGTCTGCGGAGTGCAGATCATTTACGGAAAGCCCCAGTCATTCGATGGCCACGCCCACACTCGCGCTGGCCAATAGAAAGCGCCCGCTGAGCTGTTGCGTGACACGCCCCTTTTTACTTCCCACTCAAACCCTCCTGATTATGAACTGAGCTGAACCCTTTTCCTTTATTTTAGCAAGAACTTTATATAGAGCTGTACTTTATTTATATATATTTTTTCTAAAATGCCAAAAAGCAAGAAAGCGGTTTGGGGAATAGCATGTACTTTATTACTTCAACATAAATATTCTAACCAAATATTCAAAGCTTGTCTTAACAGATGAGTTTTTAAGGGTTCAAAAATAGTTAAATATAAAAGCGACTTCTGTGACAACAGCAAGCACATCACATGAGGTGCTGATCTAGATGGAGCAGGTTGCTGCACCTGCAGTGGACTCAAAACGATAGGCCTGCTTCTGTGCATAGACTTTTCTTAGCCCTTAGTAAACCTGTACAAGCGTACAAAACCGTGCTACCCTGCTAACTCCCGTGGCCTGCATGTCTGTCAGATAGCGACCCCTGCTGTTCGGCCTTATGCTTTTCCTATTGCATATGTGCGTTTTTGTGTGTGTTTTTTTCAGTGTAATTAATCTTCAACCTGTTAAACCGCAATTTAACCACTCTAACCAATTTAAGAGTTTATAATTACAAAACCTTAAACCATACGAACATTTAAATGTTGCTTTTGGCTCACCGTGTTGGCCTGTATGTGAATGATCTGTCTGGAATGATGCATGGAATATTGAAATGTTGAAATGGTCACTTGACAAAAACTATAATTACTGTTGTTAAAAGATCAACCCACACCGTGACACTTAGCTAAATCATGCTGTCAACTGAGTGCAAAGTGTATTCTGTGCTGCCTATTGCAATACGTGTTTCATCAGCAACGGGCGTTTTTGGCCCTGTGGACTTTTATAAACTCTCTTAAAGCACACTTTCACTAGTTTGTGTGATTTGTGAATAAACAATGTCCAACAGTGTGCATCACATGAGGAATTCCATTGTGCAATAAAACAATGCATTGTGGTGCAAATTGTGATGAAATTATATTTTAAACATTTTGGAAGAAAATGGTTGCCTATTCTTAAGGCCGCTTGCATAGCATTTATGTATCCTAAATGCATAAATAATTTTCACAGTTTTTATTTATTTATTGAATAATTTGATAAAATCGCAGCTTGATTGGAAATGATGCACACAAACTAAAAATATTCTGTACACAAATTATATTTACCTTGATTTTCCTTTATGTCCCAAAGATCATTTTAAACTTTTCGGAGCTAAATTGTTAAAATTACAGTAGTTAAATAATCAATAATAATCAATAGAAATCATTTTCACACAATAAATATTGGATTGTTTTCATTTATTCAATTTTCTCATAGTGTTAAACATGCAACAAGTGATATTAAGTTACTAACTAAAAGTCTAGATCTGGAGGAAGCGTAAAAAAATAACAGGCATTTGAAAAGTAACAGAAAATACATGAGGAAGGCATTGTTTTTTTTAAGTTGTAATTGAATTCATATAAAATCGTTATATATATATAGATATATTATATATATATATAGTATATATATCAGATCCTTAATATGCCTGAATCTATCCTATCTTTCTGTCTGTCTTTCTGTCTGTCTCTCTCTCTGTCTGTCTATCTATCTGTTGTCTGTCTGTCTGTTGTCTGTCTATCTATCTGTCTGTCTGTCAGTCCGTCTGTCTTTCTGTCTGTCCTGTCTGTCTGTCTATCTATTATCTGTCTGTCTGTCATCCGTCTGTCTATCTATCGTTCTTCTGGTAGTTGTCTATATATCTGTCTGTCAGTCAGTCTGTCTATATATCGTTCTGTCTATCTCTCTGTCGTCGTATGTCTGTCTATCTGTCTGTCTTCTATCTATCTTCTATCTATCTGTCTTCTATCTATCTGTCGTCTGTCTGTCTATCTATCATCTGTCATCTGTCGTCTGTCTGTCTATCTATCTATATATCTGTCTGTCTTTCTGTCTGTCTTTCTGTCTTTCTGTCTGTCTTTTTGTCTGTCTGTCTGTCTATCTATCTGTTGTCTGTCTGTTGTCCTGGCTGTCTATCATCTGTCTGTCCAGTCTGTCTGTCTGTCTGTCGTTCTTTTGTTGTTCTATCTGTCTGTCTGTCTGTCTGTCTATCTGTCTGTCTGTCTGTCTGTCTGTCTGTCTGTCTGTCTGTCTGTCTGTCTGTCTGCCTGCCTACCTCTGTCTGTCTGTCTGTCTGTCTATCAGTCCGTCTATCTATCCATCAATAAGATAGAATATCGTTCTGTCTGTCTGTCGTTCTGTCTATCTGTCTGTCTGTCATCTATGTTCTGTCTGTCTCTATCTTCTGTCTGTCTGTCTGTCTATTTCTGTCTGCTGTCTGTCTGTCTGTCGGATCTGTTATATATCTGTCTGTCAGTCGAGTTTCTGTATCTCTATTATTTCTTTCTGTCTGTCTCTCTGTCTGTGTCTGTCTCTCTGTCTGTCTGTCTCTCTCTGTCTGTCTGTCTATCTATCTATCTGTCTGTCTGTCTGTCTATCTATCTGTCTGTCTGTCTGTCTGTCTGTCTCTCTATCTATCTGTCTCTCTGTCTGTGTCTTTCTCTGTCTGTCTGTCTGTCTGACTGACTGACTGTCTGTCTGTCTGTCTGTCTATCTATCTGTCTGTCAGTCCGTCTGTCTCTCTATCTTTCTTTCTGTCTGTCTCTCTGTCTGTCTATCTGTCTGTCTGTCTGTCTATCTATCTATCTGTCTGTCTGTCTGTCTATATCAGGCGCTCTGATCCATAACTTGTGATCATCACTGTATCTCCAGAACTACTGGACTGGTATCTTCTGAAGCTCGGCGCCTGAAAGCAGCACACTGTAGTTTTCTCTGCTGAAGCACGTGCGTGTTTGCGCGCGCACGATTGGCAGCTCCACGTCGACATTCTTCCAGCTGCTGCGCGGACGCGCACGCGGCGTGCAAGCGCTTCGTCAACAGTTTGCACGAGCGTCATCTGCTCAACCAACGAGTCGATCCTCAGGGGCTTAGACAGAGACGACCACCGGGTTTAGACAGAGCGCTTCTTCAGTGTCGACTGTGTCTCTTCAGAGTCTCGTGAGCTGCAGCAGCAGGTATGTTCTTTTACATTTGTTCCCTCTGGAAGTGTGCATTACACTCACAGATTGTGCGCGTATGCTCAGAAAACACTGTCAGCCCGTCACTCATTGATATATTCACCCACTGAAGCCTTAAAGTAACTTTGGCAAGATTGGAAAGTTTAACTATGCATGGTTACTTAAATGTCTGCGTGAAGTTACATGCAAATGCTTGACATATGGCATTCCCAGTTTCCCCTTTCTTCACACTGTGACTTCTCTTTTAGTTCATTGTGGCGTTTGATAAGTGTGTTAAGTTGAGATCTATCCCAGGATGCCAAACTGCTGTGGTGGGTTTGATACAGTAATGCACTGCTCCAAATTGGGACCCTTTTCGACACGTCAGCCGTTCTACGTATCGGCTGCTCCAATTACAGCTATGCAAACAGACAGAGTGTGATAGTAAAGTCAATATATACGTCTGGTTTTCTTCTCCATGTGTCAGTTTATCTTTATTTCATGGTCTTCTTTTTGTTGTTGCATGCACTTAACTTGCATAGAAACTTATGCAAGTAGGCATCTGTTTCTGCATATGTATATAGTTCATCGTGGAGGCTGGTGAGGTGATTAAATGCATGTGTGAATGAAAATGAGTCCCAAGTTTCCAATTCTATGCATCTTATCCATCATCTGACTTCTTCTAATAGCCATTATGGAGCTACAGGAGTCCTGGCTTGCCTCCTTTCACTTCCAGCTCTGAAGTACTTTGGTCAGTCTCGCCTGTCAACTATCACTATAAAGATGTATATATAATTATTGTTACTATTATAACTATTCTATACTCCCTAAAACAATCCCACCTACTTCAACTTAAAAATCGGCGAATTGGCTGTAAAAGGCAAGTCAGCGTTTTCAGTTTTTATTTAATTTTCATAATAATTTCATAAGATCCTCAATTTTCAAAAATGTTCTATATATATATATATAATATATATTATATTTTTTTTTATATATCGGCCTAAAATTATCAAGTTGAATCTCATCCATCTTATTTCTTCAGCTCAACACAAAAGAACATATTTTGAAGAACGTTGGTAACTAAACAGTTGACGGTAGCCATTGACTTCCATAGTATGGAAAAAATAAAAATACTATGGAAGTCAAGGACAGATACCGTCAACTGTTTGGTTACATTCTTCAAAATATCTTAATTTGTGTTGAGCTGAAGAAGAAACTCATACAGGTTTGGAACAACAAGAGAGTGAGTAAATGATGACCAAATTTTGCTTGAACTTATCAAAATAATTTAAAGGAACAGTTCACCCAAAAAAGGTGAAAATTTGGTATTTTATTTTTATTGAAATTTTTTTTTACAGAGAAATGTAACATGTCTGTTTCTTTCAGAGGGTCGTGCTGAAGAGTTTCACCGAGAAGAAGGAAAATGAGCAAGCAGCACTGTGGCTTTCCAAGTAAAGTTCTGTGATACACTCCGACTCTAATTGTTTGCAGTCAGTGCATTACAGAACTTTGTTTTGGGAGTTTAAAGCTCAAGCCTGGAGGAAACAATCATTCCATCTGTAACAGCCCCTTGAAAACAGCAGTAAACTCCACATCCTGTGTCCTTCAACAACATTATCATCATCTCCTGCCTTTACATGATCATTCCTTTAGCTTTAACTGCTAACGGACATCGGAAACAGGAGTTACTTCTATGATCCTTTTTCAGAATGTGTGCTCCAAGCGCCCAATTAGCATAGCGGAGGCTATACCACAACTGCTAAATGTCTAAAAATAACCGTTGCACAGTAACACACACCACTTTCCAATTAGGCATTCCATTCCGTAACCTCAGTAAACACAAAAATGTGGCATTTTCCATTGTAAAAACGATGCTTCTCATATTTACGAGAGAAAGCACTTTAAATGGAGAGCCTACATGTTTGTGATGACATCATTAGACCCACAGGAGGCAGAGGAGTTACTCTCACGGTCACATGACTCGGAAGGACACAGGTAATGGCACTATAAGTGGGTTAACAGGCCTGACATGCGTCATCCATACTGTTTTTATTTTTTCTAAGAGGACAGAGAAGAAATTGTATTGGCCCTGACAGAACAGATTTTCAGTCATAAATGTGATTCTGAAATACTAGCATGCATCTGGGAAATAAAAGTGAGACGTTTTGTTGAAGTGCATTTAAAGTACATCTGTACATTAGTCAAGCACATAAAGATTGAAGCGGCACAGATCCCATTTAACCCGTAAGGGTGCTTCGCATAAGTTCAGAATAATCATTTATAAACACATTGACGGACTGCAGACATATGTCTCGTCAAGTATGGTTTCTGAATGTGATGCTATCATGTCAATTTCTGATCATTTAATATTCTTCCAGAGATGCATTTATTCAAAATGACTATCTTTGGCATCCAAGAGTGTACTATACCCGAAGAACCCCTTCATGTCGAAGTGATTTATGGTTCTTCACACCTGCAATTTCAAAGCAAGGCTCTTTATGGAACATGAAAAATGTGGCAAAAGTAGTTTGTTGTTGTTGCAAGCTAAATCAAACTGCTGTTTAGAATGGACTCTGACTACAGTTCGATCACTTTTAGATTATTTTTGACCTAACTCGTTTATCACATAGATTTGATTTGCATTATTGTGTACTATATTGATACAAAAAATTATAAATAAAAGAATTTGTATTGTGCATTAAACATGAAAGCTTTTCAAAGACATAACACATGGTTAAACTGACTCGTAAATTATTAAATTATGAATAATTGTGTGAATAATGTCATCAAAATTAATAAAAACTACTATTATATGTGTGTATACACACACACACACACACATAGCATTATTCGATTATTGTAGAATTTTACAATTATTATTTTAGAGTTATTTAAAATATGAACACAAACTATGAAAATGATTAAAAATGTATATGTTTTGATGTATTAATTATGAATAATTGCCACTGTGTGAATAATGTCATCAAAATGCATTTAACATAGGCTATAACATATAACATTTTCAAATGTAATCTAATAGCTATGTAATACTCTATTACAGCTGTAATATTTGTAAGTACATACTTACAGATTACTTAATCAGTTACCAGCCCTATATATAGCCTATATATTTTGTCAATTCATATCTTTGACGATTTTATTATTATTGTAGAATTATTACATTTGAAATGTAATGTAATCTAATTACAACTATAATGTTTGGAATCAGATTTTGTATTTGATTAGGCTACTTAATTACCAGCACTATATATAGTTTGTTATTTTATAATTTTTAGTTTGTTACCTTATTTTATTATTATTGTAGAATTTTAGAATTGCTATTTTAGAATGATTAAATATGTATTAAAAAAAAACACCTAAATACTATCTCTATATATATATATATATTTTACCTGGTATTATTAGAGATAAGATAGTGATAGATACTGAAAAAGTGCTATCTACTAACTAAAAATAAGCAGCATGGTTGAGGGTTTATTTGAAGGGAAATCCTCTGTATTCCAGCCAGTAATAGCGCACCGGAGCGCGCGGGGAGGGAGGCGGAGCGCGGTGCATGACGGGACGTGGGTGTGATCTCCATCAGCCGCCCGCTGAGTCGCTGACCTCTGACAGCAAACACGGAAGCAGCATGGCGTCAAGCAGCAACAGCAGCAGCAGCAGCAGCGCACAGCAGAGACTCCGGATCATAGCCGGACATTTGCAGAAACGGCCAGAAGATGGAAACGCGAGCGTCGCTGCGCAGGAGTGCAAAGCCGAGGCGCCCCGGTCCGAGCCGAGCAGCGCGACACCGGTGCCGAGGAGGAGGTATGTGCGAGTCAGCCTGTGTGCTGAGAGACCCGGCTCTTCACCCAGACTCACTAATAAACACTGCGTTGCGACTAAACCGCAGTAAAGCAGCAGAAACGGGCGATACATTGTATCAGTTTGAGACACTAAACAAAGTGTCCATTCATCCCGGAGGTGGGTGCGGTGGCGCGCGATATCTGCACACTGAGGGACACTTCACATCTTCTTGTTTTCTCTTGACACAGAGCATTGTGCTTATTGCAGCAGTTCAGCGAGCAAACCAGTGCTGAAGAAGAGCAAGCGGTGTCTGGCTGCGTGTATCCTTCACAGCGACATATAAAACACCGCATAGCCCTTAACATACTGCTATCACTCTAAAAAATGCTGGGTTAAATACAACCCAGTGCTGGGTAAATAGGGACAAACCCAGCAATTGGGCTGTTTTGACCCAGTGTATTTAACTGGTGGTATAACGTCGGACAATACATCCAGCAATTGGGCTAGTTTTTTGAGACCCAGTGTATTTTAACTGGGTAAGATACAGGGCAAACCCACATTGTGAGGCTGTTTCGGAATCCCTTTTAGGCTTTGTTCCTGTTATTGACCGGCGCACTAGGGTTTTGTCCCGTGTATACCATTAAATACTTCCACGATGTCGTGAGTGGTAAACTATGACAAAACACAGCAATTTGTGTGGTCAACCAGGTCCCAATATGCGGTTTTTTGTCCTCATTTTAGCCAGACACGTGGGTATATGTATTTAACCCAGCTATACTTTATTAAAGTGGACAGTGCTGAAAACTAGACTTCACCAGAAAAAATAATGTCTGTCGTCATCTACTCAGCCCCAAGTAACCGAGATTGAAGAACCAGGGCAAATTCTCAGTTAATAGCTTACATTTGGGTCTGTCCCTCGCACCAGGCTGTCAGAAGATTGGAAACATGTCGCAGAAGTGCTATATGAAATACGTTCCATCTCTAGAAACTGGTTTTGTTTAACAAGCTTTAGCTTTAATAAAGGTGACGGTCTTTCAATTTGGGTCCTCTGAAAGTCTCCAGAGGCTCTTTTGGAGACTATATATAGAGCTTGGTGACCTTAACTCTTGAATAATCTGCTAATAATAATAATAGTGAATGATTGTGGAAGGTGTTGACTGACAGTCTGAGTTTCGGGGCCTTCTGTGTATAAAGATTGAAAACCCCATTGATTCTGATTCCTCTGTGCTTTCACTGGAAGTGATGGTGCTTCTGTAATCGGAAAGGGTGTTGGTTATTTCTCTGTCTATAGAGTCGACAGCACTAGCCTGAGGCTCTTCACTGCATCACTGGGGGGTTTATTACACACTTATGGTTAATAATCTCCATGCTACTTGCTTTTCTTTGGTGACAGCTGGTATCACTTTACTCTTATAATTTAGTGGATAGATTATTGGTCATGCAGTCTATTGTTATGAATGTTAGCTAATATGAGGTGATCGCCCCACAAGTTGGATTTTGTATGTCAAAAGTTAGTATGGCAGAGCTGTGCTCTGATTGGATGAGGGCTGTGGTGGCCTGACTTTGTATTTGTTAAGAGTGAAAATGTACTTCCTTCATGTGGGATGATGGCACTGTGCTGCCATCTAGTGCTGGACATGAACAACCTTTAACCTACCGAGTCCCAGCAGAAAGATTTTAGTATTTAGATTTTTCAAATGATTAAGATATTATTCTTCTTATTATTTTTTGTTATATCCTGTTTTCTCCGAATGAACTTCTCAGTATGAACCCACACTTGCGGTCTTTGCACTTGACCACTTGCATGACATATTTCCTGTTTTTGGCCCAAGTGGGTATGAAGACCACAAAGGCCTGTCCAAATACCCACACTTGCAGTCTTGGTCACTTGAGCGCATGCACACAGCAGGAAGTAAGTGCGCAAGACTGTCCCAGGTCTTAAAAACACCAAAGCGCAGTGCTCTTAATGCACACTAAATCCACACTCTCTCATATATAACGCTCTGGAGTGGTATTCAAGGCTAAGTGTATCCCATCATGCATCATGTTCTGGAAATAAATTGTGAGACGTTGAGACATTTCAGAACAATAAAGCAACTATTTTATCCGATAGTAGTGTATATCCAGTGTGGTGCGTTGATAAGATACTGCTGGAGTTTCTGTATGTGTTAAATGTTTGATGTCAAAGAGAAATGGTAGATGTAAAGGTTGTTGAACTGCCAATGGTCATTGACAACATTTGCTTTTCAGCATTATCTCATCTTGCCAGGCATTATACTGAAGGGGTTTAAAACATTTCCTCTTCATAGTGTGTGCCAGATGAACAAAACTGCTAAAAACGAATCACTCATCAAGAATTGTTGGTTTTTGGCCATTGGTTTTTACCTGTTGGGTCCATTTTTTTTTAAAACTGGCTTGTTTTGTTTGCTGGATAAGTTTCCTGATATCATGAGAAAAACATACTGTAAATACCTTACAAGGTGGTGATTTTGTATGAATTTGTATAATGTGATTCGTGTGGCAATGTATGATTTTTAGAAAAAAAAGCATGAAGATGACCAGCGTTTGTGCATGGGGCACAAGCAGATCTTCCAAAAACATATTATAGAGACTGGACGAATTCATTCAAATTAGCCACCAGTTGCCATAATGTAAAATAAATACCAATTGCCATGAGAGTGTATTTGTCGCCTTACACAGACACCTAGTGGTGTGGATGTGTAAACATGGTCAAAGAACATAAAGTAAATTGTGGCCACATAAGCAATATTTTGCAAAAATGTTTCCCATTGCCATGTAGACGTAGTGACAAAGAAAGCCACTTTCAAACCAAGCAATGTTTCTGCTAGTTAAGGTGGTGAATTTGAACATGAGCGAAATCTGTATTGGGGACGTTTTTGGCCTTACGTGAGACTCCTGTGTTGGGGAAAGTTACTTTTAGTAATGCATTACAGTGTTACGTTACTCAATAAAAAAGTAACTAATCGCATAACCTGGTTACTTTTTATGGAATGTAATGCATTACATTTACTTTTGCATTACTCTGTCACCTGAGCTGGGCTTGCTTATTTATTATTAATGGATGGTCCTTCGCAGAGATTGGTCACTATTTCTTTTCTTTTTAATGTGATTTAGTTTGCAATTACATGTTTGACTATACCTGACCGAAATGTTGTAAATATACTTTTTTGCAAAGCTTGGCAGTGTGCAGGATTTGTTTTGTTTTTCAGTAACAAAAAACCCCAAAGTATCCATTCTGTGTGCACGGTGTAAGGCCCTTTCACACAAAAAGGGAAATGAATAAGCCTCGGGCTGAAGGAAGTGCCTCTGCACCTCACTCTCAATTCCTCTCAACACGGGGACGGGAGAGGAGTCAGTGAATGGGAAAACTAAGTAACTTGCATTACTTATTTAAAAAAGTAACAGATAGGCCTATTTTCTTGGTAAAATGTAAAAGTAATGAGTTACTTTACTAGTTGACGCGGGTTGCAAAGGTGAAAATTGTTTTGGTACCACACTAAATGCTGGGTTGTTTGAACCCAATTTGGGGTCAAATATGGACTAACCCAACTGTTTGGTTAAATTTTGGTTACATTTTTTAAATGAGCTTTTTAACCCAACATTTTGGTTAGTCCATATTTGACCCAACATTTGGGTTGAAACAACCCAGCATTTTTTCGAGTGTAAGGCTTCTGAAAACTTTCCAAAAATCCCTGGAATATTCAAAAAATCCTGGAAAGTTTCCAAAATTTCTGGAATGTTTCCGAAATGTAACCCTACTAGTTACTTGAAAAAAGTAATCTAATTACATAACTTGCATTACACTTGTATGCTTTACCCTCACCACTGCTCCTACCGTTGGGTTCCTGTTGAAATCTCTTATTTTTGCCCTCAAATTTGCGAGAATTGGCAATTTACACATCTCTTAATTTGTGTCAAACGTCTTTTAGGTTAGGCGCTAAACATGTGCACCTGCAAAACAAATATAAATGGATCGTTCCACCAAAAAAATATGGACTCATTCACTGTGTTTTTTTTTAATTGAAACATGTATATGATAGAATTTTGTAATAATGCAAGGGAAGTCTACAAGGCTACCGTCAACTGTTTTATGGTATATCAATATTCTTATCAATCATCCTTCCAAAATTCTGAAACTGTCCAATATTTGGTTTTGCAGAAAAGCCAAGCAATCTCATGATATAGGTCGAGTAAAGAAGACACTCATGTGATGGTAGAATAGTCTTGGGCTCGTACCTTGTCTTTAGTTTACAATTCTTAAAAAAATTCCTAACGTATTTTCTTGTGCTATGTATCGCTGGACACAATATCGATATAGCATCAACACTGCATCATGTTCGCCTGTGAGAAAGTTCTCATGAACGCTGTTGTGCTTTTGAATGAGTGCTTTTAGGGTGACTGGGTTCTGTGTTTCTCGAGATTCTGCTCTGCTCACTACCGCTCGCGTGTTTACTGCATCTTACAGTGTGGTTGTTTTTGCATGTCGAGCCCACAGCAGGCGCAGCGCTCCAGAGATCACAGCTGCACTGAAGCCTGGAGGGATCATCGTTGTCGCGGATTAGCTTGGCTGTAAGCAAATCATCTTGACCAGCATCATCACATTTATCGTTATCACAAACATGTGTCAGAGTTACATTGAGAAACGAGAATAAAGTGTTCTTGTTTAATTTTATATGCTGATGTGATTGGCCGTGCCTAAATATCACAAACCAGTTGACGGTTCAAGTTAAGATAATATCCTCACAACCAGACTGGGTACAGATTACTTACAAATCGTATCTTTTACAGTTCCAAATTACATACAAAAAATTGTTTTAGTAACGTAATCCATTACATTACATATTGTAGGTAATATAATCAGAGTACTTTTAGATCACTTTTGAAATATCCCATTTCTCACATTGATAAGGAACATTATAAACTGTTCATTTAAGGTTATTACTTCATCAGCACTGATTAGAGGTAAACTAAGACTTTTTTATACATAGTGTAAGCAGTTTAACATAGCATTATTTCTGTTTATTTTGTTATAGGCAGATTTTATATATTTTTCAAAGAAGTCTTGTAAAGAATGCTTGTAAAGGTTGCGTTTATTTGATGAGAAATACAGTAATATTGTGTAATATTATAAGTTTTAAATTGACAAATTGATCAGTGAAATGTTATGCTTGTTAACTTGTCAAGCATAAGAAAACAAACTTCAAAATTTCAAAACTCAAATTGTCACTTTTAAAATCATTTTAAATGACAGTTCAATGTTTAAATGAATACAGAAAATGATCCTTTTTTTTCTTCTTTTTTTCAAACCAAAACATTTTCTCATGGCATAATTTTGTTAAACAGTTTTGCACTCAATAAACCCGCCCTCCTTAGTTACTGTCCGACACGCCATGCCGTGCTCACATTACACACCATTTTCTCACAGTAAAAAATACATCGCAGAGCAAAGAGGAAACTGACACACATTCACATTCCGCAGACACGACCCGAGCAGGGGGCCGTTTCAATAAGGAGGTTCTACCAACTCTGGGTTAAAACGTGAACTCTGAGTTGACTTACTCTGTGAGATGGGGAACTCTGAGTTTTCGCGAATTTCTAGTAAAATCAAACTGACAATTTTTCAGTCTAGGTTCAAGTCGACTCGAGAGGTTGACTCTGATTTAAGCAGACCGTCACACAACGACTATGAAAAGCCATAATCAATGGAGCTCTGATATTACGATTCACCATGGCAACAGCACCTGAGAAAAAGACGTCTGCAGAGTCAATACTTAACTTTAATTCTTAATCACTGTTATGATATCAGAGGTGAAAACTGGCAGAACGGTAGGTTATGAACTAATAGGCTACTCATTTTCATGGTATCTCACAGGTAAAAAAAATAAAGTAAATAATTTCATTGCATTTTCTTAGTTTAAACAAATGATCTGGGGTAGAAAAACGCAGCGGCTATTTACACTAAGTGGATTAGCATCTTTCTTGTAGAGATAGATCCTATTACGTAGGGCGTAGCTTGCAATATCATTCGATAGATAGCACTATCTATACAACTATCTAGGGGAAAATAGTGATACTACTTCTATTTACCATGTAAAAAAGTATCGCAACTTCTTTTAGCAATAATGGTGTAAATAATCATATGATGTTCCATTTACACACTTGGCCCAAGATATACAT
Source organism: Sinocyclocheilus anophthalmus (assembly GCA_018155175.1). Classification (NCBI taxonomy): domain Eukaryota; kingdom Metazoa; phylum Chordata; class Actinopteri; order Cypriniformes; family Cyprinidae; genus Sinocyclocheilus; species Sinocyclocheilus anophthalmus. Next base: position 542,528 of record JADLZN010003543.1, read on the forward strand.
TCTAGTTGCCACACCTCAGTATGGCAAGTGTATGCGTTTATTTACATCTTATAGAAATATCTTTTTATCAGCGGGTTATTAACCCGCACTTTCGTTTGGCACTGTCCACTGTAGAACATTTTTCTTCTCAATGATTATTGAAAAAAGTAAAATTCTTACATGTGATATTGATTGCCAGAAAATGGAAGTTATGCACCTCGGTGCAACAGACAAGCCGGACTCAAACCCAGTCAATCGCGTCACAAGCTTATTCTCTCTCTCGCTCGCAGAGTCCACAAACGCGTACTCTACTACCTGTACCAAGTATACACTTATCTTACTAAAGCCTTGATTTGCACTGTGTAGCTCGAGCAAAGCGGAAATGCTCGTACTTTAACCTGTGGAGAACATTCTTGTGAGGCGGGCACTGGTAAATCTGCACCTTAGTAATAAGACACTCACCGATAAAGCTTGGGTTGTCCCATTTTGCATAAGATATTATTTGTATTACCCGAAATACACATGTTCCATATATCCGCTTTAATCTTGTTTAAGGCAGACAGCAGGTTACTTATCCTGTACCATATGCACTTTAAAGATTTTAGATTGCTTCACCGTCGGCAAATCAATGACCAATTATCTGTATCAGTTTCTTCTAGAAGAAAATCCAGCGGGATTTAAGAAATTTCTATAGACATGTGGGGCTTGAAAGAAGAAAACAGCCTGGTAATGAAAAATCATCTTTTGCACAGCGTGCATGCAATATTGAATATTAAACATCGCTTGCGCTTTAAAAGGGGGAGGAGACTGTAAGAAACTCTTAAGTTTACTGAAGAAAACCTGCTCCTGACCAGGTTAGGTTCACAGAGTAAGACTCTGGACTCGGATTATAGAAGTTACCTCTCTTTCAGAAACGGGCTCGACTTACGCTGCTTTCTCGGGTTTGACATGCCTCCCATTCTGAAATGAAAACCCAGAGTTTCCCTCATTTCAGGGTTAACATACTCAGAGTTTCCACTTAACCTCCTTTCTGAAACAGGCCCCAGGTTACTTTATGTATGAAGCAGTAACTTCTGGCTCGCAAGTTTTTTTTGAAACAAAAAAAAAAAAAAAAAACAAATTCTACACAATAAATACAGTTTTGTGGCTCTATAAGTGTTGACAAATTGCTGTAACGCCTCAGTTCAAGCGGCACGTGAACTAAGCAGAAATAAACATGAATGAACATCAGAACGCATTTTATTTCAACTGTGGAAGTTAATCTACTCTCCTGTCTGATATGCTTGCCGGACAAGATGGCGTTATGATTGGTCAGATCACCTGTCAATCAAGCTCATTGTGAGGGTTCAACAGCTATTGTGTTTTTATTATTATTATTATTGTTGTTGTTGCTGTTTTGTTGTTATTATTTAGAAATGTTGTAAAAGAAGTTCTGTCTATACAGAATCAGATTCTTTTGCAAAAAGTACATCACATAATATAATATTATATTTATTTATTTACATTGTTCACTACCTCATGGTGGTGTGTGCTAGATGAGCAAAGCTGCTAAAAAATGTGACGCATCAAGAAAGATCTCATATTTTCTTTGGTTTTTGACCTGTTGGGTCAAAAGTTTTTCTGCAGCTTGTGTGAAGATGTATATAATCAGCTTGATCTCATGAGAAAATATATAAAAATAAATAGAAATATGTATAAAAAAATTAATATTTAGTATGAATTCCTACAATGTGATCCATATTGGAAATGTAAAATTTGTTTTTCTTTCTTTTTTTTTTTTTAAAGCATAAGTTCCCAGATCTACAACCTTTAAACAGAATACATTTAAACTTGAAAAACACTTAATAGCAGGTTTTTGTATTGTGAAGTTTTGTGCACTTTCATGCAGTGCCTCAAACAGATCAAGATAGCAGGTCATTTGCTGTAACTGCTGTTGACTCTTTCAAAACCTCTCTTATCTGGAGGTCTGTCTGTCTTGTCTCAGCAGAAGTGAATGGTGTGACCTTCAGGACTTCCATAGTAACTCATGAGTGCCTGTTATCATATGTGACCCTGGAGCACAAAAGCAGTGTTAAGTCGCTTGGGTATATTTGTAGCAATAGCCAACCATACACTGTATGGGTCAAAATTATACAATTTTCTTTTATGCCAAAAATCATTAAAATATCAAATAAAGATCATGTTCCATTAAGATATTTAGTAAATTTCCTACTGTAAATAAATTAAAACATAATTTTTGATTAGTAATATGCACTGCTAAGGACTTCATTTGGACAACTTTAAAGGCGATTGTCTCAATATTTAGATTTTTTTACTCCATCAGATTCCAGATTTTCAAATAGTTGTATCTCGGCCAAATATTGTCCCATCCTAACAAACCATATATCAATGGAAAGCTTCTTTATTCAGCTTTCAGATGATATATAAGTCTCAATTTCCAAAAATTGACCCTTAGGACTGGTTTTATGGTCCAGGGTCACAAATAGACCTTTTAATATAAGGACTGAAGCGGTTTATATCTGCAGGTCACTATAATGGCCACTAAAATGGAATATTATTTTGTAGACGTACTCCGTGAATGAAGGTGTTGTTCTACATTGAAGCGGCTTTGCTATGCTGTTTATAACACATGGCAATGTAAACGCAAGCGCTCTCTCTCTCTCTCAGGCAGGAGATCATGAAGTGGAATGGCTGGGGTTACAGTGACTCAAGGTTCCTGTTCAATAAAAAGGGTCAAGCAGAGTTCACAGGGAAACGGTGAGTATGAGGCACCAAACAAACACCAGTTAGACTCAGAATAGACTTATAGACTCCGATATTTTTACTGCACTGATTCAAGGGGAAATCTGTGGATTTCAACATGATATACAGTAAATGTGTTAATAAATCAGAGCTGACAGCACTACAATCTTAAAGTAATAGTTCACCAAAAAATTAAAATTACATGTCCCTTTTTTTAAACTCAGGTACTCTTACTTTCTTCATTGTAGAATAATACACGGAAAAAACATATTTTAGTGATCTGTTTTTCAAAAAAAAAGCCATATAGATGGTTCCTCATATTAGTTTTCGCCGATGACGAATTCTGCCAACAATACCAAGCCAAGGCCACTGACTATATACCACCCAATTCCAAACACAGTATTTGGGACACTGTACAATTTGTGAGTAAAAAAGGAATGGAATAAGTTACAAATCTCATAAACTTATATTTTATTCGCAATAGAATATAGTTAACATATCAAATGTTGAAAGTGAGATTTTTGAAATGTCATGCCAAATATTGGCTCAATTTTGATTTCATGAGAGCTACACATTCCAAAAAAAAGTTGGGACAGGTAGCAATAAAAGGCCGGAAAAGTTAAATGTACATATAAGGAACAGCTTGAGGACCAATTTGCAACTTATTAGGTTAATTGGCAACATGATTGGGTATAAAAGAGCTTCTTAGAGTGGCAGTGTCTCTCAGAAGTCACGATGGGCAGAGGATCACCAATTCCCCTAATGCTGCGGCGAAAAATAGTGGAGCGATATCAGAAAGGAGTTTCTTAGAGAAAAATTGCAAAGATTTTGAAGTTATCATCATCTACAGTGCAAAATATCATCCAAAGATTCAGAGAATCAGGAACAATCTCTGTGCGTAAGGGTCAACGCCGGAAAACCATACTGGATGCCCGTGATCTTTGGGCCCTTAGACGGCACTGCATTACATACAGGAATGCTACTGTAATGGAGATCACAACATGGGCTCAGGAATACTTCAAGAAAACATTGTCGGTGAACACAATCCACCGTGCCTTTCGCCGTTGCCGGCTAAAACTCTATGGGTCAATAAAGAAGCCATATCTAAACATGATCCAGAACCGCAGGCATTTTCTCTGGGCCAAGGCTAATTTAAAATGGACTGTGGCAAAGTGGAAAACTGTTCTATGGTCCGACGAATCAAAATTTGAAGTTCTTTTTGGAAAACTGGGACGCAATGTCATTCGGACTAAAGAGGACAAGGACAACCCAAGTTGTTATCAGCGCTCAGTTCAGAGCCTGCATCTCTGATGGTATGGGGTTGCATGGGTGCGTGTGGCATGGGCAGCTTACACTTCTGGAAAGGCACCATCAATGCTGAATGGTATATCCAAGTTCTAGAACAACATTTGCTTCCATCCAGACGTCGTCTCTTTCAGGGAAGACCTTGCATTTCCAACATGACAATGCCAGACCACAAACTGCATCAATTACAACATCATGGCTACGTAGAAGAAGGATCCGGGTACTGAAAAGGCCAGCCTGCAGTCCAGATCTTTCACACATAGAAAACATTTGGCACATCATAAAGAGGAAGATGCGACAAAGAAGACCTAAGACAGTTGAGCGACTAGAAGCTTGTATTAGACAAGAATGGGACAATATTCTTATTCCTAAACTTGAGCAACTTGTCTTTTCAGTCCCCAGACGTTTGCAGACTGTCATAAAAAGAAAAGGGGATACCACACAGTGGGAAACATGGCCTTGTCCCAACTTTTTTGAGATGTGTTAATGCCATGAAATTTAAAAACAACTTATTTTTCCCTTAAAATGATAAATGTAATTCCATGTTGCAAACATTTGATCTATTCTCATCCTATTGAAACTTCCACATCGTTGCATTGTTTTTATTCACAATTTGTAGTGTCCCAACTTTTTTTGGAATCGGGTTTGGTGTGTGTGTGTATGTGTGTATATATATAATAATTATTATTATTACAATTAATATTATTGGTTCTTTGTGTTAAATAATCAAAAGATGGTCCCAAGATTGAATATTCGATTTTTTTTTCCCCAGTAGGTCTCCGTTTTGTTCAAGACAATGTACGAACATTTTTGTATTTAAGAAACAGAAGAACTTTGCCCTGTTGAATAGTAAAAACAAAACCACACACAAACAAAAAAATCTGGACTCCATGTCTGCCGTGATTATACAAATCAACTGTTCCTGCTTCATAAATCCCAACTGGATCTCTTCTCTCCACTTTTCCCTATTGCAGATTTCAATTATTAAGTAATCTGTCAGCATTTATATTGTAACTTAGCCATTTTTTGTCTGGGGGATCAAACTGTAACACCGTGTGTCCCAACCAGACATGACGCGATAAAAAGTATCTTTTCTATGTAGTTTTTGTCGTAACCTCCCGCGACAGCGACACTAACCGACAATAACAGACACGAAATCTCCTATTTAGAATTGGTTTTTTATTTCTGCGGACGTCGCTGCAGGAACACATACAAAATAATCTCAGTTAATGATTATGTGCTTTATTCAATGTTTAAAAGTGTCTAATGTGAGTTTGAATGTTATTTTGCATTTTATTTATAGCCATAGTGAAAGCAACAACAGATATTTTACCTCATATCTTGAAAATAAATTAGGCTAAAGGAAACTTGCGTTAAAACTGTGAACTCACTGCGAACCAACATCCATAACACAGATGGAATCACTCACTCACTCAAACCTGTTCAGTCCATTCACATTTGAAGCATCTATTTTCAATGTCCACTTTTCTTTACTTCACACTTGCCATGTTTTGCTGTCACATCATATCTACACTGGATGCGACAAAGCATTGCAAATCATTTGAACTTTGTGTCAATACGTCATAAATAGAAAACAGCAGCAGTTTTCTGTCGGGGATTGGTTGTCGTGTCGCGCCGCGCCGCCTCCTGTGTAGAACAGCATCACCGTATACGGTTCTATTCATTGCGTCGCGCCGCGCCACCCTCGCGCGTCCCGGTGTAGAGAACACGATTAAGTTAATGTCGCCTTCTGATGCTGCTTTTGAATCCGCGGGCCGCCTATTGAGGACCTGCTTATACACAAGGTATGCGGGGAAAGTCGTTGTTTTGGACCCCACTGGCTTGTTTAGTTTGTATGGACAACAGCAATCTTTTAAATATTATTTCCGCGTATCCTGGACAATGGAAGAAGATATACAATTTGGCAGATAAGATGGCAGAACAGTGTCAAAATCTTAACCAGTGTATAGATGTCCTTTTTGCTTATCGACTTGTAAATGGTTAGCTATTTGGACCATTTACATATTTATCAACCATTAACCTATAAGCTACATTTATAGTCAAGCTAATTTTTAAAGATTTTGTTAATTGGGTTTAACAATAATTTCTACAGTTCATTTTGTATGAAGTACACTGTATTTGTACATTTGTCTACACTGGCACTCAAAAGTTTGGGATCAGAACGATGTTTAATGTTTTCTTCTGCTCATCAAGGCTGTATCTATCTGATCAAAAGTACAGAAAAAAACTGTAAATTTGTGAAATATTAATGCAATTTAAAATAACTGATTTCTGTTTTAATATACTTAAAAAAATAATTTATTCCTGTGACGCAAAGCAGTATTATTCCAGTCTTCAGTGTCACATGATCCTCCAGAAATCATTGCAATATGCTGATTTATTATCAATGTTGGAAACCGTTGTGCTGCTTAATATTTTTTGGGACCTGTGATACTTGTGTCATGATTCTTTGATAAATAAACATTTTTTTTATCACAATATAAATTGATTATATACACATTACTGTTTAAAAGTTTGGGGTCAGTAAATTTTTTTTCTTTTTTTTCCTAAAGAAATTCTGCAGTTCGGTCGAAACATACAGTACTCTTCTCAAGTGCATGAATGTAAATGCTTCTAGCTATGCAAGGACAATTTTGGGCATTGTAGTGTTTTGAAACGTGTCATTGTGCTTTCTAAACATCTGCATAGAGGACACTAGCATAAACAGCCTCTCACACAGAGCGTGGCACTCATAAAACTGGCCCGGATGAAGAAGTTTCCCTAAGCACAGTCTCAAGGACCTACAGACACACGCAGTCACACAATGTGTCCTTTTCTGTGTAGTCATACAGACACAGTGGCGCTGCTTAATCTAACACATGCCCACAGGATATGCTGGTTTCTTCACGTAATTTCATCATACACATACAAGGCCATGGCCATAATACATTATGTTGTGTGTGTGTGTGTGTGTGTGTGTGTGTGTGTAAATAGAAATATGTGACCCTGGAGCACAAAAGCACTCTTAAGTCGCTGGGGTATATTTGTAGCAATAGCCAAAAATACATTGTATGGGTCATATTTATAGATTTTTCTTTTATGCCAAAAATCATTAGAATATTAAGTAAAGATCATGTTCCTTTAAGATATTTTGTACATTTCCTACTTTTGTAAATATATCAACTTATTTTGTAGATTAGATAGTGCCTTTGCTAAGTAACTTCGAACTTTAAAGGCTTTTTCCTCAATATTTAGTTTTTTTGCACCCTCAGATTCCAAATTTTCAAAAGTTGTGTCTCAGTCACATATTTTCCTATCCTTCCTAACAAACCATACATCAGTGGAAAGCTATTTATTCATCTTTCAGAAGATGTATAAATCTCAATAAAAAAAAAATTGGCCCTTATTACTGGTTTTGTGGTCGGTTCACATATATATATACAGTGTGTACGGAAAGTTTTCAGACCCCCTTAAATTTTTCACTCATTTTTTTTTATATTGCAGCCATTTGCTAAAATATTTAAGTTAATTTTTTTCCTCATTAATGTACCCACAACACCCCATATTGACAGAAAAACACAGAATGTTTGACATTTTTGCAGATTTATTAAAAGAAAAACTGAAATATCACATGGTCCTAAGTATTCAGACCCTTTGCTGTGAGCTCATATATTACTCAGGGTCTGTCCTTTCTTCTGATCACTCCTGAAAGGTTCTACACGTCATTTGAGTCCACTGTGTGTTGATTATACTGATTGGACTTGATTAGGAAAGCCACACTCCTGTCTATGTAAGACCTTACAGCTCAAAGTGCATGTCAGAGCAAATTAGAATCATGAGGTCAAAGGAACTGCCTGTAGAGCTCAGAGACAGAATTGTGGCAATGCACAGATCTGGCCAAGGTTACAAAACCATTTCTGCTGCACTTAAGGTTCCTAAGAGCATAATCCATAATCCTTAATGGAAGACGTTTGGGACGACCAGAACCCTTCCTAGAGCTGAGGGGGTTCAAACTGAGCTATCGGGGGAGAAGACCTTGGTGAGAGAGGTAAAGAAGAACCCAAAAGATCACTGTGGCTGAGCTCCAGAGATGCAGTCGGTAGATGGGAGAAAGTTGTAGAAAGTCAACCATCACTGCAGCCCTCCACCAATCGGGGCTTTATGGCAGAGTGGCCCGACGGAATCCTCTCTTCAGTGCAAGACACATGAAAGCCTGCACGGAGGACTCCAAGATGGTGAGAAATAAGATTTCTCTGGTCTGATGAGACCAAGATAGAACTTTTTTTTTAATTCTAAGCGGTATGTGTGGAGAAACCAGGCACTGCTCATCACCTGCCCAATACAGTCCCAACAGTGAAGCATAGTGGTTGCAGCATCATGCTGTGTGGGGTGTTTTTCAGCTGCAGGGACAGGACCACTGGTTGCAATCGAGGGAAAGATGAATGCGGCCAAGTACAGGGATATCCTGGATGAAAACCTTCTCCAGAGTGCTCAGGACCTCAGACTGGGCCGAAGGTTTACCTTCCAACAAGACTATGACCCTAAGCACACAGCTAAAATAGGTGTGGCTTCACAACAACTCTGTGGCTGTTTTTGAATGGCCCAGCCAGAGCCCTGACGTAAACCCAATTGAGCATCTCTGGAGAGACCTAAGAATTGCTGTCCACCAACGTTTACCATCCAACCTGACAGCACTGGAGAGGATCTGCAAGGAGGAATGGCAGAGGATCCCCAAATCCAGGTGTCTTTTTTCCCAAAAAGACTCATGGCTGTATTATATCAAAAGTGTGCTTCTACTAAATACTGAGCAATGTGTATACTTATGACCATGTGATATTTCAGTTTTTTTTCTTTTTTAATAAATCTGCAAAAAATGTCAATAATTCTGTGTTTTTCTTTCAATATGGGGTGTTGTGTGTACATTTAATGAGGAAAAAAAATGAACTTAAATGATTTTAGCAAATGGCTGCAATATAACAAAGAGTGAAAAATTTAAGGGGGTCTGAATACTTTCCGTACCCACTGTATATATATTAAGATTTGGTAGGAACTGCCAGCTCCTCTGTGTGGAGGACTAGAGGTGCACGTGATGTAGTTTTTCGTGGTTCAGTGTGGTGTGCTCATGCCATCTAGTGTCTGGAATCTGCACTGCTGCATCTCAACACCAGGGGCCAGCTGCATAAACATCTTCAGACTGTGTCTGAAGAACTAGCAGTTGCCAAGGGGTAATCAGTCTTACTTCTCCAATACAAAGAAGACCAATCTGCCTTTTCATAAAAGTTCTGACCAGTCTTGAGGAAAACTAACTTTTTAAGACTTGTCTAAACCGTTTATGCAACCGGCCCCTGGCAGGACTCATCTGACAGTATTGGGTCAGAGAGTGAGAGTCGTTCATTAGAAAGATTTAATCGATTAAATGAGTCATTAATTGTATACAATTTAGTTGAATTAAGAACCAAACAACTACATGTTTTACAGGAATCTTTACATGGCAATGCAAATGTAGTTTGCTGTGTTGACTGTAATGAAACCGCTTGACTGGATGGGTGTGTGTTTCGGTGGTTTCAGGTATCGGTTGAGTGGGCTGATTTTGCCAAGTCTGAAGGACTGGTTTGAGGGCACGTTTGGAGCCAATTTACAGCACAGATCTCCTGCGACAGTAAGTCAAGTGTGATATATCGGACCTGCTGTATATCAGACTCTTGTGTTGTGTGTGTGTGTAATATGGTGTGTGTGTCTTCCTCCAGCCCAGTCTGAGTTTAAGTGCAGTTGCTCCTCCTAACCTGAACCAGCCCTTCGTCGAGGATCTGAAAGCTGCGGGTCTGGCCGTGTCACATGACCCAGAGGACCGGGTTTTCCGAGCTCATGGTACAGAACTGACATCTTTGTGTTTGGCAGAAAGTTTTCGAAAAAAAATGTTGGTTTCATTTATTCATGTTTTACTTCATATTTCAGCTGTGGGAAATTTGTTTCATAAAGAAATGCAACCTTATTTTAATAATTTTTCCATTGAATATGACAATGCAAAAATTATTATGGTCCTATGGGTTTTCTTCCTTTTTTGCAGTTATGGTTTATTTTTCTTTTGATTTAAGTTGTTCAATAGAATTATATATATATATATATATACTATATTATGCTATATAATTTTTTTTTATGTTTGTTATTACAGAGGTTTACTTTAAAAGAGAGTTTGCTAAAAAAAAATTATTCTATTTTAATTTTAATTTGGTCAAACACTTTACTCTTCTTATTTTATATATGAAAATAAGTCATTTAATTTATTATTCCTCATACACTACAGTTCAAAAGTTTGGGATAAGTAAGATTGTTTATGTTTTTTATGTTTTGAAGAAGTCGATATTTCCCAAGGCTACTTTATTTATCAAAATAACGTGACCACAATAAATTGCAATATAAAATAACAGTTTTCTATTTTAATGTATTTTGAAATGTCATCTATTATCAGTGACGCAAAGCTGAGTTTTCAGCATGACTACTTTGATTTCTAATTATTATCACTGTTGAAACCCATTGCGCTGCTTCATATTTTTGTGGAAACCATGATTTTTTTTTTTTATATGATTCTTTGATAAATAGCAAGTTCAAAGGAACAGAAGTTATTTGAAACCGAAATGATGAAATGTCTTTACTGTCACTTTTGATCAAGTTAATTCATCCTAAAAGTAATAATTTCTTAAAAAAATAAATCATACTCGCCCAAGACGTATAAATGGTGACATGTTTATTAAGAGGTTACAGTATTACTCGAAACCGTATTTGGACCATAGGTGTTCATATTACAAAAAAGATCGGGAACTCCCTTTTTTCCGTTTATTTGGGTGCTATTTATTGTCTAGTACTTTACTAGTATGAACGAGCTGGATTTGGATGTCTTTCTGAAAGCTTTTTTTCTTGTCGTCCTCAGGTCACTGCCTGCATGAGGTCTTTGCCCTGCGCGAGGGGAGGATAGGACGGGTGCCCGACACGGTGGTTTGGCCGAGTGAGTGACTGCAAAGGGTTAAGCATCAGTGGCTGAGTGCTGATTCATATTCACGAGGAACTGCTTTAATTAGAGGGAACGAGGGCGTTTGCCGTCCAGTGATACTCTAGCTGCTCTCTGATTGGTGGAGTCCTGACGGCACCCATTTCACTCTCTCTGATTGATGGCTGAGCTTTGATTAGAAGAGTACCCAAGCGGCCAGCAAAGCATCTGCCTCCCCGTTATACGCCTCCTTTACTTCAGCGGTTCTCCAATCATACAGGATTCATCCTCAGTAGATTATCCTGTAACTATCACAGTCGCCCATCGCACACACGAGAAATGCTTGTTTTTTTAGGATCTCAGTGAAATGTGAATTTGAAATTGATTTGAAATCATGTTCCAGTTGACATTATTTCCAACTGAATACTCTCTTTCACGAAGAAATGTGACGGTTTGTAAACAGTAAGGTACAGTTTTGAGCTTAGATTCACTGTTACTGTGTGTTATTGTGTGGGATGTTTAGTGGGCAGTCAGATGTGCTCCACTGGGTCAGTGCTAGATACTGATCCGCTTATCTGGAGGTAAACGGGATTGAGGCGGGGTTTTTTTCCCCTTACAGAACAAAAATGTTCTGGAGTTGTACAGAACTGTTCAAAAGTTTGGAACAGTAAACACATTATAATGTTCCAAAAGATTTCTGCTTCTTTTGAACTTTCTACTCACTAAAGAATCCTGAAAAAAAGTATCACGGTGTCTGCAAAAATATGAAGCAGCACAACTGTTTTTTCAACGTTGATAATATGAAATGTTTCTTGAGCAAATCAGCATATTAAACTGATCACTGGAACAAATTACAGCTTAAAATAGAAAACAGTTATTTTAAATTACAATAATATTTCACAATATTACTGTTTTTACTTCTTTTATTTCTAAATAAAAATAAATGCAGTCTTGGTGAGCATAAGAGACCTTTCAAAAGCATTAAAAAAGTCTTGAACAGTATCTCGTACTGCTAAGAGATATGTTTTGTGAAAGAGTGATAGGAAGTGGTTTGAATAAGTTGAGTGGATTATAATGGTCTTTTCCGTTTGTGTTCAGGCGTCACAGTGATGTGGAGAAGATTGTGGAGCTGGCCTGCGAACACAACGTCTGCTTGATCCATGATGGAGGAGGCGAGACCACTGCATAAATAAAACGCATCTAATCCTGATGATCGGAATTATCCATTTAAATATTGTTGATTTTATAACACAATATGAAAACACGTCCCCACTTAGCGTTTCTCATGTCATTTGACTGTTATAGCTTTAGTTTATGCTTCTTTGCACTTTCCTGCTGTTTTAATTCACTTTCCCCCCTAATTTCTGAACACACTCCTAATAAAACTACCCCACTTAACTGACAAAAAGATTACAGTTACACACCCTAAAAATAATCCTGCCAACTGTTTTGTCAGAGTTAATAGATAATAATTTCGTTGAGCAAATGATCATATTAGAATTATTTCTGTAAATCATGTGCCCCTGAAGACTGAAATGACAGCTAGCTTTGATCACAGGAATACAGTTTCAAAATATATTCGGATAGAAAATTGTTATTTTACATTTTAACAATGTCTACTGTTTTGTTGAGCAAACACATGCAGTCTTGGAGAGATCTTACCAATAAAAAAATAAAAATCTTACCAATCAAGCATTGTG
>JADLZN010003544.1:0-31325 GCA_018155175.1 Sinocyclocheilus anophthalmus
CTGTATTTACTTATAACTGCAACTTATAACATCCAAGTGAAAAACACCAACATTTCAGAAATAAATTGGAAATTGGAGTTGGAAAAAGGATCACCCAGCTTAGATAACCAGCCTGGAGAAACAGAAATGGAATTATTTTTAAAGGGGGTGATTTTCTCTATAACCGCAACTGTATAGGAAACAGCAAGATTTTCACAAACAACTATGTGTTAATTTTTAAAGAAAAAAATATTAATCTCACATACGCAGTCAACTTAATAAAAGTAGATATTTTCAGTCAAATGTTCAGAATAAAAGTAAATCATTTAAATTTAGAAAATTAATTTAAATAATAAAATAATGTAACTAAAATATTTAATTTTTGTTGTCTTTATTTTGTTTTATTTTTTGTATTAATTTTTTAGAAAGGATGTTTCTTTGCAAAGTAATCATCATATTTAGGGATCCTTGGCATTAAAAAGTTTGAAAACCCCCGATATAGACAGATTCAATACCAATTGTTCATGTATATTTGTTGACAACTCACAGCCAGAGACTGTTTAAAAATAATTTGGACCTACATCATGTAAGCCACATATTTCAGTTTCAGACCGAGTCACCAATTATTGTATTACTTTGTATGAAATGCAATATGTTAAGTAGTGACTATTAAAAATAAAACAATTTCTTCATCAAAACAGCATTTTGAATTATGCATCAATGTTTCAGCAAATGCAAGAGCGTGTGTTTTTGTGCGTTTACCTGTAGCTCATCTATTCTGAGCAGGCGACAGTCTTGCAGCAGTGAGGAGGGGTCAGAGTCAGTGGGAGCTGCGCTCTGGCTGCTCACGCTGCTCGACGTCCCTGGAAATTTCACAGCAACATATGCACCATCGACTTTTAGCACCTTGAGTTCAAAAGAGAGAACTGTTGCAAATGAGGTGTCATAGCAAAGCATCACACACAGACCAGAGACAAAACACAGACAGGAACGTCACAAGTCAAGAAAAACAGTAAGCTTATCGATCATCATTGGTAATTCTTATTAGATTAAAAGGTTGCAAAAACGCAGACAATAAATCAAAAAACAGTGGAGAAAATAGGCTTGTAGTTTCAGTCTCCACTGGATCGACGTGTACGCCAGCACCCACCTTTCCCACGGGGACGTTTTTAACGTCCTCCACGAAAACGACCTCTCGTAGAGGCCACTGCTCTTCATTGACTTTCTCCTCCTCCTTTGGAGCCGGCGTTGAGCGCCTACGCTCTGTAGCACAGCAGGTAATCAGTTAGCAATGGCAAAACACTGCAGCCAAGTATCTTTTGGTGTCTCACAGAAGACCAAACAGAAATGTTTAAACAGTTCAAACTACTTATGTAATGCCACGCCAGCTTCCTTGGCTATTTGCATGGCGAGTAACAAGATGAAATACATTTAGGCTACATTTAGTAGATGCTTTTATCCAAAGCGACTAACAAATGAAGACAACAGAAGCAATCAAAACCAACAAAAAAACAATAATATGTAAGTGCTGTGACAAGTCCCCGTTAGTCTAACCGATACCACGTACAGGTTGTTAATTGTATAATTAATAAAAAGAAAACAGATAGAATAGAGAACGCTAGTATGAATAAGCAATACAAAAACCTATACATAAACTCTAAAATGGATTCAGGGTTGGTGTTAGCAGAGTAATATAATTTCCTAAGAGAACTTAAAGCAGCACAGTTTAATAAAATGTTTCAAAGATGCGAGGAAGGCCATGATTAGAAAACAAACAACAAGCTTCACATGCAAACAAACCTAATTAAATGCAGCGCACATCCAATTGGGCAAGTGACTATTGCATTTACACACTGATTTACACTGCCATCCTTATTGCTGCGTCATAACTAGGACACTTCCATTATGGAGAAATGTGTGAAATGACAGTAGAAATGCACACACAGCAAAAATAAAAATGCATCTCTTTTTTTTTTTCGAACAATTTTATTCACTCAAATAGCATTTTTTTTTTGTTTACAATAAACAAGTACACATGTGAAGTAACGGACGATTTTGAATAGAAACACTAAACTGTATTTTTTTTTGTTTACACTTACAACTTACATGTTGTTGTTAAATAAAAAAAGATGACTGCAGCACGTTTTAACTCGAAGAAAATCACTATTGTAAGTTTTGTACTTCAAAACTCCACATTTTGGTTCAATTTGTTACTAGCCCCGTCTGTAATTGTTTGAGAGTTTACTTGCTATTTTCGGAGCGAAACTTCTTCCATACTCAAATTTTTAGGTCTTATAAACCACTGTGCACAATGATCATAATGTATTTAACGAGTAAGAAAGATGCTGCAGTAAAAACCTGTTAATTGGTTGACTAAGTTTCCATACTATATATGGTGAATAGATGTAATTACATTTAATGTATTTTTACAGTAAAATACTGTTAAAATTACGATTTTTGGAAGTGAAAGTGTCATTTTATAATTTACAGTGAAAAAACGTAAAATTGACACTCCCAGAATTCCCTGCATAACACTTCATATTTGATGTTTTATTGTTGAAATAACTGTTTCTTCTTAGTTTTTTCTTATCAGTTTTGTATATTATGGTTGTGTTTTACACCTAATGTTGTTAAATGAATGTGTATTGCATTATTTAGTTTCACGTGTGTTACCGTGATGGTGTTTAATGTTTGTGTGAATCACTGATGGGCATCTTCACCATAATATAGTAATTGTCCATCCTCAGCTCGTAAAAAGCTGTGTTTGTGATGAGCTTTGATTCCATGTGCGTGTCTCATCAACACCACCTGGGTTTGGTGGTTATCAGTGTATTACAAATGGTTCAAAACAGATATAGGTACTTCAATAGGTGGCTATATTAATCATTTACAATCCAGTTAATTGAATACGTCTTTTTACTATTGTTAATTTAAGTCGTCTGTGAAACTAAAATGTGCAACCAGTAATTTTTTCACGGAGAATGTCTGGCAACCAGCTATTGTCTCCCTTTTTACCGTCTAATGTCACTCTGATTTACACTTTTGTCACAGTGCAGTGTACGTACTGTAGGGCAGAGAAGCGCTGCTGGCGATGGAGGAAGTGTCACTGCATGTGGACGCTGGTGAGGGAGGAGGGCCCATTTCAGTCTTCACCAGCTCTGGCTTGCTCTCCGTCCTGATGGCAAGAACAAGCACAACCAATAGCACATCAATTTTAGCATAAATGCCTTCATGCATGTGTTTGGTGACAGAAAAACAGTCATCTTACTTGGTCTCCTGTGTCTTGGTGTTCTTCTCCATGTTCTTCAGGCTCTCGGGCGAGCGGAGCTGGAAGCGGCAGCTGTCATTCATGTTCCACACGGACTCCAGCAGAACTCCCACTTTAGGGATCCCGGCATTTACGGAGAAGGCCACGGCTCCAGCGTGATATAGAGGGTTATTCCTCAGGCACACCTACGGGAAAACGTAACGTCATCACTGTAATACTCAATTGGGGTGGGCGTGACAGCAAAAATCTATCATGTTTTTCATGATCCACAAACATGCATCACAATTCTGTTGACTATTTTGCATGTTTGTGACTCCATGATAGCTCCCAAACTATTACGGCGGACCCTGGACCACCAACAACCAGTCACAAGATTGTATCGCACGGGGTCATACGGTTTGTAGCAATAGCCAACAATACATTGGTTGGTTCAAAATTATTGATTTTTCTTTTATGCAAAAATTCATTAGGACATTAAGTAAAGATCATGTTCCATGATGATATTTTGTAAATTTCCTACCGCAAGTATATTTAAACTTATTTTTTGATTAGTAATATGAATTGCTAATAACTTAATTTGGACAACTTTAAAAGGCGATTTTCTCAATATTTAGATATTTTTTTTGCACCCTCACTAAAATGTAGTGTTGTATCTCATACCCGATGTGACCTCCTTCCACAAAACCAGTCATAAGGGTAATTTTTTTTTTTAATTGAGATTTATAAATCATCTGAAAGCTGAATAAATAAATAGCTTTCCATTGATTTATGGTTTGTTAGAATAGGACAATTTTGCCGGATACACGATTTAAAAGGCTCCTTAAACCCCCTACCCGGACGGGAGCTCATCGCTCGAATCGACGTAACCGCGAGCTGTCGAGCAGCATCAAGAACCCAACATTTCCTCCCCCATAAAATCAGACGTAATGTGCGAGAAGATCAGTCCGCTTGCTGCCGCAAGCAATTCACTTTCTTTGTCCCAATGAGCCAAGGGTCTTATGCGCAAATGGTAGGCATATTACTAATCAAGCGGATCCTACTAAATCGAGGGGTTCATTCCGATATACGCTGGGTAATGGTAGGAGATTTACAAAATATCTTCGTGGAACATGATCTTTACGTAATATCCTAGGTTTTTTTTTGGCATAAAAGAAAAATCGATAATGAAATTAAAATTGACCCATACAATGTATCGTTGGCTATTGCTACAATATAACCCCGTGCTCCTTATGACTGGATTGTGGGTCCAGGGTCACAGATTTCAACAACGAGACTTATCGTTATAGCGCGTTAAGACTCATTCTTATCGTGGGGAGCATTTTTACTCTGGTAGTAAAATAAATCGCAAACGAGAAGATATTGCCCATCCCTACTGGCCATTCAAGTGCAATAACCAAGCACCACAGTAATGTATAGTAACGTCACAGAAAAAGACAAACGAGTTTGCAGTCAACAACAATAGCATGTTCCTGACCTGAGTTCCTACTGTGATGTTGGGTATAGAAGAGATGCCTGCACTGGACTTTGGCTTCTTGTTCTTGGCTCTGGCCTTTTCAAGCATCTTTTTCCGCTGACTAAAAGGCACAACACCCCTAGAGGAAAAAGAAACTCAGAATTTATTCACAGATCACAAGCACAACGGCTAAAACTATCAGACATGATCCTGCCTGCTCACCACCAGTAAAGGCTGCTCTCCAGCTGGGCGCAGGTGTACAGGGCACAGCAGTGCAGAGAGATGATACGCTCTCCCTGCAGCTCCGGGAACATTTGTGCGCCATGTTCCAGTTTAGCAGCAACAGTGCTCAGAGTTTCATCCACCCATGTCGCCACCTACACAATACAAGTTAATGTAAATCTGACATTTTTTGGTACTAAAGTGTGCATCACTCATCTTATTGTATCCGCTTGCTCCTTCCTATGACTTCCTTCTCACCCACTCACATGAAAATAAATAAAATGTCTTCTTACCTTGTTGCTTTCGGTGGCCACAGTGGCTCGGATACTGTTGGCAGACAGGTGGGTGATCTTTTCATTAGTCAAGCCCAGGAAAAGGACACGAGGGTGATGTATAGAAGGATTCTGCGAATGCACAAAGATTTATGAGATTCAATTAAATCAAATCAAAGCGACAGGAATTCCTTGTCCGATGTGTACTGCAAATATTACTTGTGCGTTTCTGTAAGGTTCGGGCTCATTCCACTTCCACTGGTACAGTTCACCTTTGGTACTGACGGCAACCATCTCAGAGTACAAAGCCCCAATGCTGACAAACTTTGTTACATAGTCCTAAAGGATCACACAACAAAGGATTATGCAGCAACTCAACAACGACACAAATATGATTCATCACATAAATGAACCCCAGGAAATTGGAGGCTAATAATCAAAAGTGTTACCAGAACAGACTGGCCATTAAGTCAAAAGGTCAAATAAGGATGTGCAAAATTAAAAGCAGAACTTTTTAATAAGTCTAGTTAAAAACACTCAAGTTCTTAGAAAACGCAATCTGATATTAGTTTCTGAAACTTGTTTATAAGACTTAAAAGTTTATTGACTGACTCTAAACTAACTAAAACACAAAGCTTTTCGTTACTTGAAATAAACTACACCGGTAACAAATAACTAGAATAAATGTGATTATTTTATGTTTCAGCTAGCTGCCAAACAACATTTCTCCTTTTCCTTTAATTTAACTTTAAGTACTAAATAACTAAAATAAATTGAAATAAAACCTAAAAAAAAAAAAAACCTATACTAACTTTAAAACTGATGAAAAATGTATATAAATGGAGGAGTGGCCATTCAACTGAGACTGCGCTACTGTCAGTCACAGAAGCCTTGCGGATTGCAAAAGCTGATTCCAAATCATCAGTCCTTATTCTGCTGGACATTTCTGCTGCTTTTGACACTGTCAATCATCAGATCCTCCTGTCTGCCCTCTCTTCACTGGGCATCACAGGGATTCCACTTTTCTGGTTTGAATCCTATCTCACTGGTTGGTCTTTCAGGGTGGCTTGGGGAGGGGATGTATCCAAAGCACATCAACTTGTCACTGTGGTTCCTCAGGGATCAGTTCTTGGACCCCTCCTCTTCTCCATATACACTACATCACTGGGTCCCATCATACAGGCACATGGCTTCTCCTACCATTGCTATGCTGATGACACACAGCTCTATCTTTCATTTGAACCAGACGATCCAACAGTAGATGCATGGATCTCAGGCTGCCTGGCAAACATCTCGGCATAGATGAAGGAACATCACCAGCAGCTCAACCTGTCAAAGACTGAGCTTCTTGTCTTCCCTTCCACTCCAACTCTACAGTATGATTTTTTTTTTTCCATCCAGCTAGGTTCTTCTACAATTCACCTTCAACTTCGGTCAGAAATCTTGGTGTATTATTTGATGACCATCTGACCTTCAAAGACCACATTGCAAAGATTGCTCGATCTTGCAGGTTTGCATTGCACAACATCAGAAAGATCAGGCCCTTTCTAACGGAGCATGCTGCACAACTTCTTGTCCAGGCCCTTGTCGTTTCTAGGCTGGACTACTGCAATGCTGTTCTGACTGGACTTCCATGTGCAATCAGACCTTTACAAATGATTCAGAATGCAGTGGCACGACTGTTCTTCAACGAGCCCAAAAGAGCCCATGTTACACCTCTCTTCCTCTCCTTGCACTGGCTACCGATTGCGGCTCGCATCAAGTTCAAGACACTAATGCTTGCATATAGAACAGCCTCAGGATCAGCATCCGCCGCCTTCCACTCACTCTTATGAATTACATTCCCTCCAGAAGTCTGAGATCCACTAGTGAGCAACGCCTCATGGTAACATAACAGAGCGGCTCAAAATCACTTTCCAGAACATTCACGTTCACCACTCCTGGCTGGTGGAACGAGCTTCCCACCCCTATCCGGAATGCTGAAAACCTGACAATTTTCAAGCGGCAGCTGAAAACTCATCTCTTTCGAAGCTAATTGACTTCATCATAAAAAAATAAAAAAAAAAAATTCTCTCTTTATTTATTCCTTCTCTTTCTAGCTTGTACTTATTTGAACAATGTCGAAGAACTTGGTATTACAACCACTTCTTGTGTCTGTTTGCCTCTCTTAAGAAGAATCGCTATATGTATCCCCCAATTGTAAGTCGCTTTTGATAAAAGCGTCTGCTAAATGACTAACTAAATAAATAAATAAAAAAACTTGAATTAAAAAACCTAATCTTATTTTAAATAAAAATTTGATACACAAATTACAAGTTATGCCCTTTAACATGTGAAACTGCACTAATTGCATGTCATAAAAAGTCAAATCCATAAAAAAAAAAACTTTCCTTACATCCGTTATGATATGCTAAGCTGGTTGTATAGTATCACACACACAAAATGGAGTTGCAAACACCCACTGACTGATATAATACAAATGAGTATTTTAAAGCAAATCTCTCTCTAACTATTTCTTTAAAGAATAAATGCCAAACTATTTTACCTCAAACCTTTCATCTTTTTAATTGACTCTTCACAAAAAAAGAAACGTGGAATGCAGAGAACATTTCATTCTCACTTACCCTTAAGGAATAGTCCCCCCCCCCAAAAAATGTTGCTCCAAACCTGTATGCATTGCTTTCTTCTGCAGAACTCAATAGAAGATATTTTGAAGAATGTTCGGTTCCCCATGGACGTACATACAAATGGAAACCAATGGCAACGGTAACCGAATGTTTGTTTACCAACGTTCTTCAAAATATCTGCTTGCATGTTCCACAGAAGAAAGAAAGAAATACAGTCCTGAAACGTTAAAATGACAGGAGAATTTATATTTTTGGGTGAACTATGCCTTTAATTGTGTCAAGACTTAAAATGCACCACAGAAATTGGAAGTCTCCCAATCTAGGAGACTGAAGGCTTAAAGGCCCACCTTATCAGGCCACCACTGGAGCTCTTCGCCCAGAGTGACGGGGCTCTGCAGCGGCACGGTCTTCTTGTCAAGGCTGGGCTCTCCCTCACGGCTGGTGGAGCCACGCTCCGCATCGAAGGAGGCTCCATCCAGCCACCTCCTCTCTCGCAGCCTCAGGACCGACTCCCGCTCGCGGAGCAGTTCAGAGTCTCGCTCTAGGGGGAGAAGGAGAACTGGTATGCAATAGGGTCACACCAGTGGGATAACAGTAAGCCACTCTCTGGGAAAGACCCTCGGAATAGTGAGATTTCATACAAGTTACAATTACTTCAGTCTAATTCTGCTGTACTTCTGTGACACCAACCACCAAAAACAACTGACCATTATGCTGTAAATACGACACTGCGGGTGAAAAGGATCCATGACCATTTGTGACCCTGAACCACAAAACCAGTCATAAGGGTCTTTTTTTATTATTATTGAGATTTATACATCACCTGAATAAATGAGCTTTCCATTGATGTATGGTTTTGTTAGGATAGGACAATATTTGGCCGAGATACAACTATTTGAAATGGTTCTCAAAATATTGAGAAAATAGCATTTAAAAGTTGTCCAAATTAAGTCCTAAGCAATGCATATTACTAATCAAAAATAAGTTTAAATAAATTTACGGTGGAAATTTACAAAATATCTTCATGAACATGATCTTTACTTAATATCCTAATGATTTTTGGCATAACTTTTTTTTTTATAATTTTGACCCATACAATGTTGTTTTGGCTATTGCTAAAAATATACCCCAGTGACTTAAGATTGGTTTTGTGCTCCAGGGTCACATTTAGGTAATAATCCATATTTTATTAAAAGTAAAACAGGGCTACATATGGACGCTGTACAGTCTGGCTTTGTCAGTTGGTGGGTCGCATTAGCAGCGGAAACATCTCGTTGACGGGGGGTGTCCAGCATGTACGGGTATAAACTGCAAGGTCTTATGGGTAACTGTAAGCACTGCAGGGCCTTTCGCAGAGGGCTCACTAAGGGAAACGACGACTATGACCATGCAGGACAACTGGACACCATCTCAAAGCACAGACACTCACACACAACACAAACATGCAGCAAGGTATCTTGAAGTATTTGATATCCAGAGGCTGATCGTAAAGCACTCGGTTCACAGATGCTGGTTTATCAACATGTAATTTAGTAAAGTATAATTTGCATGTGATTCAAAGTACACCACAGGACCTGACCCAAACTTGTTATTACAATTGTTGTTAAAGGAGTAGTTCACACAAAAATGAAAATTTGATGTTTTATCTGCTTACCCCCAGGGCATCCAGATTTAGGGATTGATTCAGTAGAACACAAACGCGTAGGGAAATTTTTCACACAAACCGTGCAGTATGTCAGTCTGGGGTATAATGGAGTTAATGGAATCACGCTGAACCCACCAAACCCAATTACCCTGTTGCTGACAGTAATTTATATATGTTTTTTCTACCTCTGATATCACAACAATGTTTCGGTCTATTGCTTAATGCGTAATCGCAAAGAGACTTAGTAATTGGCATTACCGTCTAGGGATACAGCGATTAACCGGTTTCACGATGAACCGCGCTTTAAAACGTCACGGTTAATTAATCGTAAAGGTTCCGCTAAACTGAGTGTTTCTGTTACACGGAATGGAACTGTTGCAGCTTGCGCAAAACTAAAAAAGTTACACTAGTGGTGCACCAGCTTAAAATGACGTGCTTCTAATGAGGCTAGTACATGCATTAGATTAACTGTGACAGAGGGGCCAAACAGCGAAGCTTTATTTCCACCTGAGAAATGCCTGTCGATAGTGTGGGACCCTTTTGGGTACACCCAAAAGAATGACCAGGGTGTAATTTAAATATTGCCGTAAAAACTGCAGCTAAAGAGCGAATACATAAGGGATAACTGTCACGCTTGCTGTACACTGAACGATTTTATGTCCGACGTGAATGGCAAGAACCACCCTGACGTGGAAGCTACAGCTCGTTAGCTCCTGCAATCCTGCTCGCTTCAGTCAGAAAGAGATAAATATGAGGTAAGATCCAGTTACTTTGAATTCATTAATTAAACATTTACTACTTGAATTACGTTATTCTAGATAGTCGAGAGGGCGACAGTTGCCTGTGTGATGAGCAGTACCTGCATCTGTGGGTCTCTCCAGTAGGCTATTTAATATATTTTATTAATAAAAGTCGCGGGGCAGCATTCTCAAGAAGTTTATGTGCTCCTGAATGTTTGTACACGTGCGTAGCACGATCTCCGATCTCACAAACCAAATTAATAGGCATGATTTTCTCAGGCCACGTGTAAAATCTTATTAATTATTATAAAGATTATTAAAATGAATACGTTTGAATGACAGTTGATTACAATATTTCAGTTTATTTCCATCATTAGTAACAGTTTCCCCTGTGGGACAAATAAAGTTAATATTAGTCGTATATTAATAATAGGCTACTTCATTAACTTCGTTATTTACTATCCCTGTTGTAGTATTATTCATAAGTAAAAAACAACAAGATTTTTTTTTTCACCATGTTTCAAAATTCTCTACCCCAGGTCCAAAAGAATTAAAGTACAAACTGAAAACATTAAATACTTTTGTGATCTATTTCCATTTGTTATTTTCAGAAGAGAAATACTGTCGTGGATGTTTACAGAGCAGAGGTCACCTTTTTTTAATTCCAATGTGAGATGGACTTTTGTTTGTCTTTTTTTATTATTATTTTTTGCTGTATTGTTGGTTACTGTGTTATTTCTGTTTCAAAAGCCAGCAATAAATAACACTTTAATATCTAAAGAGTGTTCATGTGATTTTATACATTAGTAATGTTGGGAAATGAATAAATGCATAATAATCGTAAAACCGTGATTATTCCTCAGCTGTGTCTTAAATAATCGTACCAACCAAATCTATAATCGTTGCATCCCTAATTACCACCACCTATCTCTCAAACGGACCATTGACACTATCTACAATCTCAACTAGGAGTGTCAATGGTCCATTTGAGAGATAGGTGGCGGTAATGCACTTATAAGTCTGCAATCCGCCGTAAAGCAAGACGACAACGACGACATTGCGTGAATCAGAGGTTAAAAAAACGATATAAATACTGTTCAATTTCTTGCACAGACTGATCGTTTGTGTCTTTACACATCATGTATCGTCCGAGCGCGCAGGGGTTAATTTGTTTGTTTGTGTTTTTGTTTTTTTTTTTTCAAGCCGTGATTGTCCCTTTCACCTCCATTATAAGACTGACAGACTGCAACAGTTTGAGTTAAAAATCTCCGTTTGTGTTCTACTGAAGAAACAAAGTCACCTACATCTTGGATGTCCTGGGGGTAAGCAGATAAACATCAAACTTCAGTTTCAAATCAATAGCATTTTCCTCATATTTCATATCTGCATGAATGTGTTGTGAGTTGTGACTTTATATATAAAAAATACAGTATTAACGAAGAACGCAGTGGTTGTGGCACAATCATTTCCACAAATCTTGCTGAATGGCTTCATGACACTGAGTGTATGCAAGCGAGGCTTTCTCAGGCAATAGCTCATTAAAGACAGAGTAAAGTGTACACAAATGTCTCATTCAATTTTCATCATGTTGGATTAGATGTTGGATGTCGGACAAAGATGATTACAGATTAACAAGCTAAAAATCTTCCTTCCGTTCAGCAAAAATACCCAGGCGACTATTATGAACAAATGAGTAAGATAATTCATGAAATCTTATTGAAGGATTGTACTAATGGCCCACTGATGCTAATGTCTAGCATGTCCATTCATTATGTACATTTTCAATATATACATATATATTGAAAATGTACATAATGAATGGACATGCTAGGCATTAGCTTCAGTATATATAGTAAAGGTCACTGCTAAACTTGAAAGAAAACAGAAAAATAAAAAATATTGGTATCAAATAATAAATATACAATGCTGTGATGATACATGGGGACATATAAATTGGCTAATATTCCTATATATATATAATTTTTTTTATCATTTCATTTGTGGTCCAGGGTCACATATACATACATATATATGCAGAATCTGTTAATAATTTATACAAAGTAAGAGGGATCATAAAAATCTTCCATGTATAATGACACCTCATTAAGAATCAAACATATTTAAACTTTTAAATGGGGTCATTTTTTTAAGCTATTATTTTGTGTTGTGGACTATATTTGTTATAAATAGCTTAAGTCATTAATTAGTAGTATGTCATAGGATGTCACACTCATCACACATTTTTTAAACAACCTACTACAGAGATGAATACAGATATAAAAACTTCCAATGAAGCCTTTTCTATGTCATGTTCATGCAAGTTGTAAAAACAGAATCTATATTGAGACTCGAGGGAAACACACACTAGTAGGCAAGACTCAGCCTGTATGTTCTGTTTCGTGGCCAGTTTTCCATCAATACACCTGTAGCACTGCAGTTACAGCATTTAGGGTTGGTAGGTGTTACACAATCCTTTCTGCCCTAGGACAGGTGCATGTGAATCAGACTGAACCGGCTATTTATTCTGTGACAGACTTAAATGGGATCAAGTTGGAACAATGTAGGTCACTTAAAAATGGCTCTTCAAAGGCTTTTTCTCTGTCACAGGTCATTATATTCCAGCCTAGCTTGCATCTAATGCTTCCTAGCCAAGGTCACCATAATACAGTGATACTGAAGCATCCGTATTTGTGTATTAATCATGTCGTGCCTGGCTGGGAGATCTGGCTTGTGCCGTGCTGTGCTCATGTACAACGTCTTAGAATTGTAATAATATTTCACAATATTGCGGTTTTTACTGTATGTTGATCAAATAAATGCAGCCATGAGCATAAGAGTCTAAGAAAAGATCTAATGCAAACTCTCCCATCTGTTTGCATTATCAATCCTCTTTCACTTTTAGCAAACGGCACCTTTGATGCTCTAGTACACAGCTCAACTACCAACATCCTCAGCTTGTCACCCTACCCAACAGCATTCAACCCATCATCAAACAACTTCTTTCTGACCAGAGTTGGACTTCTGTCAGACTTCCCCTGTAATCAGTACCCCAATGATTGCTACTTCGTAGTCGGCGCTGATGGGATTTGTAGTGGCGTCAACTGTAATGGAGTATTACCTGATGGATCCATCGTTTGGTAGGACCTTTTAATGTATTGTGCAACATGAATGGAAGAAATTATTTAAGACAAAGTTCCAAAGCTGCCATTCTAAAAACCCATAATACATTTGTGTTGACTCTGAAATGCCTTTTTAAGATAAAAGAGCATTTTGATGCCATGTGGTCATTAGATAGCTATACATTTAGCTGAACTACAGTGCATAGCGATGGCAAAACACAATGAACAATTGCCTAAAATGTCCACCCCCATTAGTTAAATTTTAGAGAAATTTTGCAAGCAAAAATAAAATCCGAGAGCATTCTAACCCTGCATAGACAGCAATGCAACTGCCACGTTCAATGCCCAGAAAGGTAGTAAGGACACTGTTAAAATAGTCCCATGTGACATCAGTGGTTCAACCCTAATGTTATGAAGCTACGAGAATAATTCTCGTGCACACAGAAACCAAAATAATGACCTTAATTAACAATTTCTTAACTTCCGTGTCAGTCTTCGCTTCGCCGCACGTTCACAAGAGTACCACAACGCATTCGTTGTTATTTTTGTTTTGTTTTGCAAAATGTTACAGTTGAACCACTGATGTCACATGGACTATTTTAATGATGTCCTTACCTTTCTGGGCCTCGAATGTGTCGGTTCCATTGTTGTCTATACAGCAGGATCAGAAAGCTCTCAGATTTAATCAAAATATCTTAATTTGTGTTCGAAGATAAATGAAGAGTGAGTAATTAAGGACAGCGTTTTCATTTTTGGGTGAACTAACCCTATAACTGTCACCCAGAAATCCCTTTCAAACCAAACAGTTTTCTGTTGGCATGATGTGAATTTGCGAGACAAACTTGAACCCAAACTAAAACTGAGGAAATATTTTGCCCTCATGCAAAACTGACCACACCTTTAAAAATCCAAACCATTTTAGTGAATAATATGTTAATATAATATGTTAATATGTTGATAAATTTATCAACTATTTATTTGAACAATATCACACAAACAAGAATGCCATTGCGAAATATCAGCATGTCTGTGATGATATTCAGGTCCACAAGTGCACAATTGCAAATATAAGATTTCTTTTACACAACAGCTAAATAAACAAGACATTTATTAGATTTAGACACAATATTGACATTTACTTTGTTTTTTCTCTTCAACAAAAAATAGTTGAAAGCTCAGCCAACATTTGCATGCACATTTCTAAGCAACACACAGCAATTTCTATTCAGTCCTGAAGAATCAGTACATTGGAACCAATCGGATCAATGAATCACTCATAAAGACAGTAACTTGTCGCCACCTACTGGTGTAACATGTAACCGCAGAAAGAGTTCTGAAAATCCCCACATCTAATGCGCAGACTTACAATATTTATTTATTTATTTACAAGAATGCTGGTATTCTTCTCTAATGGTGTCCTTAAAGGAGATTGTTATCTGAATCATTGGATAGTTTTATGTTTTAAACGATTTTTTTAATCACTTTACATTGACGGTGTCTTGACTGAAGTTTCAAAGTAGCTTCTTAAACGCTAGATTTGAGTTTGCTTTTAATGTATTGAAACAATTTTTCACTTACAGTTTCAAGTATCTTCTAATCGATGCTACTGGGGCTCTTGTTAATTCGTCAAACTGGTCTGGCAACATCACTCTTCCCAAACGTAAGAATTCATATAAAATCCTTTGAATTATTGCTAAATAATATTGGAGTCATCCTAATAGCTTAAATAGAGTTAATAGCTATCTTAATAATCTATTCATACAGTACTACCCCTTCACACTATTTATGATGGTCTGAGTGCGAGATCTGGTGCCATGGTTGTAATTACTACTATCCTATGTGTGGCTGCGGCTCTGCTTTTACTTATTCTCCTCATCATGTTATGTGTTACCTGGTGAGTAAATTACACTTAAATCACACTTGTGTACATATATGATATTTTATCATATATTATTTCTTAATTGTCCAAATTTAATTTGTTTTTCTAACACATGACTGAATCTTGTCCATCCAGCTGTAGGCCTACCAAGAAAGACGGTAAGCAAATCTCAGTCATGAACTCAATCCGTATCCCCCGCTATGACACCCACAACCTAAAGGATAGTGTGCACCCACCCACAACCTAAAGGATAGTGTGCACCCCTACGACAACCCTGCTTACCAGTCGGACTTGAAAAATTACTCCACATCATCCACTCTGCCCAAGGATGGTGCACGAAAGCTGTGAGCTCCCAAAGACACCATCACTGCACTGCATATTCCAGGGGAAAGCAAACTACTTTGCAGTATTTTCTCTTTCATTGTTAGTTACAAGGCACAATAGAGGACAGGAAGTAAACTTGAAATTAACCCATCAACTCTATGGCACTCACATCTTGTATATGTTACATTGCTGTTTTGCCTCAGAAATGTTTCCTGTGTAGTATCAAACCAGAATGGTATAAAAGCTTCTTTTTAGTCATCATCTTCCAGCTTTTTGAAAACTCGTGTGACCTCAGTATTGTTTGCGATCAAAGGAACAGATAGAACAGAACTGCACTACACTGACTACAACATGCAAATTCACTAGATGGCGCTGTTTAGTAGGAAATATGCGGTAGAGTGACAGTCATACTGTAGTATTTACTAGTGCAGTGTTTTCGAACCTTTATTGTCTTAGGGGGTCATATAGGTCTAAATAACCCTTTATCAACAAACCAGGTGAATTTGTTTCTTTTAACTCATATTCTACTGGATATCTTTTATTATTAATATTCTTAAAACTTTCTTTTTTTCTTTCTTTTTCGTGTTTAATCATGATTAGTCATCATTCTCTTAGTTAGTGGTTTTATGAGTCGTTTTAATCTTTGTTGGCTGTGTATGTGCTATATGTATACACATAATCATTTAGGTTAAAATGTTATGAATTTACTTATATTACATGTTTTTAAGGGGTCATATGATGCTTTTTTAAAAGATAATTTTTTTTGTGTATTTGGTGTAACAGAATATTGACATGCTTTAATGTTCAAAAAACACATTATTTTTCAAATACACTGTACATATTGTAGGTCCTCTATGCCCCGCCTCTCTCAAAGTTTTCTACAAAGTCCCTCCTTCCGACAAGCGCAGTCCACTCTGATTGGTCAGCTGACCCAGTGCACTGTGATTGGCAGAACAAAACCGCAGCACTTGTTGGCAAGTACCGCCCCTACCACTCAGAGCTTCAATCTTTCAAATAAATGTAAGACAGAGGCCCGAAGGCACAGAGTCACGTGCGACACAGTGATGCAGCTTGGTATGTGTTGCAGCACACACAAGCCACATTAAGACCGCTGACCCTCCACTGTGATGTGACCCGCCGCCCTCTTCTCACTCTCCGCTCTCGTCTCCAACTCTACCGCACTCCTCACACACGACACGCTGCGCAAAACTCCGAATTTGAACAGTCAATAGCAAATACTTCAACTAATAGCAAAACAGTAGCTGATTCAGAAGCGTTAGATTGTCATAGCAAAGTCAGAATTATCTCTTCTCCTAGGTTCACGAAACGGTCTTCTATAAAATGCATTGCTGTTCTGTTTTAAGTGATCTTAAAGATTCCTAAATGCTTCTATTTTCGGAAGGCCAAATAAAGTGATTTTGTTTTCGCCTAGAAACACACAGCGTCTCCTGACATGGGCTTGGCGGTCAACACTCACTGCGGTTACTGAAACCACGCCTTCTTTCTGTGCGTGCACATTTGGGCGGCATTATGCAAATATTCCAACATAAATAGTGAGGTAGATATGTGGGGCGTGTTAGAACGAGCCATTTTAGGAGGGTGTGGACAAGTCTTAACTTTTATAAAGTTATCTTTTTGGGTTTGAGACTTTAATCTTTGCTGTAACATAGATTTGAGTGTTTTTGTAACACTCCAAAGAGAAAGGAAAATCTTATTTTAATCGCATCATATGACCCCTTAAAGGTTTTCTAAATGATTGTTAATCACGTTTTATGCTGAAATCTTGCTTAAACAGTTTTGGAGTACAGTCAAAAGTACAGCCGTTCCATGTAGTTTCTGGAAAATAAAAACTGCATGTTTAATAATAAGCCTATACAGTCAACTTCTGGAAGCATCCTAACTGTAATACAACTTCATAAGCGAGTAAAGTTTAATTATACTCTTAACAAGCAAATATTGGGTAACTCATTTTAATTACTCTTTTTGTTGATACTACTCAGTATTGAATGAAGTAAAAGTTTATTTATAATGCTGCCTTAAATTTAAGCCTTATTTTTTAGGTTTAATTAAGCTCTTGGAACAGTTGTAATATTGGGAGTGGAGCCTTCAAATTCTACCTTTGGAAACCTTTGTATTAAAATATAAAATCTGATTATTATTTGCTTATTTTGGACACAATCCACTTTTAACTGCTTATGCCCCATTGATGGTCAGATTTATTCTTGGGCTTCATGCTTACGTTTCCGTACAAATTGCAAATCGCCACCCCATAATACATTTTATCATGACTTTTTACATCACTTGCTCACCAATGCAGTGAATGGGTGCCGTCAGAATGAGTCCAAACAGCTGATAAAAATATCATGTTTGTAATCATGTTTCTCTCCTGATTCAGACTAGATGACTGTTCCCTGCACAAAGCAATATTGAGAGGATTTATATTTTAGCCAGAAGTGAAATTTAAAGTTAAAACATGATGAATATGTTACAAACATGCAGCTTTTCGCTGTACAAAACCTTATCTAATGGCCCTGGAGTCATCTGGATTACTTGTGGATTATTGTGATGTTTTTATCAACTGTATGAACTCTCATTCTGACGGCACCCATTCACAGCAGAGGATCCATTTGTGAGCAAGTGACCTAATTTGGCTGAACGATAATAATAATATATAATTATAATTCTAAACTTTCTTTCTCCAAGTCTGTTCTGATAAAGAAACAAACTTATCTACATCTTGGATGGCCAAAGGGTCAGTACATTTTCAGCAAATTCAAATTTTTGGGTGAACTATTCCTTTAACATGAACTAACATAACACATAGCCTATTAACTAATGTTATAAGGATTAATAAATACTGTAACAAATATATTGCTCATTTAATGTTTGCAATTGTTAATTAATGGGAGCTTATTGTAAAGTGTTACTTGAAATAATATGCAAAAACATGGGATATCCTCATATTCCAGATGAAAAGCCTCTGCTAAATGGTGACTCGTATTCACACACACGCTTTATCTAAAAAGAGCGTTGCGCTCTGGTAATTCTTTGATAGTCTGGTGAGTCACAAGAAGCCCACACAGCGTATCCCCTCCTCTGGTCACAGCTCTAAAGGTGAGTCTGTATTCCTGGATCAATGAGTCAGCCGTGCCCACACTCACATGCATGAATTACGTGGCCTCTGGTTCGCCTTTATTTTGTAAAAACATATAATTTTAAGGAAAACTTCACTGGAGCCTATACAACATTCTCAAACATTCTCAACATTTTACCATGTTTGAGAATGTTTTTGAATCAAGACTCCTATTGTGTGAACTTCCCTTTCATTTTGGTCTGTTTATTTATCTCCGTCTGGAAAGAAACTATGTTGTGATTCGTCAGTGAATCCCCTTCCTTTTTCCATGATAAAGGAACACTTCCTGATCTTCCACCTGCTCATGTTGACAGCACTTGTGCATATCAGAATATGTGAGTGCTGACATTATGTGCGAGTCTATGCTTTGATTTCCTCCAAAGACCATAATCAAGGAATCGTTTCCACCTTGTTTATTCAGCTGCATGCATTTAGTGAGGCTGTCAGCCTTCAAAAACAGCTAGAAAGATATTTTCTTTCAGTTTTGCTAGTATTTTTGTTCTTATGTGAGTCATTTCAGTTAAAGTGAAGTGTCTTTCCATTATGATGGCAGACTGGGGTTATTTGGTCAGATCATGAGCTTATCAGTCAAAAATAACTCGTGTTGAGGCATAATACCTCTGTGAAAAAGGAAGCACACATATTACACTTACAGCTCTCTTATGTTCTGAATCACTATTTTGAACGCAACATTTTCTCTACTGCTTTTTTAACACTAAATGATATGTATACTGAATCATTAGAAAGAAGCACTTTAGCATTTCACCAAGGCTTGTGCCACAGTAAAAAAAGGGATCTAGCAATGCCTTTATAAAGATTTTAATTAAAGAAATAAGAGGGAAGTAGATAGCTGCCCTCAAATAAACTCTTGGTTAAAAAAGGGGGTTTTCATAGTGATGCCATAAAAGAACCAGTATGGGTTCCCTA
This sequence comes from Sinocyclocheilus anophthalmus, assembly GCA_018155175.1. Taxonomy (NCBI): domain Eukaryota; kingdom Metazoa; phylum Chordata; class Actinopteri; order Cypriniformes; family Cyprinidae; genus Sinocyclocheilus; species Sinocyclocheilus anophthalmus. The sequence continues at coordinate 19,589 of JADLZN010003544.1, forward strand.
AAAAGTAAAGAACCTTTTAAGTGAACAGTTCTTAAAACAACCTTTTTCCTTCTTCTTCATATAGTCTGAAAAACATTGTAATAATCTAAAGAACGCTTTCCCACTAGAAACGAAACCTAGTAACGGAACGGTTCCATGGATGTCCAAAATGTGTGTTCCTATGTTGGTTTCAAACATCTATTTCAAAACCCTCTTAAATTAGGGCATTTTTTCTTCTGAATTATGCCCCCCAATATCATCATATCTTTGGCTAACCAAGTGAACACAATAAAACCACACTGACATACATTCAGACCATTGTCAGCTAGCCTGGCCTATATAATGAAGGTACTAGATTTTAACTCAAAAGATGAACTGTAAATGTCAAGTCAGGGCAGGTTGTCACATTTTTAATAGGGCAGTTGTCAGATACACTCGCAACCTTTAGTATTTTAATCGTTTTGTGTTTTATAGTTATTTTACTGTTTAAATTGAGCTGAAAATCCTGTAATAGGCTGGTTCCTTTGTTACCCCACTGTTTTGCACTTACGGCTGATTATTTGAATTAAAGCAATGTTCAAACTTAATGATAATTTCATGGTTTTTACTTAACTTTCCACAGTATTTAAGTAAAGCTCCTTATTGAACATTAAACGCTGAAGAAAATACAGAAAATCTCATGTAAAATGACAGCAAAACACTATATTTTTGAATTACGGAAAATTACTGTTATTTAATATGGCCGTTATTTTACGGTAATTTTCCGGCACCCGCCCAGCTGCCGAATTTTTAACCGTTTTTTTTTACGGATTTTTTTTTTTACAGTGCGTGGTCTTATGTGAGAACGTGCGTTCAATAAACTCTATCTTTTATTAGACAATAATAACGCTGGAAATGTTCAACTGGTTTCTGTAGCCAGCCCTTCAAGATACAATCGAAACAAAAATTGACTTTCAAAAATGAACCAACGCTGAGAAATATTTACTGGAGTAAATACCTAGTGTTTACTATTCAGTAGTCTATATGAACACCATTGTTTGCTTATCTCTGCTATGTTAGCTCTTGTTAATGTCGAGGCTTAAGAAATTACTCCGTTTCCCCTCACACTGTAGAATTCATTTCACGCGTCGCGTCGCGCCACACCTCGTCTCCACTTGACGCGACGCAAAAAAGTAGCTACAACATTCAACAAAGCCGCCTATACAGTCGCGTACTTGTCTTGTAGTTTATAACCAGTAGTGTTGATTCGAAAAAGAGCGTTGTAGTTTTGTCGCGTCGCGTCTGTTTAATACCTTCTCTCTTCAAGTGTGTAATCCAGTCAGTCACTCCTCCTACAAACAACCCACAGAGATCAAACCCACCCGTGTCTAACGCGTGGATTGTGTAGACGACCACTGGACCGACCGGCGGTGCTGCTTCTCAGCACGGCGTTATGCATGACAAGCTTTATTGATAGAACAGTTGATTTGCCATTTGTGCAATGCTTATAAACATGCGTGTTATTGAAGGAATAAGAAGTGTCGGCGCGTGATATATTCTCTGAATGACAGCATGGCTAAACGAAGCACACTATTCATCAGGATTGTGGAAGGAAAGAACCTGCCAATCAAGGACATGTAAGTGCTGATGACTTTATGGGATAATTATAAGATGAATTGCACAGAGATATGTTGGAAGACGTGTTCAGTATACACGATGATAAAGAAACTGAAAGCAGTATTGGATTTGACAGAAATATCATATATATTAGCTACATATAGTACCAGTTAAAAAAAGAAAGAAAAAAATTATAATCATGCTACTTTTTTATTTTTTATTTTTTTAACAATGGATTACAGTATAAAACAAATACTGTTTATGAATTGATAAAAAAAAAACGTTCTGGCATTTTAATCATAAACATGAACAAATAGCTTATATGTCCTATATCTGTATGCGAACACACAAATGAAAGTGCATCTACAAGTGATACACATATTATTATTATATTACGAGCATTATCATATAAATATGACGTTATATAAATATTTCTGAATGGATGTTTCAGTTATTTTTTTAGAGATGATGAAAATCATAGCCTATATGTACGGAACGGTTGATGAACTGATGAATGTAAGTTAAAAAGCTGTTTTATTGTGTAATTTGTTCACTTTTGGCACAGATGCGAAATACACAACAGAAAAAATAGAATGCATTTCTCTTAATCATCAGATATTATTCATCAGTATATCAATCATACCATCAGATTCAGTCAATTATATTCAGATATTTTACACTTTATTTTTTTTTTAAGCTCATGCCAAAACACTGCATAAACACCCTTTACAAACCCTTAATGAGCATTATAAATGAAATAAGCTTGTTAATTGGTTCCCTGTTTAGAATTGGCAGCATTCCATTGTGAATAACACAAAATCATTTGTGGAAAGGACAGCTCTCCCACATTCTGTGAGGAAATTACTTTATTGGTTAGTAAGGTCATCCATATTAACATTTAGCACTGTGGTCATGTCAATGTAGGACAATGTGATTCGCTACCTTCCTTCCTGAGTTACTGGGATTCCACTTCCTTGTCTGATTAGATTAAATACTATTCACTTATCAAATTTGCTGCACTGTTATTTTGGTGTGCCCGAACTGCAGAGCAGATTTTGCATGGAGTGTTGCATTTAACCCTGTGTGACCTGCAAAATTGCACATGGAAGATTTGTACACATGTCTCTACAAACTGCTTTATTTTACACGGACCTGGGTGCTTTATAAAGATTTACGCACCTTTTTGGGAGTTTCTTAAATGATTGCAACGGTTCTGGAAAGATAGCTTGCATATTCTGACCTGTTTTTAGGTGAGGCTAATTATATCGCAGGGGTGTCATCAAGCACCCAGGCCACAGGAAATATGAGCAACACGTTGTTTTTCTGAGATAATGGTTTCCTGATGTGTGGACATTACGAAGATCATCAGTAGAGATTACAATCAGATAGGCCTACTAGATTTGTTGTCAGTCATCAAGGTTTTATCGTTGACAGGCCTACATGTGCAATAAAATTATAATAATAATAATAATAATCTGAACAGCCCTCTCAGCAGGCTATAACTGAGAGGAGAATTGCTTCCCAGCAATAATATTATAATATCAACAGTCTTGTTGATGAGGCCCTCAAGACACTGTAGCACTGAAACTCAATCAAAGCACTTGTGCACACCAAATGATTTCGGGACAACAAATACGATTTTGTAAAGCTTACAGGTCGAAAGCTACCAGTGAAAGACCCCACAAATAGCCTCTGCTTTGAGCAGAGTGATTTATACATTTAAATTCATGCATCAACAAAATGCGATACTGTTAAGTAAGCTAATCACTACACCGACTAGCAAAACCTTTATAAAAATAGAGAGTAAAACAAATCGAAACAAAAACAACCACAAAAGCCCTCGACAGATACTGTGGCATGATAATGGCTCAAGTACTAATGCAAAATTCTTGCTGTAGACTGACCTGGACGTGGCATGCAAATTAACTTTTCACTTAAAGCAAAGAGCCACGAAAGCACTAACCAAAGTGAGTGCTGCCAGTAGAGGATAATGCTTCTGCTACATCACAATGATAAATGATAATAGTCACAGTACATCTTTGAGTACCACTACCTGTCATTTCATCAACCTACTCTAGCAGAAGAAGCCAAGTGGATGATGACTTGCTGGAATGATATCTTTTGACTCAGAGGTCCAAAACAGCAGTTGCTAGTGAAGATGTTGGGCCATAGATAGAAAGTAGGACAACCGAGCTCATGAGAGCAGCAAAAGATACCAGCTGCAAAGAACAAACTGACAGTTTAAGTCATGTATCATAAAGTTCATTAAAACACCAATCTGTTTAATACAGTCTAACGTCCACTGTATCATCAAATATTAACATCCACTCTAGAGAATTAGCTTCAGACAAATCGACTGGATACATTTACACAGCTCACATGACTATGAAAAATTAAAAAGCCGATGACAATGAAGTGATTGTTCGAGATCATTCCGCTTCAGATTGTTCATTGTTGATGTGCAGCTCATCAAAACGCCTCAGTGAATCAAGTCCATGATGTCTTTGAGCTCAAGGGTCCCATGAATGTAGTAACCTAAACAACTGACTCCTCACAAGTGAAAGAACTAAAAACAGACCATCTTGCATATTAAATGCGCAGATCAGCGCAAACAGGTCACCCACACACGCATACACTAAAATTGATTACATTTGATTTCTGTAATGTCTTTGGCACATCTTCAGGAGTGTGCCGCCAGAGCACTCCATCATAATAAAAATGTCCATACATGATTGAACCACTGAAACTGGCATAGCTGATGCCTTCATTGTTACTATATTACTGTTGAACTCATTGAAATGCGCTTAAAGAGGTTAGTTCACCCAAAAACGGATATTCTGTCATTAATGACTCACCCTCATGTCGTTCCAAAACCATTTTGAACTAATGAAATTTTTTTTATATCCTCTCATCATTTATGCCCATCTATTAAGAGGTGTACTATAATTTGCAAGCTTCAAAAAGTACAAATAGTCATCTTAAAATAAATCCATATGAATCTAGCGGTTTACCCCAAGTCTTCTGAAGAGATATGATCACTTTATATGATGAATAGATATAATTTTGCCTTTAATTCAGATATAAACATTGATCAACACATACAGATACCCATCAAACATAGTCAACAGAATGCTTGCTTGGAGAAAATTTTGGTTAGTTGGACTTTAAATGGACATATATTATTGATGAGAGAAAATATATCTTCATTTGTGTTACTAAAACGAATGAAAGTCTTATGGATTTGGAAGGACATTAGGGTGAGAGTAAATGATAACAGAATTTATTATACTTTTTTTTTTTTTTTGGATGAACTAACCCTTAAATGTCTAACTAATCTGCATGTCTAAACTTGTCAAGACATCCCTCCTCTTCCAAACAAGAGAGTATATAAAGGCTTTTGCCATAAAGAGGCAGTTAAAAATATCATTTCAGTCATCCTTCACTAATCTTCATGTTGTCAGCCAGAATGACAGTCCCAGTAACCATTCACTTGCATCACATGGAAAAGGAGTCATTGAAAGGGTGACTGAGGTTGCCAATTCATTACATTTCGTCAAACATCTCCTTTCGTGATCCACAGAATAAAGGCTGGAACAAAATAAGGATAGGTAATTTTTCATTTTAAGGCGAACTGTCCCTTTAAGGTTCCTGAACGCACATTGGCAAACATTGTGTTTTGCTTAAAATTAAAAGCAAAAACACTTGGGGAATTCTACTAGTAAACAGTGGCCAAGTAAAGAAAAACAACCCAGACCATCTTATTAAACCAACACCAACTACAGATTTAGATTAGGGAGCATTTACATTTGTTTTGAATATTTTGTACACGTACAAATGCTGGAATTGAACCAAATAAGCTCTTACATCCTACTCCTTCATACTTGAAAGTCTAATACAAAGAAGCGTCACGAATCATGGGAAAATTGCAATTTAGCCACAATATTACAGCAAATATTCAGCATGATCCACACAAAAGTAACGCGTCCGTGTGTTTTGTTACATTTGTAACGCTCGTTGTTTTACTACAGAAACTATATCGGCTGTAATCAACCATCATCATTGTAACAAGCACTAACCTTCATCCGCTTCACTTTCGTCCACTTGTTACTACGCCATTCACTCTTGGTCGGGATTCCCTTTCATTTCCTAAAGCTCTTCCCGCATTCCACACTCTGATTCAATGGATTTGAATTGATCTTTTCGGAGATTCCTAGTCACATCCAACGCTCCACTGACAGTCTATTGAGCACAATGAGAAAGAGGGATAGGGCTTTAAACAGCTGTTTCCAAAATGGAGTGATCCCACAGCCAATCACGCTCCGTCTGCTCTCTTACTAATAACAGCACTTCGCTTTGCTCACGCGGAGCTGCTTGCGTGAAAACAATTGTGCGCTGAACAGTAACTTTGAATAATCCGCATCTTAAAGTGTTTGTTTTTAGGAAGATTTATGAAAAGGAAGCAAGTTTCCAAGCTGCAGTACGCCACTGCGAGTGCTGAATACCCTTACAAAATTACCATGGTAACCAGTTTCCGCAAAAATACCATACCACAGTGATTTTCTTATTATGAAAATGTGGAAACTTAGCCTCCACTGTCAGCAAAAATGAACAAATTAAACATGATAATTTCTGAAAACTTTATACTTTGAAGAAGATATTAATGTAAGGTGTTTTACTGTAATATATTTTTTAAGGCTTTTATGGTATTTTGTGCCGGGTGAAGACATTTTCCAGCTATAGGAAGAAAGGAAGTGTGCCAGTGGATGAAGTTTCTGTTAGATGGTGAATGTCTCCATCTTTTGGTGAACACCATACTACACAGCACTTCTTCAGCCAACCAAAAATAACAGAATAATTTCTTAACTTTGAAAATTATCATCTTTACTGTTTCACAAAATATTTAAATAAGATATGTCTACAATACTGACACATTAAACACAAGGCTTAAAAATAAGGCATAAAATGTGCTCAGTAAGACAAGAATTAAATTACATCCCTTAATACTTAAAATAAAACAAACCAGTTATCTTTACAAGGTGTATACAACGTTAAAGGTTAATATTCATCTGAACAATTTTGGCAAATGACAATATACAAACACACATTGTGAATTGGCCACTTAACGTTCAAAATATTGTGTTGTTGAGATGTAAATAAGTGTACTGAGCTAACTGGCCTCAGCTTAATATGCTTTACCACTATCTGATGTCTAACCCATTTTAAAGCTTATCACGAAACTTATAATGACAACGGTATTGTGTGTACAAAAACGTAACGCACACTCCCGAACAGTAAAAGACAAACAAGGAAAACAATATTTTAGAGCGGTCCACAAATTGGAAATAAACATGGTCATTATTTTATTCTCTGTAGGATAAAATAATATTTTGTACCGAGGCTTTTAAATAAAAAAAAAATGCACATTGTTATTGCTTTGGATATAATTGATATGAGCCACTATCTCCAATCTAAATTCTCTATTTAGTTAACCTTTCTAAATATCTAATTTTCCCTTCACCCTAAATTAAGGCAAGCAATATTTGATTTGTGGCATAAAATAAGAATGATGTAGTGCTGAACATTGTAACAGATACAGATTAAAACCCAAGGCTACGAGTATTCTGGAAATGATTTTGAATCAAGTTTTTTTTAAACACATGGTAACCAGATTAAGCCAAAGCAATAAGAATATATCCAGCATCTAAATGGTTGTCTGTACTAGATATTTTAAACGGTCAGACTCATCCGGTGACCTGTGAATACATAGTTGGTCATAGCTAAATAAATGTTTCAAAAGAAGCCATTGCACATTATCAGGAGGTCAGTAACAATAATAAAGCTGGGAACGTAGATGTCTGAAGGAGTCCTCTCCATGTGCGCCAGCTTGCTCTCCCTCAAACAGCATGGAGTCTGGCATAACGACACCCTCCAGAGGATCAGGCTGACAGAACTCCACCACAAACTCTTCCTCAGCCTCCAGCAGCGTTCTGGACCAGGCAGACATGTCAAGTCTTCCAGCCACTCCTCCATACTCTTGAGGAAGCACAGACTGAGGAATGACTCGATGGAGAGAGGCCAAGTCTGACCCGTGAAGGACATACTGTTGGGAGAAGACAGGCCCTTGTTTCCAGTATTATTGTGCTAGAAATGTCTGTGCGTAAATACCAGGATAAGTCGGTTACTTACCCTCTCTGCCATTTTCTCTTTCAGAAATGGCTTAATTATTGCAAAAATACCCTTGAAGATACGTGGCTCATTTATAATGTTTACAGCCTTTATTCTGATTGGGAAGCCATCCTGAAGCACAAAAGCAGCAGTCAGTGCTAAAATAATTCAAACTATAATCTCTGGGATACTTTTTCCAATGTCTTACCTGAAGGATACCAACAACTTTCTTTGCCAAAAGTGGTCCTGGATTAGAGGCTTGAGAGAGGCCAACTCCTGTATAATCCACCAGGATAACAATTCCATTCACTTGGGTTTCCTCAGGCTGAATCAGCTTCTCTAATGTCAAATAAATTGCCCGAATGTTGTCCACAAATGGGTAATCATTAGGCTTCCATTTACCTAGGAAAGCAAAAGACAAAAAAAAAGTTTGTTGTAATCATCTTTTCGGCTCAATTATAACATTTGTGTGCACGAATAAATCATTCATAACAAACAATGCAATATTTGCAGGGGAAAAAAACAAAAAGAAAGCACATTCTGGTTTAAAGGTTGAGGCCAGTTCCAAAAGGCTTTAATCCCTATAAAGCAGGATTCCAAACTCAGTTCCTGGAGGACCAGCCCTGCAGAGTTTAGTTCCAACCCTGCCCCAACACACATACCATGTAGTTTTCAAATAAATCTAAATTACTTGATTTGGATCAGGTGTGTTTAATTAGGGTTGACTCTAAACTCTGCAGGGCTGTGGCCCCGCAAAACTTAATTCATAATTCGATACATAATTCTAAAAAAGTATCATAATTCGATACATGAATTTCTATGGCCTTGCTGAAAAACCTGTTGTACAGAATCTTCTACATCTTCATAATATTCCATGTTTTTTTTTTAGGAAGTAAAATACCTTTTAGTATAATTCTAAAAATGTCCACCTTCAGGTCTTGGTATTTTTGCTGCAAAATATTTACTGATTTTTATGACATATGAATGACATAATATTTTAAGATGAACATTTACTGGACTTAAAGGGATAGTTCACCCAAAAATGAAAATTTGATATTTATCTGCTTACCCCCAGGATTCCAAGATGTAGGTGACTTTGTTTCTTCAGTATAACACAAATGAAGATTTTTTAACTCAAACCGTTGCAGTTTGTCAGTCTTATAATGGAGGTGAATGGAAGTCACGGCTTTGAGAGTAAAAAAAAAAAACATACACAAACAAAACCAAATTAAACCATGCGGCTCATGACGATACATTGATGTGTGAAGACACAAAACGATCGGTCTGTGCAAGAAACTTAACAGTATTTATATCATTTTTTACCTCCAATACACCACTATGTCCAACTGCTTTTGAGCACGCGGGGGAATCCGCCTGAGCACACGCCGGCATCTTCTTCTTCTTGCTTTATGGCGGATTGCAGACTTAAGTGCATTACCGCCACCTCTCTCTCAAATGGACCACTGACACACTCTATCTACAATCTCAATTAGGCGTGCCAATGGTCCACTTGAGAGATAGGTGGCGGAATTCCTTATAAGTCTGCGATTCCGCTTTCAAGCAAGAAGAAGAAGACGCCCTCAACCGGCTGTCGAGGCACGCCTCAGTACGTTCAGACCTTGCAGTGCATCAGAGGTAAAAAACGTTATAAATACTGTTCAGTTTCTTGCACAGAGCAATCGTTTTGTATCTTTACACATCAGTGTATCGTCAAGAGCCACAGGGTTTAATTTGGTTTTTTTGTGTATGTTTTTTTTTTTTTACTCTTAAAGCCGTGATTCCCATCCACTGACATCATAGGACTGACAGACTGCAACGGTTTGTGTTAAAAATCTTCGTTTATGTTCTACTCAAACCGAAGAAACAAAGTCCCTACATCTTGGATGCCCTGGGGGTAAGCACATAAACATCAAATTTTCATTTTTGGGTGAACTACCCTTTAAAGCAACCTAGGTTTACTGATTTACCCATACATTATTTTTTTAGACCAATATGTTTGCATTAGTTTTTTTGCCCCCTGCAATGAAAAACTCAGATCTTTGATCAATGAAACTACTCCATAATTATTGGGAGATACAGAACAACACTGACATGTATATTCAACTTTATGTAAGTGTGCTAATACTAATCTAATATCTAATTGTTAGCCATGGGCAGAATTTCATATTACTTTTTGGCCATATAAATGTCAGCCGTTCCAAATGGCATGTTTTTGCCCATTTTGGGCCTCTGAATAACATTGAGGTGTTTTTCCTTCTTGAGTGTGAGCTCCATTTTTTCACTATATCATTACTATATGAGACAAGCTCTTCCATTTCAAAAGATTAAACTATTATGTCAGGTTTCAGGTTTCACATAGTTATTTTTTTTAATAATTTATTAATCTAACCCAAATATTTGGATTTCATGTCTGATTAGGTCTTGTTAAGACAATAAGAAGAAGCATTACCTTGACGTAAACACAGTATGTAGCGTCCATGAGGGTCTGGTCTGGGCAGGACAGTGAGAAAACCCAGATCTAGGACGTGCTTCACTGTAGAGGGCTTCAGGTCCTGAAACACCTCAGGCCAGGCTTTCCGGCTGGCATGATAATTCAAGAGTAGCTGAAGTGCCCGGTCATAATCAAACTTTCTGGCCCTGAGAAAACGCAGCAGGAATGCATCGTCTAACCGTGTCCTCAGATTAGGGTGGTCTTTTAGTATCATATCTCGTAATGCCTGGACATCCCGGAGCCTCCATTCGGGCTTCTCCTGGAGCTCTTCCCGTGCCTTGGCCACTAGTTCAGGAGTCAGGGTGCAGGCGTAGATGGGTGGGGGAGGAGCTGGGAAGCCTACACCTGCCACCGCTTCCCTTGGTGGGCCAAGATCAATTTGACCATTTTGGTCTGCCATGGGCTATTGGTGTATAGAAATATTCAAGTCTCTTTAAATATAAAATAATGTAAATGACAAACATAGAGCAGTTTATGGGCAATTGCATTTCCACAATTTTAGCTAATTTTAAACAATGTCTCAAAATAGAACAATACAGAAATACAATCGAAAAATTAACAATAAATAAGCAACAAATAAGCATTTTTCATTTATGTTGACTCAGCTTAAAATAATTCAATTTATTACCATTTTACTTTACTACTTTTTGGAACCTGTATTAGCTGTTAAGGTATTTAAGAAGTATTTTCAATTCCCTTCAATAGAATAGTGTGAAAATCAATCTTTTTTTGTTGGTAAATGTGAGATTTTGAAGACATTGGGTTCATATTTATATAATGACAATGTACCTCTTTCTGGTGACCATTAAATTAAAGTAATCATGGTATTATTTTCTACAGTATTTTCTAAATACAGCGAGGTGTTTTATGAGGAACAACTGTAGTTGGACTCATGCTTAAACATGAACTGCACTATCATATGAATAAGAAAAAATATATACATCTCTAATAACTGATGTCAGAACCATAGCTAAATCAATATGAAATCATCTTGAGGCTACTGTGGTGCTCATGGATTACTGTAATTAAACATATGAAAGCGACGCTTGGTACTTTAAAATGCTGAATGATTACATTTATCGTGATAGCTTCCGTTTTTCAACGTTTAATAGTTGATGCCCTTCACGTAAAACCGAACACAAATCAAACGGAATATAATCAACCTACCTAAGAAATCTGCAATCAGTTCCGTGTACAGGGAGAAGCCGTTCTACCATTGGTCATTCTGTATCATGTGATGTATGACGAAGGACACGTTTATTCTGCCTGTTTCCCTTAAAGCTGAAGTGTGTAATTTTTTCGAAATAAAACATCGAGATATCCCAATCAATATGCAGAGGCGATTATAAACAAGTAGCTTGCAATCTGATTTAACGTAAAATGTAAACACTTTGACTCTATGACGGTATGAAACATTGCTGCATCTTTACAGCGCAACATTGGCTCAACCAATGGCGTGGGTTTGGGGGCAGGACTATGTGTTTTTGGCCAATTGCAGCAGACACA
>JADLZN010003545.1:0-150000 GCA_018155175.1 Sinocyclocheilus anophthalmus
TTCTGGAGTCTCTCTACTTCCTCCTGCAGCTCTGGGTCCTTTTCATCCGCCGTCCTGTGCTGGTGCTGAGTCTCCGACGTTAGCTGGTCCAGTTGACTTTGAGCAAGCACCAGGTTTCTCTGAGCCTCCTCAGCCTAGAGCTTCAGCGCTGCTGCTTCCTGTTCCACGCGGGAGATGCTTGCTTCTCCCAGCTTTGCCTGAGCAAGGAGGTTGTGGGCGAGGGGCCCGATGATCGTGGTGAGATCTTTGTGGCTGTAGTCCTGTGTAGGATCGTGTGACATCAGGGCGCTCAGGTTGTCGTCGAGCTGTTCCCGGCTCAGGTGCTGCAGGCCGCCGGCTGCTTCAGACAGGTGTGTACCAGTTATGGCACTCAGCCAGGACTCTAGTCGATCCCAGTGGGCATCAGGGCTGGATGATCGAGACATGCTGGCTCACTGGTGAAGAGAGAGAGGGAGAGAGAGAGAGAGAAAGAAAGAGTAGAGGGAGAGGGGCAGCCGAAAAGGCCAATGCAAAGTATTTACGGCGTTAACAGGCTGCAATTATAGTAATTTTATGTTCTATGCACGGTCTGCTTGAGGAAAACAAACAGTTTTAGACCAGTGTGAGCGTATACCAGACACCTGTTATCTCGGTCGCAAATGGCGAGGTGTGTCTAATTGTTGTGGGGGGGCGGCCCCGGAACGGATCTAACTCAGATTGTTGACAGCGTGATCGTCTAAAGACTTTGGCAGCTTGGGTCGTCAATCTATTACTCAGCTTTCTTTGATGATTTCTCAAAGGTTCGGTCTCTAGGCAAACAAAACAGAACAAAATTAAAAACAAACAAACCAACAAATCAAAACACAGGGAGAGATAGAGAAGAGAGCAGGTTTAAGACTTTTACTGCTGTTAGGGGATATGACAACTGGATGGGTTAGTATTCCATAGCTAGGCTAAGTGGTGGTTTGAGGTGATTCAGTTTGGATCCCGTGGCACACTGCGACCCGCCGTGGAGGCAACTGTCACTTCACCAACTAAGCACTAGAGGGAGTGTTACCTGTAGGTGAACAAAAATGGCTAGAATACAGAAATTTACTTTAAATTTGAATTCAAACACTGTTTAAACTAAATTTAAATAAGTGAGTGGTAAAGTGAGAGAGAGTGAGAGAGAACCCTGATTAAAAAAAAATATATATTATATATATATATATTTTTTTTTTTTCAAATTAAAACTAAAATTAAAAAATAAAAATAAAAAAATAAAAAAAAAAAATATAAAAAAAAATAAAAAAAAAAAAAGGAACCAAAATAAAAAAAACTAAACAAAATTATAAAAGTCATAAAAGATAATAAAGTAAAACAAAATTAGTACTGGATATGAAGACTAATACAAAACAAGAAATAAAAAAAAAAATGAGTAAATCAAATAAAAAAAAAAAATGAAAGGCAGGTAACAAGAATGACCAATGGGAAATTAAAATCAAACAAATTAGAGTAACCAAGTCGACCTAGCAGAGAAATGCCCACAAGGGGGAGTCAGTGCGCTGAAAACAGGAAGGCAGAAAGAGTTCACGAAATGTTAAGATACTTAAACAGCCTGCCCTCTAGCGTTAGTTTAAGGTACTGTGCCTTAACTCTAACCGTGCTTGAACTGAAAACGTTTAGAGACTATTCTACTTTTCAAACGGAGTTTTACTGCAGTTATCACAAGAACACAGAGTCAAATCCCAACAGATTCTACAATTTGTGTAACTTAACTGCACAATGATGTGTGTGTGGCAGGATTTCTTCGCTGCCAGTACACAAATAAATATTATGAACAACAGGGTTTCTTCGCTGTTGTTATACAAATTTCACTTGATCAAGGTTTTTAAAGCTCTCATTTACATTTCAATCAGTTTACTGGCTTGCGGTGTTCTTATGATCAAATCTGCATTAGGCGCGCATTAGATTGCTACTCTAATGGTTAAACCTAAGGGAGTTAGATCGTCTAGTTAAATGACATTGGAACTTCGCAATGACTTCAATCTAGCGATACTATAAAAATAAGGCCTTTAAAAGATGATAACAGGAGCATCGCTCAAATCTATCTTTATCACAAAGCAGGAAGATTTCTTCGTTCCAACAAGCGATTTTGATAATATTAAAAATGTACTGCAAAGAGATTTCTTCGTCTTTAGAGAACAATTTTAATATTATAAACTGCAGTTTACTTTAATATTTCACAGTGACTAAATGTTAGACAGATAGAGGCTGTTAAAATACAGTACTGGAGGTGGCTTAACCATCCAATCCAAAAGAGTGAGTTCGCGCTGCGTCTCACTCTGCGCGCATAATATACAAACACAAATAAATTGATACTGTTTTGCTCACAAACCAAGTTTGAATATACCCTGCCGACTACGCCAAAACATGTAACGTTTATTATTATTTAATAGCTCTAAAAAGGGGAATATTTATGACGAATTATAACTGGTTATGATTCATAATAAATATTTAGATTATATATTCGAATTAACTGTAGCAGAATCAATATTACAATTATTTGATCTGTCCGTCCACCAAGCAGACAAAATAATAATTTATCAATACAAAGAAAGATTATTTTCCTGGCAAAAGAAGGATAACTTTGCTCATTTATGCAGTGCTAGCAGTAATTTAGCAAAATGTAGCAAAGGTTCAAACATTCATTGACTTGGAACTGGACCCGTAAACAGAGACAATTCGTTGTGAATATAAGGGATTTAATAAATTAAACTATATCTAACATATAACTAACTAAAACATATATACACAGAATGAAACAAAGTAAGGAAAAGATAGAGAATAGAAAAGAATGGCAGTATTTCACATCACTTAACCACAACCTTTGAAAATCATCAAAGAATCCAAAAATCACCTTAAAAAGGGACTGAAACGTAACACGCATCTAAATAATTGTAAACGTTTACTTGCATTGGTTTCGATTGCTGAGGAAGAGTCCGGTTGCGGTAGATAACGGAGGTCTTTTGATTAGTTTGTGAGGAGTCAGCTGGAAGTTTTTTACTTCTGGTTCTTCTGAAGGAAAAGTCCACAGCGTCTAACGTTACTTGAAAGTAAAAACTGGCGGAAAATAAAACTCAAAAGGAAGGTATTGAGAGTCCTGAAAGGTGTTGTCTCAAAACGAAGAAGAAGTTTTCTGAGCAAAAGTTATTTTGGGCTAATCGTTTTTTGAGAGTTCCTATTCTGTGTGTTCTGACCCATGAGAGACATGGATTTTGAGCGGGAGAACTTTCTTTGTCTCTTGTTTATGGCTCATTTGCATGTTTTATGGCCGGTCTGGAATTTCTGTAGTTTTAACCCAAAATATCGTATGAGTCATATGATGCGTTTCACAATCAAATACTGTACGTCATTGTCCGAGAAATTAAGAACGGGTGACATTGATACCAAGAAACACTAATCTGGAATAGATTAAACCAAAGATACACACATCCACCTGAATATAAGTGTTTTATGGCTTAAACTAATACAAATAACGAGTGGTAACAAGGCTAATATAATAGGGAAATATACAAACAACACATGCATATACCAGATAAAATTATAACTGATTAATTATAGTCTAAAAATAAAGAAATGTCTTTATGTGTGAGTGTGTGTTAGTTTGGGTGTGTGTGTTCGTTTGGCCATTCACAGCTCTAAGTGGAATGATTTTGAACTCAGATTCCAGGATTCTCGTGGGGGCTGGTTTTAATCTTCTTTGACGGCGAAGAACCATCTGGCAATTTAAAACCCAAATACGAACGTAAAGTCTCTGACCAGAACTATAATTTATATGCAAATGTCAAAAGGCTAAAAGGGTTCTTTTAAGCCATAAACAGTCCAACTATCATGCATGATCCTACGCAGACGCTAACACCATCAACTGCTTTTAGGTCTTGGCCGTTTGCCTTTTGCCTTTTGCCTTTTTTCGGGTCTGACTTTTTGTGTCTAGCTTTTAGCCATGCGGCTTTTCGCTTTTAGTCGTGCTTTTCAGTCATTGCTTCTTAGCGCTTTTTGAGCGTGCTCTGGCGTACACGCCATCGCCTCCAAAACCATGAGTAGAAACGCCACCTAGTCTCGTCAAACTTTACATCTATCTATTTATATTTCTTTAGTTTGTTTTATTTTCCTTTGAGAGTTTCGTGTTTTGAGTTAAGTTTTCCTAACGCCGCATCTCCGAAAGTGTGCTGTCTAAAACTTCAACTGCAGACAACAGCTCCGCGTCGTCAGCCAACACCCAAACCACTGGCTTCCCAAGACTGAACCTCCAGCCAATCAGAAAAGCGGGAAACCCCTTTCGGCAGACAAGGAAGGGAACCCCCGACACAGAAACACAAGTACTCCAGATAGCTGAACTGGTGCATTTAATCTCAATTTTAACCTCATTGAGGAACTCAGTGCGAGGGTTAATTAAGTGATTGATGGTTGTTCAGATCTATGCAAATGCACATATTGCTGTAAACTTGGGATTTCACATTTCATTCTCTTAAACTAATTATTTCCTCACTTTCTATCTTTCTGCAACTTGTGTGAATGCATGTATGTGTTAGATTAGTTTATATGTCTTAGATATATCCAATAAAGCCTTATTTATATTGAAAAGAGAAGTATCTCGTGTTTTGTGCTCACAAGTTAATGTCTTAAACGATCTTGTTACTGTGCTAATTAATAGTGTTTTCACTATATTTTGGATATAAATATCCATTGCAGAATTGATGTCATACGGCTCGTTCACTGACTCGCTGGCCGTCTCAGTGATCAGCCGTAAAACAGTGATTCTGTCCTAATTCCCTTACATATTAATGGTGGAGTCCCCTTAAATCTTAAATATTCCCTTTGAGATAAATGACATGTTTCCCTACAGTTGTGTTGTTGGGTTTTAAAGCAGGTTTGATTTTTGTTTTCTTCCTTATCACTCTGTATTTACAGGATTTCACTGTCCACTCTGTTCAAATGTGGATGAATGGCTACACACAGATGTGTGCACACACTGTCAGAACTCTGTGAGATCACTACCATCCTGCTTTTGTGGGGGTGGGTAGGGGTGTTAATTTTTGTTTTGTTTAGTTTTTTCCCCCCATAGGTTTTTAACATTCTAAAAGCTCTTTATTCCAAATATACTACAAGCTAGTCAGT
This sequence comes from Sinocyclocheilus anophthalmus, assembly GCA_018155175.1. Classification (NCBI taxonomy): domain Eukaryota; kingdom Metazoa; phylum Chordata; class Actinopteri; order Cypriniformes; family Cyprinidae; genus Sinocyclocheilus; species Sinocyclocheilus anophthalmus. The sequence goes on from JADLZN010003545.1 coordinate 5,140, forward strand.
GTATTCAGCAGGTGTAGTGTATTCTAAGTTGCTTCAGAAGTATTGCAAGTACTAGTACATACAACAATAAAACAGTGCATTGACATAAAAAGGAAATTTACTTTTGGTACTTAAATACTTTTAAAAGCAAGTACTTCTGTAAAAATCTGTCTTTACAACTTTCACTTGTAATAGAGTAATATTTGACCAGCAGTATCTGTACTTTCACTCAAGTAATGGAGTTGAGTACTTTGTCTGCCTCTGGTAATATTCTATTATCTTCAAGTACGGTTTATTTAGTTTATTTATTACACATTCAATACAATTAATGCACTTCTTTTTCACGATTGTGATATGAAACCTTCTGAAACAGGCCTTGCATTTTACTCACCATCATGTAAAATTTAAGTGAGTTAAGTGACATGTTGCCAAGTATGGTGACCCATACTAGGAATTAGTGCTCTGCATTTAACCCATCCTTAGTACACACACACACAGACCCGTGAACAACCACACAAACAAACGTGACACACACCCAGTGCAGTGGGCAGCCATTTATGCTGCGGCGCCCGGAGAGCAGTTAGGGGTTCGGTGCCTTGCTCAAGGGCACCTCAGTCGTGGTATTGAAGGTGGGAGAGAGCGCTGTACATTCACTCCCCCCACCTACAATCCCTGCCAGTACGAGACTCGAAGCCGCAACCTTTGGGTTACGAGTCCGATTCTCTAACCATTAGGCCACAACTTCACGACTTCGACTTTATGTAACTGCTTGAGGAATAAAGTTCAAATAATATAGAAAATTGTGATGGTAATAACAATATTTCAGGATGTCTGTAATGAACTGAAATTAGAATAAGTCATCTATAACATGTAGACATAGAAATAGAGTAAGTTGAATCATATGTGAATGATTTAAATATTTCAAATAAAACATTTTATTTTTATGAGGCAAAGCTTAGTATCACCATTAGTTGTGCAAAAAATGCTTCGTTTAATAAGTCATGGCTAATTGCTTTAAAATTGGAGGTTGAACAACATGGATGATTTCTACTTTTAAACCAGGATGAGTTTGCTTTGACAAACATGTTGGATAAGTATTATATCCTTCATCTTCTATTGTGAACGACAGAAAGAGTTTGGACTTGTTTGCTACTTAGTTTTATAAAAAAAAGTGCGCTTTAAGAAGTTTTGTCATAACGTGGCCTTCTTTCTTGCTTTTTTCCCAAATGAGTTCAATATCCATGCGTTTCAGAAGATCGTGAAACAATATCCCATAATTTCAAAACCACGTTCTACCATTGTGATGTTTACAGCCATCAATCCTCGTTTCCCCAGCCTGTCTATCTTTCATTTCCTCCATTTATCCCCATTCAGATGACTAGGTTTGCTTCTCAACCAGTCCCACTCAGACTAATGTCTACATCAGACTCTCACTAGAGTGATACCTTTTTTATTTCAAAAGTGACATTTAAATCAGAAGACGCTGGAGTACCAGGCTTCTTTGTATCTGGCAATCCATCCGCTGTCAGGCTCGAGCGAATGATGCAGTGGGAAAGCCATCAAGTGCATTTCTGGGGCGCTTGTTCTTGCTAACACTCTGTACACCGAGCCTCCTCTTATTCTAATGATTTTAAAGTCCGCCATGCTTCTCTTTTCCGCCTCGTGTCATTTATCCTAAGCTGCTTCGGGAATTTCATAAATAACTTGTGTCTCGAAAAGGAGGAAAAAAGAAAAAGGCGCGGAAAATAAGTTCAGTAATCAGAAACATTCGCTCTCCAAAAGTCACCCAAAGGTTTTAAGACAAAAAAAAAAACATCACTAAATTAGTTACAGAGCACAGCTTTCCACTTAGAGCATTTGCGCAGCTTTATTCTTAGAGCTGAATAACAGACGTGCTCCTGTTTCCCCCTCCCAGTCTAATTTGGATGGGACTAAACCCCGGAGCACTCACAGCTTCTCTCCGGCTGCACAGAAATCACTAATGTTGCCATTTGAAGGACAATGGGGCATAAACGACAGCGTGACATCCCAGCACAGGTGGAGATACAGTGCTCCTACTGTCACCACAGCACTGTCAGCGGGGGCTTAAAGAAGACGAGAGTGCCAGAGGAAGGGAGAACGGCACCAGCAGTTTTGGCCCAATTCAATAGCTTATTTAAAACAATTTATTCTGTCTTCCTGGCAAAGCTGGACTCTGGACGGCTCATTGAACAAACGCACCTCCTCTACCTCAGCACCACATTTAAAGCACACCATGAGTGAAGAAAAAAGAGAGAAGACAGAAAAAAAAAGGAGTTGTTGCTGGGTGTCGTTCGGAGGAAATAGAGTCTGAAGGCAAAACAAAATTGTGACCAGGAGTGTGGGTGTTGAAGTCCGAAGAAGGGTCTTTCTGTCGAGCAAGCATTGGATTCATATGTTACAATTTTCAGATGCAGGTTGTTGTGATAATTTAGAATTAAATCAATAATAATAATATTAAAAAAAACGTTAAATTCATAAAACATTAAACCAAAATTCACCCCATTTATCCTAAGAGTTTGTCTAGGTAAATAATTGTCTTTAAAAAATTCATGAAAATAAAATAAATCCCACACATCTGAAATAACAATGTTTAGCTGATAATAACCAAGCCCTCTCTTTACATTACTTTTTGTGTCCAATCTAAACCTCAATGGATAAAACTCTCTCTTTCCCGTTTTTCGTTAAATATCAGTCCACATACACCGTGCAAAGTTTGCGGCAGAATATATATCTATATAATAATTTTAAAAATAATTCATAAGTTTTCTAGCAAGAAGACAATGTATCTCCAATCCAAAGGAAGACTTCATTTTTACAAAATGTATTTTCAAATGAATGTTGTTCTTTTGAAATTTCTATTTATCAAAGATTCCTGAAAAACAATGTATCGTGGTTTTCACACACAAACTACTAATACTAATAAAAAAAACAGCACAACTGTTTCAATATTGATAATAATAATAAACGTTTCTTGAGCAGCAAATCACATATGTGACCCTGGAGCACAAAACCAAGTCATAAGGGGTCAATTTTTCGAAATTGAGATGTATAAATCATCTGAAAGCAGAATAAATAAGCTTCTATTGATGTATGGTTTGTTTGGATAGGACAATATTTGGTCGAGATAAAAACTATTTGAAAATCTGGAATCTGAGGGTACAAAAAAAAATCTAAATATTCAGAAATTCGCCTTTAAAGTTGTCCAAATAAAGTCATTAACAATGCATATTACTAATCAAAAATTTAAGTTTTGATATATTTACGGTTGGAAATTTACAAAATGTCTTCATGGAACATGATATTTGCTTAATGTCATAATGATTTTTGGCATAAAAGAAACATCTATAATTCTGACCCATACATGTATTTTTGGCTATTGCTAGAAATATACCCGTGCGACTTAAGGACTGGTTTTGTGCTCAAGGGTCACATATAAGAAGATTTCTGAAGGATCATGGGACACTGAAGCCTGGAGTAATGATGATGAAAATTCAGCTTTGTATCACAGCAATAAATTCCATTTTAATATATATTAAAATATAAAAAAAAAAACAAAAAAAAAAAAACACTCTATTTTAATTGCAATAATATTTCACAATATTACTGATGTTATGGTATTTTTTATCAAATAAATGCAACCTTAGTGAGCAGAAGAGACTTCTTTCCAAAACATTAAAAATCATACCAAAACATTTGGACGGTAGTTGGGACATTACACAAGTGTGCTCTTAATATTGGAAATTGGTTTTATGAATAAACAATTCATGGCTAACACATTACAATAAAAGTACATGAATAATCATGTACAAATGCCTAAATTAAATATTACTTTGTTATGAACTAGTGATGAGTTAAGGCATGTACTAATCAAGAACTAACCTTAACTATGCATATGAATTAATGTGTGAAATCTTACCCCAAAGTGTTAATACTTTAACTAACATGTAGTCAAGGTGTTTGCTATTCACACATGAATTAATGACTCATATCGCTTTTTAAGTTTAAGTATTAGTAGGATTACACATGTAATGTTTTAAGTGTTACCCAATTTATGTACAAGCACACTAAATTCCTGTAGAAAGCTGCATTTAACAAAAATGTAGTGCTCTTTGCAAACATGTTTTATCATTTAAGGAAGTCCAGAATAAGGCAGGCGGTGTTCATTGGTCATGCAGCGCTGCTCAGACTCTCTGCTGGCCTCAGAGACTGCAACACTCCTTCACCACAGCGTTTGACCTTGCCACACTCCTCCTCCTCTAGTCAGTGTGAGTCTCTTCAAAATCACTTATTCTAAAACCATACTTATTCTCACAACAACACTGCCTTTGACCTGCATTATGCCATTTGTCCACAGGAAGAAATTTAGGTTTCTTTAAGATCCTTATTTACAAACACAGAACATAAATCTAAAACAACTGAAATACAGTACAGAGAGCTGCGAAAAAAAAGACAGATTTTGCATTTTGTGCACCAGCATTTACATGTAAAAAAATAAACAGTGCTAAGTGAGAAAGAAGATACATGCAATCTCCAGATGGCAAAACTGAATTTAACAATTAATTCTACTGTGTCTATATTCATTGTATGGAAATAATAACTATTTCAAATCGATTTTATTTGTTACACCACATTTTTTTCAAGTGTACACTACATTTATTTATTTGTACTTAATTGCTGTTAAACTTTTAGAACACCACCAAACAATTGTAATACAATTATATATAAATATCCTATATATAAGGGATGTCTTCTGAACTATTGTTTATTGAAATGGTAGTGTGTGTGTGTGTGTGTGTGTGTGGTGTGGCGTGCGTGGTGCGTGTGTGTGTGTGTTTGTGTGTGTGGTTGTGTGTGTTGTGTGTGTGTGTGTGTGTGTGTGTATGTTGGGCTCTTCCTTCTCTCCCATCCCCCCTCACTGCCTCTCCTGCACCTTGAGTTTGTTATCAGGCCAGATACAGAGAGATTGTGAGAAGTGTGTGTGTGTGTGTGTGTGTGTGTGTGTGTGTGTGTGTGTGTGTGTGTGTGTGTGTGGGTGTTTTGGGTGTGTGTGTGTGGTGTGTGTTTGTGTAGTGTGTGTTGTGTGTGTGTGTGTTTTGCGTGCGTGTTTTGCGGGTGGTTGTGTGTGTGAGTTGTGTTTGTGTGTGTGTGTGTGTGTGTGTGTTGTTGTGTGTTAGTTGGCTCTTCCTTCTCTCCCATTCCCCTCACGCTCGTCCTGCACTCTGGAGTTTGTTATCAGGCCAGATGAGGCAGAGAGATTGTATAAGTGTGTGTGTGTGTGTTGTTGCTGTGTGTGTTGTGTGTTGTGTGTGTGTGTTGTGTGTGTGTTGTGTGTGTGTGGGTGTGTTGTGTTTGTGTGTGTGTGGTTGTGTGTGGTGTGTGTGTGAGAAAACTGCAGTGTTAAACTGCAGTCAATATCTCTGTTGTTGGCAGACCGGAGGCGTTTTTGAAACAGATCAGAGCTCGCTAACACTGTTTCTCTCTCCTGGCTCTGTCTCGAACCCTGCAGACCTCTGGGTACCTCAGCAGACTGAAAGGTGCTAAGGTGAAATCAACTGTCCATCTCCAGTAGAATAAAAAATATATGTATATATGTGTAAATTATGAATAGGCTTTCATGCTTTACACAAAAGGGGTCTTACACTGCAAAGAGCTTTTTCTACCTCATCTGTCTTAAAGACATTCATTGGTGTAACACAGGGGTTGTCAACATTTTCCAACCGGAGCCCAGGGATTCTTCAATTAAAATGCTCAAAATTATTGGTATCTTTGTATAATATATTAACATTAACATAAATCATTACATACTTTGCCATGTTCTGAATTCAATGTATTGAGTTACAGAAACAGTTTTACAGGCATTTAATGATTTTACAATAGTTACATTGTAAACAGTGGCTACCTGCAATTCCTTAAAGTGCTATTTCTACCTGTCTAATTTTGTTGCTATAAATTAATGTAATTTGGCGATTTCACTGATTTTCCTAATATTTTTGACTTAATAAAATAAAGCTAGTTAAATTAGACGATTACCTTTCAGTGTCGACTCTACTAATAAAACAAGAAGTTGCTCTTTTTTTTTTTTCTTTTTACAATATACTTTAAATAATAAGTTTAAATATTTACTGTAAAAAGAAATAATTTGAAAATCTTAGAAATCTTAAAAATCTTTTCTAATTATCCCTCACACAACACACACACACACAACACACACACACACATACACACACCACCACACACCCACACACACACACATGATCATTCTGTGAAAAGTTTTTGCCCCCTTCCTGTTTTTTTAAATTTTTGCATATTTGTCACACTTAAAAAAATTCAGATCATCAAACAAATTTTAATATTACACAAAGATAATGCAAGTAAATACAAAATGCAGTTTTTAAATGATGATTTCATTTATTAAGGGAAAAAAGTTGTCCAAACCTGCCTGGCCCTACATGGAAAAAGTTGTTGCCCCCTAAATCTAATAACTTGTTGTGCCACGCTTTGCAGCAACATCTGCAATCAAGTGTTTGTGATAACTGGCAATGAGTCCTTCATATCGCTGTGTTGGAATTTTGGCCCACTTTTCTTTGCATAATTGTTTTAATTCAGCCACATTGGAAGGTTTTCCAGCATGAATGGACTGTTTAAGGTCATGCCACAGCATCTCAATCGGATTTAAGTCCGGACTTTGATTTGGCCACTCCAAAACCTTAATTTAGTTTTTCTTGAGCCATTCAGAGGTGGACTTGCTGGTGTGTTTGGGATCATTGTCCTGCTACATAACCCAAGTGCGCTTGAGCTTGAGGTCACAAACTGATGGCCGGACATTCTCCTTCAGGATTTTCTGATAGAGTGCATAATTCATTGTTCCGTCAATTATGGCAAGTCGTCCAAGTCCTGAAGCTGCAAAGCAGCCCCAGATCATCACACTACCACCACCATGTTTGACTGTTGGTATGATGCTTTTTTTTATGAAATGCTTTGTTGGTTTTACGCCAGATGTAACGGGACACACACCTTCCAAAAAGTTCAACTTTTGTCTCATCAGTCCACAGAATATTTGCCCAAAAGTCTTGGGGATAATCAATATATTTTTTGGCAAATGAGAGATGAGCCTTTGTGTTCTTTTTGGTCAGCAGTGGCTTTTGCCTTGAGACTCTCCCATGGATGCTGTTTTTTGCCCAGTCTCTTTCTTATTGTTGAATCATGTACACTGACCTTAATTGAGGCAAGTGAGAACTGCAGATCTTTAGATGTTGTTCTGGGTTCTTTTTGACCTCTTGGATGAGTCGGCGTTGTGCTCTTGGAGTAATTTTGGTTGGCCGCAACTCCTGGGAAGGTTCACCATTGTTCCAAGTTTTCTCAATTTGTGGATAATGGCTCTGACCGTGGTTCGCTGGAGTCCCAAAGCCTTAGAAATGGCTTTATAATCCTTTCCAGACTGATACATGTCAACAATTTTTTCTCATCTTTTCTTGAATTTCTTTAGATCGCGGCATATTGTGTTGTTATTTAAGCATGCTTCACTTTGTCAGAAAGGTTCTTTTTAAGTGATTTCTTGATTCAACGGGTCTGGCAGTAATCAGGCCTTGTTGTGGCTAGTGAAATTTAACTCAGCTCTCTAAAATAATGTGGTTAATTGCAGTACTTTCAATATATATTGTACAGGCGAGGCACTTACTCTATATTCACCATAAATAGGCCACGTAGATATTGGACCTTTTCCCTTAATAAATGAAATCATCTTTTAAAAACTGCATTTTGGATTTACTTGCATTATCTATGTGCAATATTAAAATTAGTTTGATAATCTGAATATTTTAAGTGTGACAAATATGCAAAAATGTAAAAAAACAGGAAGGGGGCAAAAACCTTTTCAAACCACTGTATATATCCTAATCTATAGGTGATCGTATTACGTAGTGGGGGTATATATATATATATATATAGGTATGTATATATTATCTATATCTACTTTTGATCAATTCAAGTGCATCCTTACTAATTACAGTATTATGTCTTTAAATTAAAAAAATAAAAAATAACCGAATAATTGGTACTGACCTGAACATTTTAACCGTAGTGTATACAAACTATTTTATTATACGCACGCTGTATTATAATCGTACTGTATATTATCACACCCCGCTGTATCTTCTCCAGATACCCAGTTTAGGGAAAGACTGGCTTACGTTACGTGTTATCGAGGTCCATTCTCTCATATTTAATTATACATTTTAGATTACCAATTACATGAAAAAAAAAAAAGTTTAACCAATATTAAGCAATAAACACTTTTGCCATTACATTTAAATTCCAATTTTAAGTGTAAATTAATTGCAAAAAAAAATTCAACTCTGTGATGATGATCTGAAGCCAAAAAATACATGCTTTCCAATATATTCTCTCACTGATCTTTGGTCATGGGCCACATGAGAGAGTCTCACTGACACCAGTGCACCCCACATTACCCCTGCTCTCAAACCGCAGCGCCTTGACAAAGGTACGTACAAAGGTAATTACCATGACAGCCAGTGTCACTCTAAAACCCCTCACCTCTCTTCATCTACAACGAGCAGGGCTCTTAACACCTCATCCATTGTGCCGGGACTTTTGGGGTATGACGTGGGCAGCGCGGGGTCCCTCTATTTTCATATTTGATACAAGCGAATTGAAATGAGGGGTGTGTGTGTGTGTGTGTGTGTGTGTGTGTGTGCGTGCGTGTGTGTGTGTGTGTGTGTGAGTGTGTGTTTGTGTTGCCAATGCAGAAGAGGCGGTGGAGCACAAGCTGTTGTGTGGGGGAGTGCTCATGCCTCATACTAACAATGTGTTTTTGCAGTAAGTGTAAGACAAGGGTGTGAGAGGCACCGGAGATGCATCTATCCCTTTAAGTCAGTGTCCTGCTGGGATGTTCTGTGAAGAGATCTCTAATTTGAGGAACTCTCCTTCTCTCTATATCACTCGCTGTGTGTGGTGTGTGTGTGTGTTTGTGTGAGAGAGCGAGAGAGAGAGAGAGAGAGAGAGAGAGTGAGTGTGCATCCCTTTCTTCCAGCCTGTTTTTCCTTCCTTCTCCTCTCATCATGTCATCCCTTGATCTGTGGGATGGAGCTACTGAGTGCAGATAGACACAGAATAACAAAGAAAGTAAGAAAGGACAGAGCAGGCCAAGAGAAGAAGCTTCCAGAACACATGCATTGAGTGGTAACCTCTAAACAACTGTGTAAAAGGAATAGTTCTGAATGAATGAATGAATGAAATTATGACACACTTTCTTCTGGAACACGAGAAGAGAAATGCGTTTTTTTTATTGCTTTTAGTGCATTGTCCGAAGCTTGTTTTTACATATGGATAAAAATAAATAAAAAAGGTAATCGTGATCTCAAATTTCGCATTTTTTTTCACACACTTTGATTTATATATCCGCGATTCAGACTTTTTTTCCCCCCCCTCAGAATTGCAAGCATATTTCTCGTAATTCTGATTTTATTTTATTTATTTGTTCATTTATTTATTTATTTTAGAACAGTGAGTTTATATATTCCGGGTTTATATCCTGACTTTCTCAAAATTGTGATTTTATTCTCTCAGGCGGTTCGACTTTTCTCAGATATGGCCGCCAGTTTATATTTCATAATTCTGACTTTTTTTCTCAGAATTTTGAGTTTATATTTCATAATTCTGACTTTTTTCCTCAGAATTGTGCGTTTATATCTCTCGTAATTCAAACTTTTCTTCTCAGAATTGCAAGCGTATTTCTCGCAATTCTGATTTTATTTTATTTATTTGTCTCATTTTATTTGGGTTTTTAGAACGGTTAGTAAAATCAAATTATATATTTAGCAATAGATGAGTTGGATCTCATATTCCAGTTTATATCCTGATTTCTACTTTCCTCGAATTGTGATTTTTAATCGTGCGTTCCCTGACTTTGTCCTCAGAGGATGTGCGAGCTTACATTTCATAATTCAGATTTTTTTTTCTCAGAATTGTTCGTTTGTATCTCGTAATTCTGACTTTTTTTCTCAGAAATTCGGGTTTATATTTCATAATTCTGACATTTTTCTCGTGATTGGACAAGGACTTATATCTCCCAAATTCCTGAGGTTAATACTCGTAATTCAGAGTTTTGTGAGGGGGGGGGGGGGGGTGGGGGTAAAAAAACTGATTTGTGAGATAAAATGTTGCAATTACCTTTTTCATTATTTTATCCCGTGGTGGAAACAAGCTTTTAAAGAATGAAGGCTGGTGCTTTCAAACTTCATGAGTTCCACAGAAAAACTACTCTAGGATAGATGTTCAATGAATAACAACTTACATTTCAGACTTTTCCTCATGCAAAGATATTGTATGGCTTCAGAATATTTGGAATATAGTCCATATAATTTGTTTATGGACTCATTTTATTATATTTTGCATCCTTTTTTGAAGCTTGAAAGCTGCCGTTAATTGTAACGGAATAAGAGAAGACAACTATTACATTCTTCAAAATATCTTCTTTTGTGTTCCACAGTTTTGAAGCGAAAAGAGGGGTAAATGACAAGAGAATTTTCATTTTCAGGTGAACTATTTCTTTAACACTAGTCCAACTCTAATAATGGACAGACATAAAACTCCCTTTTTCCCTAAAATGTATTTTCATATCATGAAAAATATTTTATAACGATGCTTGTAAAAAGTACTTATGTCAATAACGAGCAAAATTCATCTGTCTTGTATTACACGTGGGCCTCAGAGGCAGACGTACTGTAGATCAAGTGTTTGACGGCGAAACTCCTCGCTTCACTCGGCCATATGTGTGACGTTAGAGATGCTGCTGATACACACATCAGCATAAAGCCACATCCATAACACTTCAAAAGAAGAGTGGCTATTTTTCACCAAGGATAGAAGAAGAGCTTCCTGTCATTACCGATGAGAAAAAGGTTCCCGGCTGCAACAGGAACAATTTCACATTTGTTCCAACATGTGACCTTTGCCCCTGTGGAAAAGTGACTAAATTGGGGCGTCCATACATTTCTCGTCCTCTGAAGATTGAAATTCACCTTTTAACTGCACTTCAAATTATACAGCTGCTTCATAATTCATGCAGCAAAATCAAAAGACAAGATGTCATTAACACCTTTTCCATCTGTAATGAGAGAAAAAATGATTTGTTAGAGGTCTGAAAATAGGTACTCTTATTCCTACCTATAATTACATCTATGAAACATAATAAATCTGGTATGTTTCAAAAATGTCTCCTCCAGAGTGCTAACAAGGCCTACATGAATTTGAAGACACTGCTTAATTACAGTGCTGCTTCTATTACAGTGTATCAACCACATATTCTTCTATTAATTACAGTACAGATGATTTTTCTTACCCCGAGACATCCAATAACCTTTACTTTTCTCGTTTCGCTTTGACTGACCGAAAATAAAACAAGAATCTGATCCGACTGAAACAGCTCTTTGTTGTTGTGTTGAACAAATGAGGAAAAGCGCACACATATTAATCAGTCTGTTATTATCAGAGCATAAATACAAACATGAGTTGGAAACAGTGTGTTACGTGTGGGTTGGTGTTCAGACCTGCGAATGAGCTCCTCTCAGTGGCCTCAGTGCAGTTCATATCACTCTGTCGCAGGCACATGTTTGTTCTGCACAATCGTATGCAGCTCTCAAAACATATAGGACAATTTTTGGCATACGGCTGAGTTGTAAAGACACACCATATATAAGCTGAGAAGAAAAACTGTTTGCGCAGAGGTGGTCTTTCCCAGTCTTAAGGGGACTTCAAGGGATAGTTCTCTCAGAAATGAAAATATGTAAAGCACTTCAAAACAGCCTAGTTGAAAAATGTTCTTTCTTTGTCCAACAGGGTGAACTCACCGGCATGTTTGATTATGAATCCCACTTTTCATCACAGCTGAAACATTCTTCAAAATATCTTCTTTTTGCTCGACAGAAGAAAGCAAGTTTTCAGTCTTAGGTTTTACTTTTTATTTTTTATTCACTCATTTAGGTAGAAAATACAGTAAATTACAGATTATGAAATACATGTGGGTAGTAATTAGTCTGAGTGAATTTGATAAGTGGATTTTTTTAATGATGTTAAAAATCTTAGGAGAATGTTATGTAGTATACGTGAGACGTTTCCATAGAAATATTTCGTTAAAGAAAAAAAGGCATCTTAACTCTATATGATTTTATAATATAGAGTTAATATATTAAATCTATATATATATATATATATATATATATATATATTAATCTATTTAGTATATAAAGATACTGATCAATTTGATATAAAAGGCCTATAATTGATCAACATGATCAAAACTTTGCTGAAAACCTGTTGTACACAATCTACTACATGCTTTCTTTCATCTGATTAATAATTTATATCACGTAAGCTATAGTTTTTTATATATATTTCTAGAAAAATCATTTTAAAATGTGACACTTTTGAGAAATGTGTGTTGTTCATCTCTCCATCATCATGGTATTGCATTTGCATTTGGTAATACAGGCTTTTACAATATTCCATCTAAGCATAAATCTGTCTTACTACTAGGACATTATTGGAGATATAGTGGCAACTGTTATTTATATACATTTTATGTAAGTAGTCTGTTATACTGTTATAAAGATCTCACTGATTTGCATTGCAACCTGTCATCTGCCATATAAATATCAGCATTTGCACCAAACTGCATATTCTTGCTCAGTTTGGGCCTCTGAATCTGTTTTTTCCTCCTCAAGTATGAGCTCCATATTATACTTTATAATACTGTACTATGAGCTTGATTTATCAAATATGATACTCAGCAAAACACAAATGCAAACTTTGTCTAAATTTGTATTACAAAAAAAAAAGAGATGTTTCTGATTACTATTTCATATGTCAGATTTTACAGGGTTAAGCAAGATTCATCTGCGCTTTGTATTCCTCTATAAGCAACAACTAAGATATTACAGAGATCTCATTTTTCTTGGGTTTTAACAACAGTGCCTTCACATAAGATCTGGGGGGAAAAAACATTGCGATGAGAACGGATGCTCTGTTGTTTTACATCCACAACGAGCACGGACATAGTACATCCATACCTGCGTCCATTCTGCATGAGCTGTTCTGCAGCAGTGGATGGAGTGGACGCAGGCTGGAGAAAGGCAGAAGAGGGGCGGGTGTAACGGGGGCGAGGGCTTCTTTGAAGTCTGGATTCCAATTAAACCCCTGACTGAGTTCTAAGCGCAGAAGAAAAATGACTGAGGTACATGACATGGCCAGGTCCCCTCGTCCAGCCAAGCCTTTCCATTTTAGCCCCTTTGTCTCCCTGCAGCTTCTAATATTTATGATCGCACAGCCCTCTCGCTCCCCCCGCCACATGCGCACACACTCCCACCCCTTAAGGAACAAAAAAAATACACTGACGGACTATATAAAACCAGACAACACAGAGAATCCGAGAAACACGTCCTATACAGAATGTAAGGATGAAAAACAGATGAATTATTAGTCAGGCAAATCTAGAGTAAAAGAAATGTCATATGCACATAAATATGTGAGGAATAGCCACATCGCAAGCCCTCCAATTAGCGAAGCACTTGGCTCTCACCTGCAAGGAAATCACATCCAGCTTTCCGCCTCGACATTTAGATGTTTATGTTGTCAGATCAACTTCAAAAGCTTTCTGCCACTGATGGAACTAATACGTTTCTGATTAGAGAGAAAACAGCAACCGTTGGAGATGATTTCAAAGTCAGGAGAAGATTTGAAATTCACCGTTTTCCTTTGTGTTCGCCCACAATTTTTTTACTTAAAGGATAGTTCACCCAAAAATGAAAATTTGTTTATCTGCTTACCCCCAGGGCATCCAAGATGTAGGTGACTTTGTTTCTTCAGTAGAACACATATGATGATTTTTAACTCCAGCCGTTGCAGTCTGTCAGTCGTATAATGCATGGCAATGGTAACAAAATCTATGAGAGTAAAAAAAACATGCACAGACAAATCCAAATTAAACCCTGCGGCTCGTGACGACACATTGATGTCCTAAGACACGAAACGATTGGTTTGTGCGAGAAACCGAAAAGTATTTATATCATATTTACTCCTAATTCACCACTATGTCCAACTGTCTTTGGGCGCGCGCACAGCATCCGGTGCGTGAGGTGTGTACGCGCTCTGGCATAGTTTACGCAAGCGCCGGAAGTGATCTCTCGCGCGTATACGTCACTCATTGTTTACACAGTGCACAGTCATTGTAGGTACGACGGCTAATCAAAATGGTACTTACTTGCGCTTATCCGGATTGTTCAAACCGACTTAAAACTAAAAGATTACTTTTCTCTCGCGCGAACTCATTCGGGAGTTGTGACTTTCCACGTATTCCCAACTTCTGAGCCTGCTCGCCTGAAGTTATGGTTGATTGCTCTTCGGCTGGATATCAACACACCCATTAACGTAAACTACGCCAGAGCGCGTACACACCTCACGCACCGGATGCCTGCGCGCGCCCAAAGACAGTTGGACATAGTGATGTATTAGAGGGTAAAAAATTATATAAATACTGTTCGGTTTCTGGAACAAACCGATCATTTTGTTTCTTAGGACATCAATGTGTCGTCACGCGCCGCAGGGTTTAATTGGATTTGTCTGTGCATGTTTTTTTAACACTCATAGACTTTGTTACCATTGCCATACATTATACGACTGATAGACTGCAACGGCTGGAAATCATCATTTGTGTTCTACTGAAGAAACAAATTCACCTACATCTTGGATGCCCCGGGGCTAAGTAGATAAACATCAAATTTTCTTTTTTGGGTGAACTATCCCTTTAAGGTAACTCGGCGTATAATACTACACAACCACCACGGCATGCAAATAAAACATAATTTTCCAATCCCAACATGTCATTGGCTGTGTGATGTGATGAATACCTTGCGCAAATCCACGTGAGGGGGCCATATATATTACAGGAAACACATTTTCCACCCAGCATGGATGTGAAGGCTGTCACTGAGGCCAAAGAGGGAAAGTTTAGGTTTGGGCCCCAATCGGCCTCCGCGGTGCAGCGAGCAGCCGCACGTACAATTTACCTCAGAAAGGCGGCGAACACACCTTTACAACTTCTAGTATCTGGGCGAGCGCAGCTCACAGTTTTGTTTTCTCTTGAAATAGTGATGGTGAAAGCAGTGTAGGAGCACCTTAGCTGGGGGACATGTTGTTTTGTGTTGAAAGGGAATGCAGAGAGATGGTGGGTTTCAGAAGCATCAGTCCTGGAAGGCAACCGCAGGCATTTTATACCCACACCTCCACAGAGAGAAATGTGCCGCAGACACCCTTCATCGCATTAAAACAAAAAGCCAGATGCTTCTCCATCATTCACACACACACACATCTATTCATGCGTTTTAGCACAAAAACCTGAAACAAAATAACTCTGGAAAACATGTCTCACATAGAAGTACACAAAAATCACTGCGCAAACACCAACATACGAAATACATGTGTAAACCACACATGTAGAAATTCAAAATCGGTGTGTTACCGCACAGATTCTGGAATAAAATATTTACAGCGTCGCCACAATCCCCTGGTCAAATGCTCTCGCGGGTTCCCGGAGGAATGTTTTCTGCGAGAGAAGGGGAAAGCACCTGAAACTGGCTTTGAGTCACAGGGGAGGTTTTTTATGATGTCTTTTCCTGCTCGTACTGAAGTTCTGACTCTAGTTTCAGCGGTGGCGGCACAGGAAGGGGTTAAGACGGGATGCTTAGCTTTTATCATGCTGCAGGGAGACAGCGAGCCGGGAGCCAGAGAATGGTAAATATTTCATGCTGATAGGTGACATAAACAAAGGTTTACTCGCATTCTCACTTTTTAACTTGCAAAATTTGGGGATGGCAGTTCATTATGGCAGTCCAGCTTGACATGCTAATACAGTGCTGAGGAATAGACTCCAAGCTAGTGTCTACAGTGTTAGTTTGCCTGCCTGCTTTACATTTAGAAACACAATTCTGCAGACCTAAATTACTGTCAAATTTTACTTATTAAAGAAAATGCTAAAGAAAAAGTGTTATTGCTAAAATTTGCACCACAACTAATGGCGTGGTGCCTTGTTTAAAGAATTTAAATAAAACCATGTCCTTCCAATATTCTTACTATTAATATTAGTTGTAATAATAATAATAATAATAATAAAAAAAAACTAGTTATAATATACTTCTATATTTCATAATTAATTAATAAATTTATTTATTATGGTAGTAAAATAAATTATTTTGTAAAGGTTATGATCAATCATATATGCAAAAAGTATTTACAAGGCATTAAGTGTTATATTATAGAGATAATAAATAAATAAAAAATATATATTGGTAATATGAATATGAATTGTTTATTTTTTCCAATTAAATACTTTTGTAAATTGTGATCAATAATATGTATAAGCATTATTATTACATGTCTAAATCACGAATTATAAGATATTATTAAAAACAGATATTATATATATAAATATAAATTAATAATAGTAATTTAATGTAATGATTAATATAAAATTTTAAACTTATTTGGAAATTAATACATTTATCAATTCTCCATAAAAAAATATCCTTGTGTTATAATCTATTCTAATTTGCATTTGGAATATATCTCTATTATATATGATTAATAAAAATATGAAAACATTAACAAACAAAATAGTGTAAACTTTAATTTATCTCGATTAATTAAAATTTAGAGTGCATTACTATCAATTATTCCATGTAATAATTCATTCATTTGTACATTTCTATTATTATTATTATTTCAATACCCACACACACAAACATAAATTATATACACACACATTACTATTATATTTTCACATGTGCACAAGTAAATCTATATGTGGTATACTCAAACCCATCCACACTATTCTCTCTCTCCTTCAGAGCTGCCCCTCAAAGTGCCTGGGGGACCCTGAAAATCCTTTGATAGAGAGAAGGCTGGATGCTGTTGTCTATAGCCGGCACCTTCCCTATAGCAGATATGAGGATGTGTATTCATTCAAGTCAGCGGGGGCCGAGCTAACATGCTAACCCAGACCGGCAACAGGAAGAGAAGCAGCGGGAGGAAAGGAGAGAGGACAAATGCAGGAGAGAGAGACAGGAACTACAGTGGCCCATCAGAAGAGCAGCAAGAGAGAGCGCGAGTTGATGTGTTTATGTATTTTTTTGTATCAGAGAGAGGAGACGAGAGAGAGAGAGAGAGAGAGAGAGAGAGAGAGAGAGAGAGAGGAGAGAGAGAGAGAGAGAGAGGCTTTTGGGAGACAGAATGAGCAATTGGACCCAGGAAGCTATTGTTTGTTTGCGTTTGTGTGTGTATGGGGGACCTTAATCACTGCAGCCCATTCCTACGGTTCCATGTATATGTGTATCTGAGTGTGTGTGTGTGTGTGTGTGTGTGTTTGTGGATATAAAGGCATTGGGGGGTGGCATCCACTTTGAGGACTCAAGAAAATAGGGCCATGGAGATTAAAAGAGGAAAAAAAGACAAGACAGAAAACATGACCACTATTTTTAAAAAGGCAAATCTGGCAGCTCTAAAGATCTGAAAGGAGAACGTGAATAAAGCAACCTGGCAGCCAGTGCTGCATTAATCTCTCTGAGGGTTTACATAAACACATAATAAAAAGGAAACATCTCCGCAGAGAATAGCACTCTTCATTTAGCACACGTGTGTAAAGGAGAAATGCTGTCATTGTTCCCCATTTCAATAACGTATTTAAAACCGCAAGACTCTATGATTTCTCAATATGGTGGTTGACCGAGAGTTTCAACCTGAATACATCCGATCAACGTGTCGGATGAGAGGACACGCGTGCAAAATGCCATTTCCTGCAGGCAGAGGAACAAGCCAGGGAGCGCTTTGTTTTTTAGTCTTGTGTTTTGTAGCAGATCCATCCATCCATCATTTCTCCAAACCGCTTGTCCTATGTAGGGTCGTGTGGACGCTAGAGCCCATCCCAACATATCAGAGAGTAATAAGGCCAGTCCATCACAGGCTTTGAGCAGATTGTGCAATATAAGAGTGGAAATGAAGTATTGCTTCTGTACACCATTTTGAGATTATACAGACAAAAGAATATTACTGAAGGTCGGCACTGTAAAGGTAATTTAAATTATCTCAATTTAAATTAACTTGACTGAAAAATATGAAATAGTATGACTAGACCAAGAAAGTGATTTTAAGAGGACAGAAATGTCATCTTAAGGAAACAAGTGCACGGTGAAGTTGTTGTGTTTTTGTTTTTTTTTTTATAGTTGGCTTAAAATTGTCCTCCATAAATGACAAAAAAAAAAAAATAGGAACAAATCAAAACAGGAGCACATGCAAAAGAAATCTAAAAACATAAACCAAATTAGGCAGATTCTCATATATATCTTATATATATATATATTAGATATATATATATATATATATATAGGTGTGTGTGTGTGTGTGTGTGTTGTTGGGTGTGGTGTGGTTGTTGTGGGTGGGGGTGTGTGGACTAATGCCACATATAAGGCCCATGGTGCTTATTTTTATATTTTTGTGCTGTGTATTTTCAAAGGAGATAGGATGCTCAAGAACGCTCACGGAGGGAGGGAAAGGGAGAGAACAAAAAAGAAAGAGAACAACTAATAAATTTAAACATAGAAAACAAGTGAGAGTGCTCCTTTCTGCTCATCGCTGAAGATAGAGAGATCTACGGTCTCCATCTTGATCACAGAACATATCCAGTGCTGTTTAATAAAAAAAACTATAATAGAATATATATATATATATATAGTATATTCTATATATATATATATATCTCTATATATTATATATTTATATTATATAAATTATATTGTTTAGGCATGATTGATGTCATCTAAGTGTTGATCTGCTTTAAAATATTAATATAATACATAATGAATCAATATTTAATGAAAACAAAATTAATTAACGACATATGCATTCTGTTAAGCTCAATAATGTATTAATGATCAAATGTTTGCATGGTTGTGTACAGTAATACTGTCACATATTGCCATGGCAATAAAATAATAAAACGGTATAAATCAGTATGGTCAGCGTATGTCCCCTTCAGATGGAGCAGGCATGAGGTGATAAAGGTTATTTAGGGGGGGAGCAAATGGGGGCTGATGGTTCCTGTTTCTCACACACTCACTGCAAGAGTGTGATACATGCCTGGCTGGATTCCGGCCCATCATCTGTGCTGAAAAGCCACAGACAGACAGTCCGACATCGCCGCTCGGGAACCAAAGCATCTGCAACTGAAATCATTGCAGAAAAGCCAGAAAACATTGTCGACACATCGCCTTCTGCACCAAAGGGTCTGTCGCAGCAATGTATCGCCCCTCTCGGCTGAGCTTTATAGCCCGTAAAAACAATCCACCTACAAATGTATAGCCATCTAACAAACAACAAGAAAATAAATAAATAAAAAAGATCTTGTTAAAATTTCCTAAATGTTTTGGATTTTAAATGAATATTTAAAAAAAAAATGAGTCATGCAAATATTAAATATAATTCATGGTGTGATTTTTTTTATGCATATTTAATATGCAATATCAGAAGTTTTCAAGAGAAGCTTCTGCATTTCAGAAATGATCAAAACATGTCTGTGAAATAACTTCAAAACCATTTCATACATATAAGATCATTTTGATTAAAAATGTAGATTTAAAATTTCACTGTATAAATGTTAGACTTGAACATATCAGATGTTTTATATAAATAAATCAGATGATATTACACAGACACACACACACTCAAAAATGACTCGTTTGAAGTTTGAAACATTCATTGTCAATTCAATCAACTTCAGAGAAAGTTGAATAACAAAAAATAACTGCTGGGAATTTTCAATGCATCACTTTCAATCACGCCGACTATTTTTGGTTCTGTGTGTGTGTGTGTGTGAGAGAGAGGGAGAGCATATATACTGTATTAGTGCAGTGTGTGTCTTCGACCCTGTTAACATTGCATGTACACAAAACACTGTGTGGCGGCCATCTCAGAGCCTGTGAAATGATGACCTATTTTTTGAGCCGTATTTGATTACCTGGTTTTATTAAAATTGGATCCAAAGAGGCCAGTTTCCCATTTGATTTTAATGAAGGCAGCGTGGCTGACAGGAGACTCTTGATTTATACACTGTTATTAAGGGCACTGAGGCAGACCGAGCAGGACCCAGCAGTGGCCAGTCACAGCTCCGCACACACACACACACACACCTCCACCTCTATGCTCCACAAGCTCTTCCATTATTCATAGTCAAAAATATGGAGGGCCTGAGATATACACTGATGCAAGAATGAATAATAAATACATTCACCTGAAAACAAAGAGTGTGAGAGCTGAGCTGCCCTTTACTACTGAGTCAACAGGCTTTATAATCATCTTTCACAAATTCGAAAACTGATCTATCGATTCATTATCATTCACAAAGGGAACGGCCGTCTCGGTTGCAGCTCTTTATGTCTGCAGCAAACACACACGTATACATTATTGTATAAGATTTCGTCCTCTCTTTGTTTTCTGTTGTATATACACACTGCTTTTATTCAAAGCCACACATAAGGCAGGAAATGTAAAATTCAGTCTCACAGCAGAGACTGGACTGTCTCTAGTGTTCAAGCCAAGCTGGTGAGGAGGAAGACACACACACACACACACACACCACAACACACTGATGACTAAGGATCAATACATTCCCGGTTTAAGGGTCCAGATTAGGGCAGGGGCCAGACGAAAACAAGACAGGGGCCAGACGCTCCTCAGACAGGACAACGGCCAGTGAGGTTCAAAGGCAAAGAAGATGAAGATAGAATTATTTACTTTTTTGATTTATAATAATTTGAGTTGTTTTCTTTTTAAACATTAAAAACATATTATTAAAAAAAACGATTTATGCACTGTTTCATATATATATGTATATATTTAAAAAAAAAACAATTATAACTGATAATGAGACAGTGTGTATCTTTTTTTTGTACATTTAATGCACTCATTTGTTTCTCTCTGCATGACTACTGTTGTTTTTGATCATTCAAATGAAATCGCTCTGTGATGCCCATCGTAATATTTGACAATTAAAATGCATGCAACCAAGCAAATATCAAACAAATATCAACTGCGAGGATAAGTCATCTGAAAACGGAGAAAATTGCATTTTTCTTTTTCTAATATTTTGCTCAAACAGAGCAGTGCTGTCATGCCTTTTTTATGCAGCGTGTCAGACAAAAAGAGAGAAGATGGAGAGGGAGAAATCCAGAGGGAAGAGAGGAGAGGATGGAAGAGGGTGGGTGGAGGACTAGAGATGGAGGGGGTGCTGACATGCACTTGTCTCCAATCTCTTCGAATACATTTCACAATTCATCTGCTTTGTCTCTACTGCCACGGCTGAGGACAATCAGTCCAGACACCCATTAGATCCCCCCCAACACCCCCCATAACACTTTTTTATTTTTTTATTTTTTCCTTGTGACATGTTGGCTGAAGAAAGAGTCAAGGCAATTCACAATTTTCACCAAATGGAGAAATGTCAAGACGGGAACCATCATCAAAAAAAAATAAAAAGTATGTTGTCATGGAGATACTGTACGGACCGAATATTACAAACATTCCTGCTAAAGATTTAAGGATTTAAGGAATTTTGGAATTTACAGATATGAAAATGTTATACATTTTATCTGATATTTACATTGCTGCAGGATATACTGGTAAAATGATGGCTCTGGATTTTGAAAGCAATTATTTAATGTTTCGAGATTTAAAAAAAAAAGTAATATGAAGTAATATGATTTTTTTAAATAATAATAAAAATGTAAACATGAACATTTAAAAAAAGTGCTTTTAAAAAAAAAAACAAATGCACATAAAATACATTTTAAATACAGATTCCGTCCCATTTTACTTGAAAACATCCCAATCGTTTCTAGCCTCAAAGAAATGCCAAATCCTCTGGCATGTCTATATGTGGAATCTTTGCTGGAGTCTCTTTCAGCAAGACTCTAGGGTGAGGTCATGTGACCGGCATGCCCATCCATACAAGCCATTTTCAGCCAATAGTGTTGTCATAGACACTATGTATCCGGAACGCTTGGCATTTCGATGATCTACTCCGCAGATAGAAAGAAAATAAAATAGGAGGAGGAAAAGAAAAGAGACAGAGAGGAGGGCGAAATACACAGAGCAAGGAAAACAGCAAGCGTTCCTTCCCTGTGCTTATTCGGTAGATCCAGCGGCGTATCTGAGCTAGGAAGTGGTTCATCCGAAACCTTCTAGAACTGTATTTTTTATACATCCTGGGACGGCTGTAATAAAGGCCATGAGGGTCAGTTTAAAGGGGTTAGTGCGCTCGGCACCACATAAAAAAGCCGTGATTGAAGGGATATTAATGGTAAGCGTGGCATAGTAGCGGCTTTAAAACCCCAGCCTTGCCCTTCCCTTTTTTCTTTGTTTGGCCAGAGGAGCTGAAGGCTTAGGGATAAAGGTAGCGCTCAAATCATGAGACAGAGCTAAAGCCCAAGAAAGATAGCGAGCTACAGAGCCCCTATAATTAAAACACCCACAGCCTCAGCGTGGCCCTCATCTATCTCGCCGCTTTTTCTCCAGCTCCCTGTCCGCAGGTCTGTCAGGAAAACAGACGCACGTAGGCTCACGTACACGGAGCCTTATTATGATGATGATCTGCCTGTGAGCACCGCAGCCCATGCGTCCCGTAAGCAAAATTACAACACCGATTCCCTGTGTCTTCTGTTTTTAATATATGTTTTTATTTGTGGCCTTTTTCAGCGATCCCTGGTTTTATCTGATTATACCTAGACTGTCTGCCTCCACTGGCTCATCAAAACATACACACACACACATACACACACACACACACACACAAGCAGTACTACTCCCTTTAACAGCTGTCCTTCACGTTACATTTCACATTCATTTCTGGTGGTGGAAAGCCACGTTTGTGGATCCACATGCTAACAGACACCAGGAGAACCTGTCCTCTATAAACATGCACTTTACTGTGTTGCTGATCAGATATAGATGTATAATATAGCATAGCGAGATATTTTACATCAGATTTTGGCTTGTGCCTATTTTGGCTATAGCATTTTGTGACTGACAAATCTTCAGCAAATTACTGTTAGTTTTATTAGATACGTATAAGGCCTTTGATATCAAAAGCAAAAATAATACATTGAACAGTACATTTTACTAACTATGCATGATTATGGTTAGTTGGTTTTGTTTTGTTTAGTTTTTTGCTAGTCATGTTTGGGACCTTCTCACATGTAGTAAAGTGTAGTGTATAGAATAGTGTGGTGTAGGAAATATGCATAATATGTCTAATACTGAATTGTAATATAGTATATAATGTATTGTTATCTCACTGTTTTTGTACATTATAGTACAGTATATAGAAAAGTGTAACATGGTGTAATAAATATATATAGTTTTAAAGACAAAAATATAGAAAGATAAAGATATAGAATCCATATTTAAATATAGAATAATGATATATTCTATATCGTTCTATATTAGAACGAACGCAATCGATGATCAAGCTATCATATGTGTGTGCGTGTGTGATGTGGTGTGTGTGTGTGTGTGTGTGCGTGCGTATGTGTGTGTGTATATGTGTATCTGTTAGTGTATTATGTGTGTGCGTGTGTGTGGGTGTTGTGTGTCGTGCGCGGTGTGATATGAGTGTGTATATGTGTTAAGTATTAGTGTGTGTGTGTGTGTGTGTGTGTGTGTGTGTGTGGGTGTGTGTTTGTTTGTGTGTGGGATTGTGGATCATGTATAAAAGTGGTTGTTTTGGGGGTTTTGTGTGTGTGTGTGTGTGTGTGTGTGTGTGATAGGATGTGTGGTATAGTGTATCAGTATCGTGTGTGTGTTCTGTTGTGAGTGTGTGCGCGTTTTTGTGACAAATGAGTACATACATTTGTATAATGACAAAGGTTTTACATAGGTATTACAAGGAGAAGGTGACATTTTTTAGGACATTACCCCATGTCCCCACTTTTCAAAACGCTTATAAAGCACAGGGGTAGGTTTAGGGGTAGGGTGTGTGTAGGGCAATAGAATATACGGTCTTTACAGTATAAAAACCATTACGCCTATTGGATGTCCCCACTTTTCACAAAAACAAACTGTGTGGGTGTGTGTGTGTGTGTGTGTGTGTGGGCATTGCATCATAGGGTAGTGTATGTGGTTTTGTGGAGTGTATGAACTTAAAGGCTGATCAGCTAGCATGTAGAAACAATATAAGAAGACAAAGGTGCCAAGAGAGTTTGTGTGTAAAATAAATCAATAATCAAGCAACTAAAAGCAAAAAACCAAAGAATACAGGGGGGGGGGGGGGGGATCACATGTCAGACAATGCTCTTATAGCTGTGGAGTGGTCATGCTCTGGGCAGTGAAACTGCCCTCTATTGGACAAACCCAACACCATGAGGGGCTGCATCACAACATTACATCAAAATAACTCATAATTCAGTTTAATCCTCATTAGCTATTCACATTGCACACTGATTTTCAATACATATATATAATATATATATAGACCAGTAGGGTTTTTGGTTGGTCTGTGGTAAGTGTTTCTCTAGGTGTTCCCGCATGACTCTTTCTTCTGTGAGCATGCCTTTGAGATAAAATGGTGGTGCTGAGGGACATGTGTTGTGTGCCGCAGATTCGTGACTGAGGCTGTGACAGCACAGAGTGCACTGCAAAAATCACAAACCTGCAGTTATTACATGAAAGCACTTTTTTCCACCTGATCTGACCCTTAAAAATCTCATTGATTTGTCCAGCTTCAATAAAAGTAGTTTTAATTTAAATCTTACTTTCAGGGTGTAGAATTTTATTTTAATCTAGCTATTATTTTATTTGTAAATTGTCAAGTCTAATCTAATTTATTTATGTAGTGCTTTTCACAGTACACATGATTTCAAAACAAAAAATCATAATGTTAATGTTTATAACATCTTAATATATTTATGTCTTAAAGTAGGCAATTAGCAGATTAGAGCTGGGTAATAATATAGTTTACATTTTGCAATGATACAAGCAACCAAGTATTTAAAATATGTTACATAATATATATCACCCTAAGCCACTGTACTGTATGTATGCAGATAAAGTTGAACAACTTCATATAAAGAGCTGGGCAATAATAAATAAATAAACAAATACAAATCAGGCAATTGAGATTTGCTATATACTATATATCGCTTCACGCAATAAAAAAAGGCCATATGTCAAATAAAACTAACAGTAATTTGGTGCAAATTCATTGGTCACTTGGTAGATGCTAATAATAATATAGTTATATTTTGCAATGCAATAAATAAATAAAAACTCAGGCACTGGAGATTTGCTACTTATATCGCTTTACCTGAGTGTACTGTTTGTGTATGGATAAAATTGGATATGATACAGTTAAAACGGTTTACATTTTCTGCGACAATATAAACAATCATGCAGCCAAGATTTGATTTGATAAATAATTTCTTGTAACTGAAAATATAGCACATTTATAATCTCAATTTAATACACATAATTTAACATATATTTATTTGGCACTTAATCACTTCAATAAAAATATTCTTTCGAATGCATTTTCTGTTCTGGTAGATCAGTGTACCTGTAATCTGTCTGTCTAGATCTTAAACGGTCAGCGTGTTGACGACAACACAACACAGTTGAGCGGTGGCTGTGAGAAAGTCCATATCAGCAGCCGCTCCAGGTCACAGAGGCCACGCTGAGGTCAAAGGTCATGGGAAAAAAGGTCTCTGGACATTCTTGCCTCACTTGGCCAGGATAAATCAGCACCGACATCCTTGATAGAAGTACATGTATACTTTTGTACTCGCGTACACCAGTATTTTTGTTTTTCACGGATTGTTCCTTTATTCATCACACACTAAATTTTCGCAGTTCCCCACAGAACCCTGTATACATTCACACCATCCCAGAATAATGCATCAGTATTCTCCAGGTACAGGGGACAAATCTTTTGTCATGGATTTTTCTATTACAACATTCCAAATGCTATTGAGGTGGATGGATTTTCATAAAAGCCATTAAAATGTGGAGGAACAAACATCTGTGCATTTCTATGAGCGTGCTCACTGATGACATATTGTTGAACGTACTGGGTTCTATAAAGAAGCATGAGATTTCTGAAGGTGAAGGTCTATTAAATTTGGCAATTCTTTTTGTGTACACTTGGCAGGAAACAAGACAGAAGAGAAGAGAGAGAGAAATAGAAAGAGAGGGATATTGAAGGGCTCACGATACAGTGATATTAGACTTTGTATTGCGAAGTAATAACACAACAGAACAGAATGTTTTGTTTTTTTTGCTGCGCAGTGCGTGTCTGATCTAAAACGTGATGTAGGAGCACCCATGTAGTCTGGTACCACAGAGACCGTGACTACTGATCAACAAACCGTTCAGGAAAGCAAAGCAGCTACTGATCAGAAATCCAGACAGGGCTGCGAGGAGTAAAATTAGCAGCTGACTCTTGGAAAGAAAGTCAGAAAAGCACACGAAACAATTTTAAAAATTCATGTTCAATGTAAAATTGTAAAAATAAAGGTTTCTATTTGAAGCAGAAAGAGTTTTCAGTCTGCTGCTACAGCAGAGGTTTTTTAAGTTCCAAAAAAAAATTTTTTTAGAAACAATCTTCAAAAAGTTGTTCTAAAAGGAGTCAAATAACCATATAGCATCATATAGCTATACAGCAAAACATGGTTCCTTTCTAGTTGTCTGATAAACCTGGCATTATTATGTAGTCAAAAAAGTCCCTCTGGATAAAAGCAGCTGCTAAATGCATAATTTTAAATGTTTTCAACCTAATGAACCCAAAGAAACATACATATACATACATCAGTATTTTTGTGTCAGCATACATGCATACATGCATACATACATGCATACATACATACATGCATACATACATACATGCATACATACATACATACATACTACAACATACATACATACATACATACATACATACATACATACATACATACATACATACATACATACATACATACATACATACATACATACATACATGAGGGGTTGTGGCTAATGGTTAGAGAGTTGGTCTCGTAACCCAAAGGTTGTGGGTTCGAGTCTCGTACCGGCAGGAATTGTAAGTGGGGATGTACAGCGCTCTCTCCCACCTTCAATACCATGACTGAGGTGCCCTTGAGCAAGGCACCGAACCCCCAACTGCTCCCCGGGCGCCATAGCAAAAAAATGGCTGCCCACTGCTCCGGTTGGGTGACGTTGTGTGTGTGTGTGTGTGTGTTCACTTTGGATGGGATAAATGCAGAGCGATTTTAAAGACATCACAAATGTAATATAATGTATAATTACATAAATAATAATACATAAATAGAAAATGAATATTCTTTTTATATATTTATTAAGTATGTATGTAAATGTTTGTTTTTTAACACTTGTTGACTACTTCATATTTGTCAAAAAGTTTTTTTGTTTTTTTTACTGTAGGGGCTCATCAAAAATACTTTAAAGTTGTGGTTACTATTTACAGTTTGCTTATTTGACCCTGACATGCCTTTATAAATATACATATTCACCCAATACCCATGTAGCGCACCCAAAAACGACAATTCTGTCCATTGCTCTCATGTTATTCCAAACCTGCATACGTTTAAAATATATTTTTAAGAATGTTGGTAACCAAACAATTTTGGCTTCCATTGACTTCCACTGTATTGACAAATAAATTGAGAAATTTAGCAAAATCCTCTTTATGTTCCAAGGAAGAAAGTCAATCATGCAGTTTTGGAATGAGTGTAAACAATGACAGAATTTTCATTTTCACTTTCCCTTTAAAAGTATATGCATCTTTTTTCATTAGTGGACTGTCCTCTTTTTCACATCATTCACCCGTTTTACTTGGATCTCACGTGTGTGTGTCTCTCGGGAGCTCTGTTAGGAGGTGACCACCACTGTCCACTGTCCTCAGGTCAGCAGCAGCCCGCGTCGTTGCACTGGGCTCCAGGCGGCCTCTACACGAGCAGACACACACAGACCCGGCTCTCTAATAGGGACAAATTGGCAATGTCTGTGCTGGACGGTACTGTGCGGCACAGAGCTGTGGATTGATAGTGATTCCTAATGATCCCCTTGGGTAGATCAATACCAATAATTCCCTGTCCTGCCCATCCTCGTTATTGGCAATAGAGCACCAAGAGGAGAAAGTGGAAACTACAGTGTGGAGTGACACGAGCAAGGAGTTCGGCTCGGACCCCTTAGCACATGGTCACACACACACCTATGTGGTGAATTATCACTTTGACACATATGCTATTCTATGTACATACCCAACTCATTATGGACAGCTTCCAGAGACAAAATAACAACCTCGCTGACTCGCAAATTGTGGAAATCAAGTCAAACACGTATTGTCCACATAGCAAGCACGATCAATATTTATTCCATCGTATATGTATTTATTAGTGTGTGCAATTTCACTGGTCCAATAGGGACTAGTTTATATTAATCGTATCAGTGGCACCGCTGCCACAGGCTCCAAAACTCAAATTGAGATGTGGTCTGGAGCAAAACAAACCTTATAATGCAATTAAAGGCACATCTGTGGCACCGCTAAGAGATATAAATGATATCACATTATTCATGTTCTTGGCCATATTGGAAAAGCATTTGTTTGGTATTCCACACGTTCGATACTTTGCAACGACTGGCTATGATATAATTTTTCTAACTCGGTGCATCATTACGAATGTAAGCGATGCTATTCATTAATTCCTTTAAGGTAAGAAGCATTGATAAGTTGAAATATTTTCATCTCAGTAGGAGAACCAATGAGAGATGGATTGTGGGATGCATGTTGGTATGGATTAGAGTGAGTGTGTGTATGATTTGTAGATACATTCTAATAAAGAGTGTTCTATGAGTGGTCATGCATTTGCTTCTGTGTGTTTAGCCAAGCGGGAGGGAAGCGAAGCATGAATCCCAGAGGACCACAGTTCTGCCTTGTTTGTGTGTGTGTGTGTGTGTGTGTGTGTGTATGTGCTCTTGCTTGTGCATCACAGCCATAAAGCATCAAATCACTCTCTCTCACACACACACACACACACACACACACACATCCCCATCCCCCGGGGTTCATGAGCCGGATTTCCTAGAACAAACAACACATCACTTAGGCTCGCTGTCAGAGAGCGTCCTCATTACCCTAGAGTCTGGCGCTACACTGCACCTCCTCAACTACTCCAACCGCGGAGAAACACACAACACAACCCACGGATTTCACCGTTTTCAGCCGCCCTCATGCTGAAACGGCAAATCAAATTCCAGCTTGATACATAAATCAATGAAATCAATGAGGTATTTGTACTACGACAGGAAACTCATTGATTGTTCAGTTGCCACTCAGCCCGTCTGTCGAAAGAACGGGAAACATGATCCTTTCTTTGGACAGTTTTTACAGGTCAATTTGACTTCCGGCAAAAATCAAGTTTTTAAAAATCAGAGACAATTGTAACAATGGGTGAGGGCAAATTTGACATTAAAAAAAGATTTCAACAACATCGTGTATCAAATAATAGCATGTCACTGATTTAATATTTGAATATTAATATTATTAAATAATGTGTATTTAAGGCAAATGTCTAAGTGGAACCTATATTATAACTGAAATGAGTTTAAACCTTTTTAACAAAATATATCAATCAGCTGGTAAGTCAACCAGAAGGATCAAATTATTTTTAAGGAATAAATTATACAATTAATTTCATAACTAGTCTTACAACTTTTAAGGATTAAATCAACAACTAATTTTAACAATTGCCCTCACTTTAAAGTTGTAAATAAAACAAAGATAATTGGAGTTTTTATGTTTTTGCGACTACAAGAAAATATAGTAAGTCTTTCTGCTTCAAAATTTCACATTTAATTCAATGTGTTGTTTATTTGTGTGATTATTTGTGAAATTTTACTAGCAATTTTGAGTGAAAGCTGTCAAAGTAGAGTGAAAATTGTTTCAAAGTAAGCCCTACACATTTTTTCCAGTGCAGTGACTGTGTTAGTCACGAATCCTGTCCATGAACTTCTGTCCGCTTGCCACCAGAGGTCGCCCTCCCATTATATTGACTCTCACACCACACAGACTATTACACGTCACTCTGGACTACATTTCCCATGCTCCATTTCACTAATCACAAGCTCACCTGAAACCCATCACATACAGCTGCTACCAATAACACACACTATATAAATCAGTCTCACACCACCATTCAACACCGAGTATTGTTTATGATTTATGCTGTTATGCGTAGCTACTTTACAGAGCCAGTTGCCGGTCCTAGTTTGAGTTTATAGTTCTGAGTCAAAGTCTAGTTTAATCCTGTTTATTTCCTTAGTCATTCGTGTCTTGATCCTAGCCTGTATATCTCGTTTCCGTATGATCTCTCCCTGCCCTGAAGTATAACGCCTGTCTTGGATTACCCCTCTCGTCTCACCCTGTTCAGATACTGTTTACCCCTCGCCTGGACCATCACCTATGTTTCGGATTACTCTTCAGTCTTGCCCTCTATATACCTGTTTGCCATTGTCAGACCCTTTTGACATGTGTTGGAATAAAGTTTTGCAATGGATCCGCACGTTCTCGTCTCAGTTGCCCCGTAAAGTTAGTATTTGTCATGCAGTTAACTTAAACCGCAAAGTTTAAAATTATAAATTCAAATTTGAATATTCAAACTCATTAACAACTTTATAAGGCAGATGAAAATAACCTCATAACGAATAATAAGCGCGCCTTTTATTTTATTTGGTTTATTTATTTATTTGAAAATAAATAGGATATCACTTGGTTTTCTCAAGCAGAGAGAAAATTATATCAAGTATGTGACATCAGTCAAATTAGTGTTTCCATATGTTACTATAAATCTAAATTACATTTTTTATAATGCAAACATTTGTCTATACTTTTGATTTTTTGGCCTTAAGTTGTACATCAAAATGTTTGTGTCATTATCAAATTTTCAAGTTCATGTAATGAAATAAGAGAGCCGGCGTCCTAAAAAGGTGACAGATATCAAGTCAGCGTTGGACAACTCTAATCAATACAGAGTGAGAGAAGTGAATTGAGCTAATAAAAAAGGAATAAAATAAAAGAGAGAAAATGAAGTTTGGAGAGACAGGGGACCAATGCAGCTGCCAGCCAGTTTGCTCAGGTGACTTGGTCAATAGTAGAGAGACACTCCTGCAGTATGGTGGCAGCCTCTCCAGCCTGTCAGGGGCGGATGGGTGATATGTGTGACACACTCGGCTGTGTTACCACCGAGACCCACAGGAGAGCGACCCGCCGTGCCTCCGTCTCTCTCAGCTTCATAAAACCACTGCCTCTTCCTGAACATCAATCAATGTGCGGCTCAACAGTACAAAGCCATTAACACACACACACACGAGCCATCTCTCTCTCTCTCTCACCAGACTATGAGATGCAAGGTTTCAGGGACTTCTCAATCCCCGAGGAGGTTCATTGTAGATTTTTTCACGCCGGGTTATTGCCAAAGTCATGAGAGGTGTGAGATGTGTGTGTGTGTTTTATAGATGAGAGTAGAAATGGTTTTAGGAGCCGCTACAGGAGGAAATCAGCGTGTCTAGTTATTGCGATGTAAAACAAACTATAATATACTGAGTTGAAGAGTTCATTCACACAATAGCTGTCAAACACCTCCTTAAAAACCAGCAGCATAGATGAGAAAGAAAACGAGAGAAAGAGGAGAGGAGAACGCAGAAATGACAGGAATAAGATCATGACAAATGACAGAAAGAGCGAGAAAAGGACTAGTGAATATATTTATATATATTATATAATATATATATATATATATTACGTATATACTGTATATGACAGAGAGGGAATGAGAGAGAGAGCAGGCAGTGTAATAGTAAACTGTGTTTGCAATGGTCTTCATATAGTCACCAGCACAATACAGTCTTATAACTAAGAGAACCAGAGAAAGTGATTCATTTCTATTAATATCAGAGCTGTCAATCGATTAAACAATTTGAATCAAATCAAATACATGATATGTCAGTTAATTCTTTGAATTAATTGCCTATAATATTATTTGCTGAGAAAAAAGGTATGAAAAACTGGCAGATGATTACATCGAATAAATATTATAAAATGTCACTTGAGGTCCTTTTTTTGTTTTATGCTAAATTTCGTTTTTGCATTCAGTCTTTCACTCTCTTAGATGTAGACTTTACATGGGATGTATCTATTATATCTAGTATTCAATATTTTTACATTTTTGGTCTAAGACTGACATTTTGGGCATTGAGTTAATCTTGAATCACATGTTTTTCACCTTCTCCCACCATGAGCTACACATCAAGGCAAAATCATTTAACTTTCAAAAATCGAAGAATCCTGCATTCACTTTGACCAATCACTTGAACGGCTCCTCATTCATTTTTGCTTTCCACTCAAAGTGTAGTTTGGTGAGGCACATTATGGGCTGTTTTGACTGTGGACCCACAAAAACATGTAATCTGTATTTTAATCTTGAAATGCTCTGAAAATCGTGGGACATGCATGATTATTTGTGTTAATTAACTGCACTAAATCAGTTTGTTGTTGCAGACAAGGACAGTGTACGAATGCATGAGTGTTAGTAGATAAATGAGACTGAAATTTTACCTTCAGATTCAAATCTCCAAAAATGTTTTAAGGGAGTAAAACTAGTTTGGAGTTGGACTAAAACACTTGTTAGCTGTGAGAAAGAACAGAGGATATTAAAGTTGTGAGATCTTTTCTTCCATGTTATGATGCACATCAAAAAAAGAAAAGGTAGGGATGGGGTCTGGTTCTGTTCATTGGCTGTTGGATAGATTTTGAGATGTAGGAGGCAGATCTGAATGCGAGCTTGCAGACGATTTTAAGAAAGGGGTGGGGCTTATGTGGACAAAATAATTGGAGAAGTCCAGCATATGTCACCAGAGAAAAATCTGTTATTTCAAATTAAACAAAACATGCACGGATGAATTGTTCAATAGCAATAGTTAATAGTATCTTCAATATTATAAAAACTTATGGATTTGTCTATTGTTGTTTGTTTTTGACTGTTTAAAAAAATGAATTTTACATTAAAATTGGAATGCACCACAGAAAATATGTTTGAAGAATCAAGAAAAACATGCCATTTGAATTGAGGAGAAATATACAGTATGCCCTAATATTATTCAGTCCAGGGTTTTTATGGTTAACTAAAACTAAACCTATACAAAATATAAATAACCGGGCACTTATCTTATTCAGTCAGGGGCCAGAGCAACGCTTCTCATTTTCATTTACAGAAGTTTTAACTTGGTGTACTACAATAACTCGAAATAAAAATGAATAAACACTTTATAGACATATATTAAAAAAATTATAATAAGTAATAAAATGACAAAGCCACAAATTTAATTAGACTGAAAATACAAAAATATAAACGTATTTAAAAAAAATAAAATGGTATCTCAATTATACTATACAATGCAATTATGGAAAAAATAGAAGAATAAACTAAATAAATGAATTAGTCAAAGATAGCCTTTAAAGCAATGTAAAAAAAAATATGGTACATTTTTATTAAAACCATTCACAGGTACAGATTTACAGAAAAGTGGTATAATGCAAAAAAGATGAGACTGTAAATACTGAAGAGAGAAACAGTGAGGGGAGAGCAGTGGATCAGTTTCCCATGAGCTCCGGGAGCAGTGCCGCCCCGTGCAACAGCTAAACGGCAGTGTTTAATTCATTACATCGTTATGTCATCTCATACTAATCTGCACAGTGCCTTCCACTGCTTTGACATGCAAATGAGGCTGAAAAAAGCCACGGCACTTCAGGGAGGGGCGAAGAGCACACACGCGCGTGTGTGTGTGTGTGTTTAGAGAGCGACAGGAGGGGGTCAGCAATCATCATGTCAGGGGCATGAAAATACAGCCTGGAGCTCATAATGCCATTTCCGCTCTTTTCCATGCAGGTCGTATCTTTCCATCGCTTCTTCCCATCCCACCTCACACGGCATCACACACAAAAAAAAACAACAAAAAAAATCCTGCAATCTGTCGAACATCAGACTCCCTTTTAGTCAACCTTAAACACTCTCGTTCCTCCCTCGCTCCAGCACGCGCCCCTCATCTGCATATTCACAAAAAGGCCTGCCGCTACTTACTTCAGCGGTCATCATCTAAACCCCTCCCCGAAACTTCATCATCACTGCCGGGTGCACTAACGAAGGGCCGCCAGGCGGCACTGAGACCACACGCGCTACCAGCAAGCACAGTAGTAAACAGACAAAAATCACACGGTGTCACTTTCAGTGATGCAAACCTCCCTGCATTTGTCAATTGTTCTCCTTGCTCTCCTTTCCCCCTGCTCTCTCTCCGCCTCACTCTCTTTTCGCGCATCATAGGTACCGGGGTTACAGCGCCCATGATAATCCAGAAGCATGAACCAATCAATCAGCAGCATTGTAATCAGCAGTGCAGAGACAGGGGAAAAAAAAGCCCACAACTTACCCAGAGTTCCTCGGGTTCAGTCTCTCCTCAGCTCACAGCCAAAGCAATCTTTACTCTTCAACCAAAAAAAGAAAAAGAAAAAAGGGTTTCTAGCTCATGCCTTACACTGCTATCTGTATGGATGTATTTTTCACTGCATCATGAACATGTCAAACGCGTCTGTCTATCGGCCCCATAGTCCTACTTACTGCGACCTGTGGGCACAAATACACTATTGTAGTGGAGATATGTATTAAATCAGCACTGTGGTAGATATAAAATGCTGGCGACTACTGTATCCTGCAGATCTGTTGGCCTGTGTGTGTGTGTATGGAAGTGTGTGTATGTGTGTGTGAGGTGGAAGGGAGGAGAAAAAGCAAGGGAGGGTCAAAGCTAAATGTTCTACAAAGAACTGGAGGACTGTGAGGACTTTTTTCCTCTTTCTCTCTCTCAGACAGCCGAGCGCTCCCTCCCTCTCGGACTTTTTCCTTGCTACGTTCATCCCCTGCCTCCCAATTCTTCCTCTCTTTTCCTATCTCAAGCTTTTCTCTCTCTCCCTTTCTCCAGCTCACAGGCATTCTCTCCCCACACTACAGCATCCTTTAAGGGGGTTTGCTTGTTTCTAAAAGCAGAAAGCGTAACAGTACCTAGCAGCCATGTACATTTTGCCTTGGGGCTCCGCTTGCTGGGAAGCCATGCGCTATCATCACTTTTTAAAGCACATGAGAGATGAAACCAGAGAGGGAGAGGAAAAGAGAGACAGAAAAGCACAGATCTAGATCTGAATTTAGCATAGGATTATTGCAAAGCCAAATCCTAAACCATCTCAACCCAGATTTCCTTCCATTTTGCTGGACACAAGAACATTAAACCTTCCTTTTGGTATCACAGACAAGCGTGCAGTACGTTTCTACCTTTTTTTGAAAAGGTTACCAGTAGAAAGAACAGGAAAAAGAGCTAACCTACAATTGTTACCTCAACAATCCATTTCTGCTTGAACTAAACCATAAAATGACTTTTATTTTCTTTCTTTAACTTTATTATATATAATATATATAATATATTAGAAAGGCACATTTAAAAAAACAACCATGGGTTGACCAAAATGCTGTCAAAAATGACTTCAGTTGGTATTTGTCGGTTGATTTAGTCAGATTTAATAACACTTTGACTTGAATAAAACAATTTCGTTTAGATGTTTGCATGTGAAGTACATTTTTTAGGTAAAATCAATCAATCGATAAAAAAGTGCTTTGTAGCAAAGAGGTACAATTTTGGTTTAGCATGAAAAGAAACCCACATTCAAATCCCAACCAAATTCTGTAAAAATTATATATTAACTGGTTTTAAGTCAAAATGTCATTTAATCTGAATAAATCAAACTTTTACGCTTTTTGTACATCTAACGTAACTTGTTTTATTCATTTATTTGAAAACCTGCAACCTGTACATGCAGTTCATTTTGTGTTGTTACACTATTACAACATCACCATAAAATATAGTGCAACCAAAAGAAGTAGTTTAACCGAAACATAATTTGTCAGGTTGATTTAATCTGATTAAATAATAATTTTGACTTAAATAATCAGCTAATTTAAATGTTACCAAATGATTTTTTCCTACCTGAAAAAGTTGAGTCACTGTCAAGATAAACAAAAATTAGCATCTTAAAATGCTAAAAACATGATAAACATGTGTTATCCTTTTTTTCATGTGACCTAAAAATTTAAACATTTACTGGTTTTATTCAAGTCAATAGTGTTATTAAATCAGATTAAATCAACCTGACAAATTAGGTTACACCATCAAAAGCTTTTTTTTCTGGATTAGATGATGCAGAAAACTTTCAGGTTCTCAGTGTATATTGTCTTAATGAAACAGGCAAGATTGCAGTTTACCACATTTGACATTTTGTTCCATGGAATTAAGGCCTGAGGACAAGCAAACGAACTACAGAAGGTGCAATTCAACTGGAGTGACCAGGTTTATACAGGCTCCATGTGCCCTCTCAGTGTGAACGTGCATGATTCTTAATTCTCCATCCAATTCTCAAACTCTCCAGCAAAAGTCAGGTGAGTTAAAAGCAGAGGATGGAGCTGGTGCTGTGCAAATGAATGTGTGTTTGGGGTCACTGGAGCATATGAGAAGAGGCAAGCTGGGCGGATAACAAGAAGGAGCGAAGAGACAGAGCAGGGCCCGCTGCTCCTCATCCACACATGATCTTTGTCCTGGTTAAGTAGGAGTGCGCTACGAGAGGGAAAACACAAGCGGAATCAAACACGGCGATGCCTCTGCGGGGTCCGTGAAGTCCGGTCTCCCACTGATATTAGGGAGTGCTGGTAACAAGGAGGGAGTGGAGTTGAGGGGGGTCTGTTGTTTTATTAATCTAGTTTATATTTCTGCTGCTGCTGCCTACCAGCCCGGCTCATCCAGCAGTCTCTGCTGGCCCTCTGACCCACACGCAGCTGCACATGCACACATCCGGTGGAGATTCTCTAGGCACCGTAGCATCTGAGTTCGGTGAACGCGGGGCCTGGCGAAGTCTGGTTCCACCTGCGGAGCACATGTACTCCCTGTAGTGCCCAGAGGAGACAAACAGCACTAACCCTGTAAATCCCACCATCTCTGGCCTCTACTAGCCAACCCCCACAGGTGTATCATGCACTGTCCAGCATACATCCTACACTCTTAAAAATACAGGTTCCAAAAGGGTGATTTGAATAAAAACTGTTTGTTTTGATGTTACCATACAAAGAAACCCTACCCAATTCTGTAAAAACTACTTAAAAGTGTACTTTTTGTTGTAACACCTAAATTAATTGGCTTTATTCGAGTCAAAATGATGTGTAATCTGAATAAATCAACCTGTTTAGCCTGATGGACATCTAAACTGGTTTTATTCATTTATTTGAAAACCTGCAAATTTTCCACTTGATCTAACTAAGAAAAATTGCTGTTGGTGTAGGTAACAGTTGACAGTAGCCATTGAATTCCATAGTATGGAAAAAAATACTATGGAAGTCAGTGGCTACCGTCAACTGTTTCTTCAAAATATCTTTTTTTGTGTTCAGCAGAATAAAGAAACTCATACAAGTTTGGAACACATTTAAGGTGAGTAAATGATGACAGAATTTTCATTTTCAATTTTAATGATACATGTCCTTACTATAGTAATAACAGTAAAGTATGCATAACTACATGCAAGTAATCCAAAGCCAAACCCTAACCCTAACCTTATAGTTAATTAATATTACTCTGTACTTAAATATATAATTACGCTGTAACAAGGACACCTTAAAATAAAATGAACGTAACCTCATTTTTCAAGTTGATTTAGTCTGATTAAATAACATTTTTAACTTAACTATAAACAAGTTAATTTAGATGTCAAGTTTATTAAGTCAAGCTTATGAAGTTGCTTAAGTCAGATTGAAAACATTTTGATATGAATAAAACCAGTTAGTTGGGATGTTACCAAATGAAGCACATTTTTTATATCTGAAAAAGTCGTTTTTACAGAATTGAGTCAGGATTTGAACCCAGGCTGTTTTTCATGCTAAACAAAAATTGTGTGAAGAACATTTTAATGATCTAAAAACCTTTTTCATTTTTACATTAATGAGGCCCTTTCGGCCAATGAACGTTTCCATTGTGTTGTAGGTTCTGCATGGATCAAAGCGCTGATAAAGAACCTTATTTTACAGAGTGTAATGTGGCTGGATTTTAAACTGTAAAATGATCGAGTGGTCTTCGTTCACAAGTATCGCGTCACGGCTCCGGAAGCAAAACATCAGGGTCCGTTGCTACATCATAACCTGGCAAAATCCAGCACACTCCTCAGGGCACAAAGAGAGTGGTTTTTGCGTGCACATCTACACGTATGTGTATTCCTGATCGATAGGTGCCTCGGTCCTCAGTAATCCGGGGGATGTGGGTGTCATGCTTCCCTGCCTGTCATGTATATATGAAAAGGATCCATCTTTCTGAAATACATTTTCACCGGTGTGACAGATACCCTGAGCCTCCAATTGACCACAGACATAGAGATAGGGAACATTGCGTGGGACAAATGACGAATATAGATGGACAGAAAACAGAGAAGCTAAAAGCCTAAAGCCTTAAGTGCCCACCACTTTGCCAGCTACATCCATCCCATACAAATGAAACATTTGATGTAGTAAAATAGTACCTTTCCCTATAAAACTTAAGTGATTGATTGGCGCTATTCTATTCGGTTCTGGGCCAGGCACATCCGGAGAGCACGTCCATCTTCCAGACTTCAATCAGTGTGATACAACACAGGGTCCATCACCCCATTGATGATTTAATGCTGCCTTGCCTGCACGGTATTTTACTGCATTGAATCATTTAGAACCACATAACGATTGCACACAATACGGTCCTTAAAATGGGGATATATGCAGTAGTAATCTTAAAGAGATAAGAATCAGGTCAGATTGTTTCAATCATATTAAAGCTATAGTTTATCCAAAAATTAAATTTCTGTCAATTACTTACCCTCAAGTCATTCAAAATTGTCATATATATATATATACAGTGTCAAACAGATGTGTATTTTTCAGACAAAAGAAAGTCATATATTGTTTGAATGACATTAGGGTGAGTAAATGATGATAGAATTTAAATTCTGGGGTGAAATATCCCTTGTTTGCATTATTTTATATAATTTAATAAACAGTGTATATAGTGTGCTATAATGTGAAATAGCATTAAGGTTATTACAATTTCAATTCAATTTCCAAAATATTTTATTATTGAAATAAAAATGTGCATGCACCATTTTTTTCTGTTAATAAACAATGTGTAGTTAAACAGTCAGCATAATATAAACGAATCAGCTCTGTGCTGTAAAACTCATCAAGACAGTCTGTATTTAACGATACGACATAAAGAAGCTGTTATTCACATCTCAAACGTGAACTGTTAGTATAATCTGACTCGTCACTAATTAATTATCGGAGAAAGTCGGAATTAACACATTTGATATGCATTGTGGTTCATTAAATATGTGATAGCATTAATTGCAGGTGGGAATTTTTACAATTATACCTGCCATATGATTAATGATAATTAATTTCATTAACTAATTAAGCTTAATTATTTCCCCCCACTTAACGTATGTGAGTATTTAACATTGGGAAAATGATCTTAATTAGCTACTGCAATTAAGAGTAATTAAAACCCAATTAACGCTCTCAGGAGAGGCAGTGATTACACTGAATCGTGCGCCTGCGCGAGTGCATGTGAGCCGCAGCTTTTCCCCATCAAGGCACGACCAATACCACTGGCAGCGTTTCAAACAGGAATAAGAAATCAAATTATTTCCAGCGAACAGCACAGGGCTAATGATAAATGACAGCTGTCAAAGGGACTGCGACTATCTGCCTGAAGATGGGGAAAAAATGCCCATTGTCAAAATTAATCACTCCAGCCTTGTATAAAGTCATAAGAGAAAAAAACTGCAAGAAAGTAAACAGTGTCAAGTTCAAGTTGAAGGAACAAAGTACAGAAGGCTGTACAATTACAACAAAAAACAGGCCGAGCACATATGGGAACTCAGGAAGAGGAAATCTGACAACCAGCAAAAACCAGATGGAGGGCGAAAACCTGCTTAATGCACAACCAAAACCATGTTGCGAATATGTGCTATGCTGTGCAGGCTTTTTATTTTTTTATTTTTTTTAAATAAGCACTTTTCAGATGCTTGTGTTTATGCATAACTTTTAGAATGGTGGTTATGCAATAGGCATTTTGGTAAAATCGCTGTGGAGTTGCATTAAAGTGCCTGACAAAAGTAGGGTGTGTGTGTGTGTGTGTGTGTTGTGTGTGTGTGTTGGTTGTGAGTGTGTGTGTGTGTGTGTGTGTCGCTGTAGGTCGAGCGGTCATCTTGCGGCCGCTCTCAGCACACTCTCACACACCCCTACTATGCACATCCTGATGAAAGAATTGAGTGACAAGATTCATGGCTATCAGAGCAGCTGATGAGATGGAAGGGCAAGAGGAGGGTAAAAAATGGGGCCCACTCTATTTCTGATTATTATTCAAAGAAGAGGCAGAACAGAGACGGTCCTGATACATCAGCAACACAAATAGAAATTAAAATAAATAAGAGGGCAACTGGCCATACGCAACCCCCTCCTCCAGTCCCTCACAATCTCTGTCTCAGCAACAACAACAACGGCAATGTATGACGATTTGAAGAGATTTCGCTCTAGTGGTAAATATACTTAATATGTTTTGATATTTTTAATTATACGTATATTACACTGAAATCATACATGAGTAAATGAAAAAATGACATTGTTGGCCTGTCCTACTGCTGCTTTGATGGGGTGGAATAAAAAAAATATGGAATACATGCATATTATATATAAAGATATATATATATTATATCATATATTGGTTTCATTTATTATTATTTTTTTTATTTTTTTTTATATTCAAGCTTACTTAAACCCAAACAATAGATTCTTAAAACTGGCATGAAACTGTAATAGATATATATATATATTACAATTAAAATGGCAAAATTATGAAAATGTTAGGTTAGAGGATGGCCTAGTCCTTCACTCTTTTTAACCGTATCTCCGCGTTGTCAAGACCCAAAAACCTTTTCCTCTCTGTGTCCCAACAGGAATGCTTAGAACAGCTTCATCTTGATTCATGTTATATTCTTTTTCTTTATAAAAAATGTGCTAAAATGTAATTTTGAGAAATTATGTAGATGCATGTAGATAACTACATTTTAATATTTTAATAAAAATGTTAATTCTCCAATTCTAATTTTACAGAAGAACCCATTTGGATTTAATTAGTGAACGTATATACAAAATAATAATAATAATAATAATCACAATTATAGCTTAGATCCCTATTTTGGGATCTAATCATTTCTTCTCATAAACACAAACAATACTTTTTAAAATAACTTTACAGTAACAATTTCCTTATAACAAAAGCAAATGTCTATTTCGGAATATTCTATTCTATTAAAACCAATAAATGGATGTGGATTGGAATAAAATGTCATGCATTTTAGTTCTCGCTGCTGCCTGTTTAAGAGAGGTTTTAGAGTAAGGTGAGGTCGGACTCTGAACCTCCCCACATCCCCCCCCCCAACCCAACCCAGTCAGTTTTCAGCAATTGGGAGCTACTCTCTGCCCAGATTACTCCTATTGTGCTCGGCCAGAAAAACCAAAGCGAAAAACACCTCCAGCGGGGCTCACAAAAGCATTTAGAAATGACTTACAGTCCGGCACCAACACAAGCCACAATGTCCCCATCTCAGCTACTCTACATTCAGCCTTGTCCAAAACAAGCACCTGAGAACACATTGTCCATCAGAAGAAAA
Organism: Sinocyclocheilus anophthalmus; assembly: GCA_018155175.1. Classification (NCBI taxonomy): domain Eukaryota; kingdom Metazoa; phylum Chordata; class Actinopteri; order Cypriniformes; family Cyprinidae; genus Sinocyclocheilus; species Sinocyclocheilus anophthalmus. The sequence goes on from JADLZN010003545.1 coordinate 47,099, forward strand.
CTTTCAAAGAGCCCCTCTGCATGTACCGCCAGAGAATGACATTGACAGAGACCGTCATGCTTGGTCAAGAGCAAGATAGTAATAGTATTACCATGAGAGAGAAAAAATGTAGAAAAATGCAATTCAATAAACACAAATAATATGTTATATGTTAAAGAAGGACAGGGGGAAAAAAGGCAATTCTTTTCAGGATAAGGAATACAAGGCCCAGCGGTGACAGCAACGTCTTTATTCTGCCTGAACATCTGAATGCCCTGCTTGTTGTGCAGAAAAACCCTTCAAAACGCTTCATCCCAGATCACCAGTCCTGCCCACAGCAGTGAGATATAAAGTATCATTTTTGAACATTCAAAGCAGTTTCTAAGGTCCTCAGAAACCATATACAAACAAGACTATGCACGAATACATTCATGATTTAAGATATTTAATGTAATAACCAAGTGATAAATATAAACTAAATAAAAGAAATAAATACTAATTCATAAATAAAATGCAAAAATGTCGCTTTCTTTAAAAAAAAAAATCTTGCCTTTTCTATTCGTAACATAACTCCCAGCTGTTTTGTGCAAGTTTGACAAAACCAACTAATATTTTTCCACTAAGATATTTGCAAGTACATTGTCCACTAATTCCCAGAACAGAAGTGACGCCCGAATTAAACATTAGCTTTTGAAGTAGATATTTTCTTATTAAATATTCTCAAGGTAATCTTTATTTACAACCCTCCAAAAATATTATATATAATAAATGATATAAACACGAAATTGAGTCATCTTTAAAAAATATAATAGATATTATTTATTATGACTTTATATAATTATGTTACACCAATGATTTTAAGGGTCAGGCAAAAGCAGCACCTTAACGCAACAATTGTATGTATTGACTTTTAAGCACTACGCTGCGATAAAACATAGTTGCGGAACGGAGAATAAGGTTTATTAAAAATGAACTGCAGAGGTAATAGTGTCCTGTACGATAGGGGTAGAGACAGAAGACTATAGTGCTATTACCTTGAAATCTTCTCAAACTGGCATCTAGTGTAAAAGCATACTGCAGAATAGACTGAGGGCCTGGGGTGAAGCCATGTTAACTCTGCAATTCTTTAAGTTCAGTGGAGCTGAAAAACACAAACTGTTCGGGAGAAAGAGAATAGAAGAAAGGAGCCTCTCTCATCTCGCTTTTTTTGTGCCGGCTTTGCAGGAATTCTCTCAATTGTGGAGATGAGTGTAAATGGGAGCATTTCGGAGCACTGAGATGGGACAGATAGGGACAAAACAGGGTCATAAAAACAGCTGCATTACCATACATTATTATGCACAATATTTTGCACTCACTCTCTTGGACGAGCAATCAAAATGGCCTTTCTCTCCACACCAGACACATTTGCGGCTGTAGATGATAACCCTGCTTTTATTTTCCCTTTGCAGACTCCTGGTCTCTTGGATGAGGGGCTGCACAAAGCCCCTGAATCTCAATGCGCGCAGTGTGTGTGTGAGCATGTGTGCGTGTGTGTTGGTGTGAATTTGTTTGTGGGTCAGTGTGTATCTGATGTGATTGTACGTTGAGATGGTGACAGACTAAAGCTCCAGATATAGGGTGAAGCCTGGGTATATACATAAGGTGGTGTGTGTGGTTGTGTGTGTGTGTGTGTTTTTGTGTGTGGTGTGTTTGTGTGTGTGTGTGTGTGTGGTGTGTTGTTTGTTGGGTAAGTTTGTGTGTGTGTTTGTGTGTATGTTTCGGACTTCTGAGTGACCTGGACCCAGAGGGACACAGCAGGCAGACTGCAAAAGAAAAAAGTATAGATGTCATGAGCATAATAGATAGATAACAAATGATTGCAGAAGAAATAACACAGATTGATTAAGAATGCTTGTCGAGTAGGTGAGGGGGAGGTCATTTGTAGCAACATACCCTGTCGTATTCTATTATTCAATCGGGTTCACTTATTTGATCTATCGAAATAATAATAACTAATCGTAATTGATTTACAGTATTATAGTATTAGTATTAGTGGATAGATATTATTTACCTGGTTCACCACTTGAGCTTTGTAATGAAATGCAACCTTTAGAATAAATAAAAAAATCTTCTGATTGAATCTAAGTTTAATTTTAGTTATTTTAACAGTAAATTACTTATATTTAATCATATGTTATACTTACACCCATATGTTATATTGAAACTACATATATATAATATTATGAAATATATACAGTATATATATAGGAGTTATATAATATATACTGTATATGATGTATATATCTAGATAGATTGTACTTATAAGTATATATAGGGTATATTTTTTTTATTTTGGGGTTTATGTTTTTTTAATCTTATTACAATCTACTTTCCTTGAAATCAAAATGACTTAAAATATCACGTCTTGTTTTCTGAACATTTTCTGGGGGGGGGGATATACATCAGTGGGCTAAAAATAAACTTAATTTAAATTGAGGCGGAAAAAATCTTTCCCCTCTAACAGATATTAAGTCTTGTTTTAAGCAAAAAAAAAATCTTTATTTTGATCATTTCTCATGCGATTTTGATTCAAGTAAATGTGTCTTGATTTAACATTTGTTTGGATATTTGTACTACAAAGACAAAGAGAGTAAGAAAAAAAAATGTCTGCAGTTTAAGACTTTGTTTTAATATGTATTGGACTAGATTATCGTAATCACACTGTGTTAAATACTAGACCACCACAGCAGTTGTATTGTGGTGTGTTCTTGTTTTGTGTTGTGTTGTGAAGACAAATATGGAGGCAGAGTGGAGGGTTATCCTTGGGCTTATCATATCAGGCCATACAAATTCATTTCATATTCAGTGGAATGGCTGTTCACTGCAGGGGACTCGCTGCACTACCTATCCCACTCTCCCCCCTTTTCTCTTTGATTTGCTTCATTTGAGCTCTGCTGTCCCAGACAGCTTGTTAGAACTGCCACCTCACAGACCGGGCCCCCTGGATTGAGAGACAGAGAGAGAGAGAGACAGAAAGAGGTGCTAAGGGTTGGGGAGGCTTCGCCAAAAACGTTGTCACAAGCCAGGGGTGAACAAGCACAGATCCCAACCAGAGCAGGAGGGATTGCTGAGCAGGGCACGCCATCTACTGATAAAACACCAGTACTGAATCCAGGAAGCACATGATTATTTTCTCAGAATTTATAGCATGTGTAGTCTCCATGTTCACTAGTGCAGCATCACACCACACCAGTATGCTTGCAAAGAAACACAGCCTTATTAAAGCAAGGATTTCTTCACAAAAAGCATAATTGCAAAGCAAATCATCTAAAAATGAAGAAAACCTGCAAAGACAGAACAGAGCGGCTGAATTCCTCAGCTACATGCTCCTTTTTTATTATTTTTGACAAGGTGCAAAAAAAATGATCCATTTAGGTCAGAGGGACAAGAGACATAACTGCCTCAATTACCCATAATGGCACACATATGTGGCAGCCGCCTCCATTTTACGTGAATCAATCTAAAACGTTCGGATCCGTGCCTACATTAGGTGCGGGGAAAATACTTGGTCATCTGTCAATCCAACGGAGGGTCAAAATAGAGAATGAAATTTTGTGAAAAAATCAAAAAATTATTGTATTCCAACCTCTCTATTTGCCAAGGTCAGATTCATTCATCACAGTGGGGTGTGCTGGGAGACCGGACGAAGGCTTGAATGCATAATGACACGAGGACAGGCGGTGTGTGGAGGTGAGGATGAAGGGGGCACAACAAGATACAGCCCCCCCACCCTTTCTGAACCCAGCCTAGATGATTAGATGTCCAGACGCGGGATAACCTTGGGCTAGAGCGGAGAAAATGTGCCCAAGGAGGTGCCGAAGGAGATGGAGCTAGACTTGGATGCAAACAGAGACGGGAGGCTAAAGCTATTCACAAATTATTTTCATTTTCAAGGGAACAAATAAATAAATATATACATATTATTTAGTATTTAAAGTTATAATCTTATTTTATTTGGTTAAGTTTTTTTTTTTTTCCTCCTATATTTTTAGAAGAACAAAATTATAACTTATATATATTATATTATATTAGATATTTTTATATTATATTATATTTTTCTTATAAAAACGAAAAACATTTTCTTAGTAAGTTTTTTATATAAAGAAAATTGTTGTGTTGTTGTGTTGTGACTCCTGGAGCAAAACCAGTCTCAGTCGCTGGTATATTGTAGCAATAGCCAAAAAGACATTGAATGGGTCAAAATTATTGTGTTTTTTTGTATGCCAAAAAATCAGAGGATATTAAGTAAAGATCATGTTCCTACCGAACATAAATTTCCTACCGTAAATATATCAAAACAAAATTTTTGATCAGTAATAGGCATCGCTAAGAACTTCATTTGGACAATTTTTAAAGGCAATTTTCTCAGTATTTCTATTTTTTGCACCTCAGATTCCAGATTTTCAATAGTTTGTATCTCGGCCAAATATTGTCCTAACAAACAATACATCAATGGAAAGCTTATCTAATCAGCTTTTAGATTATGTTAATCCAATTTTATTTATATATATATATATATATATTATAGTATATTAATATATATATATATATAGATTATTAGATTATACATATGATTAAACTAGAAAACATAAGCAAGGCACTATTACTGTCACCCTCCCATCCCCCCGCTGTAGACCCCATGAAAAAACTACATCCATTTTCCCATCTCCTCCACCAAGCTCACCCCCTCCCGCAGTCTCCCCCCAGCACCACCCCCCTTCCTCTTAGAAACTGCACAACCCCTCGTTTTTTCCTCGGGTAGGCTCCATTTTTGTAAAAGTTCTGATCAGTGTTTCTACCATTTGCATTCTACTGAGGAATGGAGGCGAACATCCCTGATGGCGGGAGGAAAATGGAAAGAGATGTGATGAAGAGAGACCAGAGAGAAAGAGAGAGAGAGAGAAAGCAATCAAATGTCCGATTGAATGAGTGTGTGTGTGTGTTGGAATTGAGGGTGTGGTGTATATGTGTTTGCGTGCGACTCTGGCTGCGCATGCGCAGGTGTGTTTGTCCATTCCGTCTGTAAGGCTGCTGGAATGTCAGGCAAGCTCATTGTACTATTTGCTTATTCAAATTCAATCAAACAGCTGTGCTGAGCAGGAGGGGAGACGAATGAGATCATCAGGCTGATCGCTCATGAGCTGGAGGTCTACCTGTGAGCCAAACAGAATGGGAAAAACACAGTCACATATTGGCTGTTACCATTATAATGCTGTGGCATTATAGAACTGTCCACTGTCAAAAAACACTGATCACTGTTTGCAAAACTCTGTTTTGACACACACACACACACACACAGAGTACGACTGTACTACCATTGTTTTTGAACTGTAAATACATAAATGTAGGTATGAATATGAATATGGTGGCCATCATTCAGTACCATAGCAGGGAAGGGGCTGGTTAGTTGGCACTGATTCCTTAAAATCACCCTTGATTAAATTATGAAGACATTAAAATATAAAAAATTCAAACATTAAAATAAAAATAAAAATATATATAACTCCGCTACCTAAAATGTATTGATTGACCGATTGATTGATTGCTTATGTTTAACATTTGAATTTTATAATATAAATATGAAAATTTGAACATGAATATTTTGATATAAGACTTAACTTTTAGGTTATAGCCGGTGCGAAAAAATATTTAAAGTTAAGTGTTTCATTAAAAAGAGTTCAAACATTTTAAAGAGGATAAAATGGGAAGATTCATCATATATTAAATCTTCTTTTATATTGTAATTATAAAAACAATTATATCATGCAAATTTGTGACCAATGAGAAGTGCTCATTTTCTCTTACTTTTGTCTCATAAAACTATTTTTAATACATTATAATGCCGATCTATCCCAATAAGTGCACAACATAACTTTAGTGAATCATGAATGAACTCCATGATTTTTATACAAGTCTGCTGGTATATGGTGGGATTATGTAGCATTATTCAGCCTTGAAAATATTCTTATAGAGACCATGATGTAAATATTTTCATTAGATTAAAGTGCATAATTATTTGCATTTGCAAAATTTGTACATATTGCATATTATACTACAAATTGAGATGTGTTCAATCAGAAACATATATATATACTGATATAACCCATCATATATACTGATACACATTAGGAGTAGATTGTAAGAGGCTCAGGGCAGTTTTGGTGATATTGTTAATGGGTGTTCGAGGCTTTTCTCAGGCCTGATGAGAAAGATAGAAAAGTTAATCTAGTTAAGTTATCTCCACCTCTGGAGGGACCGCCAGAGAAAAACAATTGCGAATTCTCTCACACAATTCACAAAACCCATCCAATTCCCAACCATGCATTTCTGAGCTAAATTAATTCCCGTGACTATCTAATAAATCAGAAACAAGTGATTGCTGTTGATGTCAATCCAGATGGACACAATGAAATCTCCCTCTGGCTTTTCCTCTTTCTCCTCTCTTGTGTTGGAGACTGCTTCGTCACACAGATAGCGGGTTCTGATTTCCTTCCAAACAGATATTATGGGTGAAAATTCACAGTCTTGCATCAATCCAATAATATACATTCAAAAATGCATGGCATGCCTTCTCACATGACTGCTGAAGCCAGTCTGCCAGCAGCACTTTATCATGGAATTATAATTATTCATGGCCAAATATTTTGTATTGCATGCTTCATTACACACGTCTTCACTTCAGGGGGAGCGAATTCAAAGTCTAGAACCAAGGTGCCATCCTCCCATGCAGTCTCTATCATGAAACATACTGTAAGGCAACCTGAAAACATCTAACGTTGTGAGCATGTGAACCCTGTGCCACCCAACCAAGTCCTGCCTTTCCAGCAGGTGAGCAGCAGGTCTTTGGATGCGATGCAGGAATGCAGCAGGAATAAAAGAGAGGTTAAACGATGCTGCCGTAACACATTGATCTGCCTCAGATCCACAGTTAGATATCCCCAATCCCTCTGTCCACACCGCCATTACAGAATTAGCCTAACTGCTGCCTCACCATGGCTCAACAGAAAGGCCACAGTGAATACTTCTCCACCGTCTTATTGATTTTCACGGCCAGAGACGGCGCGCCCCCAAAGGCCACTGAATTACAGGCCATTTTACAGGGAATTACACCAGTGCTGGAAACTTTACAGAGATATGGGTGTCAGGGATCAGTCACAGTACAGACCCTGCAAACAGCAACTCTATCCAACCTCTGCTAGAGACTCACACTGATCTTCCAGGCATAAACAAAGCAGTCCAGAGTCCAGCAGAATTAAACAATAAAGATAATAAAGCTAAAGGTAAAGTATCATTGCACATTTGTGCCACTAGCAGCAACCAATTGTAAAAAATAGCACTTGCCCTTGTGAAAAAGCGAGCTTAATTGTATTGAATGTTATACTTGTAGCATACTTCAGATCTTAAAAGTATATTTTAAAAAAGCTACTTGCAGATAATATAATAATGACATAAAAAGCAACTGAAGTGTACTTAAGAAGTTTGTTTTACTTAACACTTTTTAAAAGTACACTTTTCATTAATGTCAAAGTAAAAGCTTTATTTTAAAGTACATTTTAAATCATTATGGTTTAAAAATCATGTGTCGTGCTTTAAAGATGTAACTGTAAATGTACACATCTTTACAAATGTGTAACTACAAATATCTTTAAATACATGACATTCTCGTTTATTTTATTTTAGTTCATCATAAATGCTTGTCAGTACATACAGCAGACAGCAGTACAACCATATTTCAAAGACAACAGAAATAATTATAAAATGAAATATAAAGATTTACTTGCGTTCTATTTAATTGGGTCCAAAACACTTTAAAGTTCAGATAATTGCAATTAATATAAATTTGAACTATAGTACATTTAATTGCAATTAAAATGAAATTGGGGGGCCAATAACATCACATTCGGTTCACACTTGAGAATATTCTCTTAAAGTATATTATTTCTGTTTTTTTATGCTATGCTAAAGTATGCTAAAGTGTACTTTGTACTTTATCTATTCAGATAAACAGGTTTACCAAACACTAAATGACTTATTTTGCTATGTTGGGTCATTAAAAATAACTTAATAGCAATATGGGTAATGTCTTACTAAAAAGAATTAAATTATTATTCTAACTAAGATTAAGAATTAATACTATTATTTTCAGATCAGTGCACAAACTATTAAAATTTCTAACGTAGTAATATATTTGAAATACATTATTTAATACATTTTCCATGACTTTTCAACACGTTTTAATAATCCAATTTTGTCCATTTTGGAGCTTAATTGGGTCCCACTTTATATTAAGTGGCCTTACCTATTATGTACTTACAATCAAAAAATAAGTACAGTGTACTTATTGGGATCATATTGTATTGCAAAACACTTTTGCTGCTATTGACGTGGGAAACGGGTAAGGTTAGGGACAGGTTTGGTGTAGTGTATTGTATGGATGGGTCAACTGTGTAATTATAAATGTAATTACAGAAATGAATTACAGATGTAATCACATGCAGGTATTTTTAAAATATAAGTACAATGTAAAAACATATACAGTATGTACACAATAAGTGCATTGTACCAAATGATTAATTTAAATGTAAGTACATAGTAGTTAAGGCCACTTAATATAAAGTGGGACCAAAAAGTCATCTACATCGAAAAAATGGCATGCTTCACCGCAAGAAAGTTAAAGTAGGCATGAGTCCATTGGCACTTGTCAGCACCTCATCTTCCACTTCTTTTTGGATGAGTTTTAACAGCAGTTAAGCAACAGATGTGTACATAATGGTGGCCATATGAGAAGTATGGACACAAAAAAACAAATGTGTTTCCCATAAGCCTGGTGAAGGCTTTATTTGCATCATAAGGTATAGATTAAGTAGTACGGTAATCACTGATCGCTGGGCTTTAGGCAAAGGCCTTGCTTCAGCACACCTCCCATGAAGACGAGAAACAAACATTCTGCAATCCTAATATGCATGTATTACAGGCTGGCGTTAGATCCTTTGACACATGGTGACATATGCAGAATTGAATCGTAGTGCTGCTAATGTCTGTGTGTTCCTGCGCGCCAACAAGCCTTTCTGATTTTATTTACGTCTGGGGAGGGCGTTTGATCCAAGCTCTGAAGTGCCGTTTACAACGGCGTGTGTCATGTCAAATTTTCATGTCAATTGTGTGAGGCAAAAGCCCTGAGGATAGAGGTTAATTCAGGGAGGGGAAAATAAGCTGCTGTGTCTCTTTAATGTGATAAACAAGAAGAAGCTGGAGAGAACTTGACATGGGTAGATTTTACATATATACCGTTGATAAGTAGAATGACATAAAACATTGACAAGTCTTATTTTTGTTTCTTTTGAGTGAATGCAGAAGGAAGCAAAGGCCCGTAAGACATGCTGAGTGAGCCAGAGGGACGGCTCAGAGTTGGCTGACTAATAAAAATCTCTTTCTCTCTCTTTCTTTGTCTATCTCTCTTCTCTCTCTGTGGCACCTGGCAATCTCAGGCAGTGTACGGTTACGTTTCATTTCTTCTCTAGCTTTGGCTTGTAAAACTCTCTCGGTGCACCGGCTCACACTGACCTCAGTGGAGACCCTCAAACATGAAAGGGCCTTTATCTGTTCCAGGTGTGTGAGCACAAACATTGAGTTAGAATGTGTGTGTGTTCAAACAGATAGAAATAGTGTGGTTTACTTTGCAGAGGGCCCTGTTTCTTGACTAATACCTACATTTTACATAATATGTTATATATTTCAGTCTGATTGCAACACCTGTGTGGTGTGTGTTGTGTGTGTGTGGTGTTTGTTGTGTGTGTGTGTGTGTTTTTTTCTGTGTGTGTGTGTGTGTTTGTGTGGGTGTGTGTGTGTGTGTGTTTGTGTGTGTGTGTTGTGTGGTGTGTGTGGGTTGCACAACTTACTGTTTGTTCAACAAAATACACCCTTAGGTAACCTTTTGTTTTTGCCACTTTTTCCCACATGATTAATAATTAGTCAATGGTGTTTACATATACCAGAGCTTGCACATTTAGGAAAAGAAAGTAAAGCGTGACAGATGAATATGGATGATTGTAAATGACTCTTTTGTTTTTATTTTAGAAATGTAAAGTCAGGGTCACAATGTTTGTCAAAATTGATACTCTCCTACGCCTCTAATGTGAGTTTAAAATTTTTTTTAAAAAGAACTTTGGTAAGTAAATAAAAAGTATGTATTTTATATCAAATTACAAGAACAATAATCCTTGCTGAAGTAATGTGCACAATTCAATTTAAACTGCCTACTGAAGTGAAGTGTGGCCAAGTATGGAGACCCATACATTTAACCCATCCAAGTGCACACACACAGTAGGAAACACACACACCCGGAGCAGTGGGCAGCCATAATAGCAGTTGGGGGAAGGGTTTTAGATGCCTTGCTCAAGGGTCTCACCTCAGTCATTGTATTGAAGGTGGAGAGAGCACTGGTCATTCACTCCCCCCACCAATAATCCCTGCCAGACCTGAGACTCGAACCCACAACCTTCAGGTTACAAGTCCGACTCTATAATCATTAGCCCACGACTGCTGAAACAGCCAAACATACAATCCACCTAATAAAGAAAAGACCTGTCATGGCAACAATATATATTAACATAATAACAATATTTTAAAATAAATAAATAGTACAAAAATTGAAAAAATTCAAAAACAGTTCATCAGATGCTTTTTCTTTCTGTACATCACACTTTAACAGCATCAGTATAGCATACTATAAATAGTTAAATAGGTACTCACTATGCATTGATATCCTATGGTCATATTTGTTACAATATGTAACAGTTCATTTATATTATTATTTAAACAATAGATAGCTCATCTGGACACCCAATAGTTGCATATTGACCTAATTCACAATGAGATAATTCAATAGGCCTGGAGAACTATTGATAGAGAGTTTACATACTAAGTCCCTATCCAAAAATCTAAAACAAATTAGCGTGCCATTAACTTCTTCTGTCATATTTGGAATGGCGGTGAAGAGTCCATTTTTGGACCCTCACAAATCATCGCGAGGGTGGAGACGGCGATGGCATGAAGACTGACAGTAAAACAAATAGAAATCAAATCATCTTTTAGAAGAACATTTTTCATGGAATCTCAATCCTGAACCAATCAGGCCACACACAAACCCACAATCAAGCTCTGCAGCTCCTTACAAGGGCTGATAAAATTTCAGATAAGTGATGGCAGGTTGAAGCAACCCATCCCATTTTTCAGCTTTGTTACTTTTTTGCTATACTCATTATTTCACCCGCTCGGGGACCGGACTGTCACACACAACCCACGTTTGATATATGAACATCGGTCCATCACCAAGATCCCCTCCTGCCAGAGCCAATGAGTTGTGTGGGTATGCGGCAGAGAGCGGGCTGCCTCCCCGCCACGAGCAGACAGAGACTGATGGTACGAGCTGGATGTGGTGAGGGGGAGCAGGGGACTCTGCTCTGGACAGGTTACAAATAGGGCTGAGAGAGTGAGGAGCTCAACCTGAATAAATGCTGATCTTCTATTGAGCCTCTCTCATCCACTAACTGTCATTGTAGCCCAGCTGCGGTAGCATTAAAGAGACTCAATCAATGCTGGAGAGAGTGGGAGGGGAGAACTCGAGCGGGCCTCAGACAAAGACTTGGGGAACACCACACAAATAACACAAACTACAATCACTACAGCCTTTGCTGATGTAACACACCATAATCTATTAGCAACAAGCAGCTTTGAACCAAAAGTGAGCATGGCTGATAGAGAGTAAGGTTAAAAAAAGGTAAATGAAATTGGCCAGTGCAGTGCATCGTTTCCTGTTCTTTTGCTGCCAACCCCAATGTCTCTTTTCCCCACAATCAGTGTCAGCAAGGAGCGGCTTGCAAGAAACACTGATCTAGCGTATTGGCAGAGCCCTGTTCCTACAACCTTTATCTCTTCAGGAGATGAAATTCAATATACAAAAATCCCACCATGCAACTGCAGCATGCTTGCACCGGAGAGAAGGTAATTGGCTGGCGGTGGATGAACACAAGGTATGAGATTGCCCATGGAGGAGTGGAGAGGATGGGGAGAGAGAAAAAAGAGGTGCCTTGACAACCCCTCCAGCACTCCCTTACACCCCCCCATCATCGACAGCCCCTCCCTCTCTATGTAACGTACAGCCTCTGCTGGACCCTGAATGCATCTGAGGCTCCTACTCAGCTTCAGTAGTGATGTGTGTCACACCGCAACCACTGCAAGAAATAGGGAGCAAGAAAATGGCCAATTTAGGCCTCCATTTAGGCTGTTTTTGTATACCCAGCAGGCATTAATTGGGAAAAAATCCATCACATACATTATATTAATTTTAAATCTCCCAAGATTAGTCTTAATAGGAAGCTGAATAAGATCAAAGAGTAAAACAGTGAAACATAAATATGGTCGAAGTGGTAGCAGCCGACGAGGCGGGGCAAACGGGAACCCTGTCGGTACACCATTTGCCTCTTTCTACCCGGAGAAATAAAGCAGAGAAAAGAAAAACAGAGAAAAGAAAGAAAGAAAGGGGAAAAACACATTTCTCTGATTTATTTATGAAGCATCAGAACAGGCAGCAGTGGTCAGACTGTCAAAGAAGATGAAGTGTCTTCATAGTTGCGCAGGCAAGTGAAAGAGAGAGAGAAGAGCAGAGCCTGAGGTTGTGTTGTGGCAGGGTGTTAACCATCTCGCTTCCACACACACCAAAACTACAGACCACCAGAGCCACCATCAGCTGTCTCATCAACACATACTCTCAATCTAACACATGGGTCCAGGGAATAGCACTACAGTAAGAGATATAATACATATGTGCTGACAAAATCTGGAAATTGGTTTGATGGATACCGACGACCACTGACAAAGACAGAGCTGTTTCATTTGAGAATACAGCGTGATTACCTAAAATGGTCAGGACTCAAGATATCAGTTGTTGTTGTTTTTTTAATATATATATACATGTGGGGTATATGAAGATGCAAAGCTTTCCTGGAAGTTCAACATTTGAGCTGTTCTTCACAAAGGGCTGAAAACAGCTGAAATAGTGCACACATTCAAAGACATCATATTTATTTTTGGATGCTTTTTAAAGGTGTAAACCTGGAGTTGAGTTTTAAGATTCTATGATGTATTATATAATATATGATTATATATATTCTAATATATAGTACTGCTTTATTTCAGCAAACAACTAATAAATTAAAATTAATTTAAAAAAACTATACAAACATTTAAAAAAACACAACAAAATTACTAAAAATGTATCTAAAATTCAAATGAATTCAAAATATTAACCAAATATTGTTGTCAACATGTGTGTGGTGTTCGGCTGTCAGATTACTGCTGTTTTAATACTTTTAATTCAGTAATTCAATGTTTGGCAGTGTGGTCAAATAAAAAAGTTAAAATGAAAAACAAAGAGAGACACAGAGACGGCAGCTGATATTGCTTCCAGTCAAACACATTACCAATGGAATCAATATAGCATGCAGTGTGCTCTTGTATACTGCACATGTAGACAGATGTAGTCGGTCATTCCATGAATGCATTTTGCGTAATGTGCACTGCTTACATCCAATACACTGCAGAAATAGTATGACTATACATTATACTGCACATAGCCAAAGTGTATGTATGGAGAGCTGAGCAGGTTAGTTAATGTTAAAGACAACATCGCCCTCTGCAGTTTGCGGACAGAGTCCTGAACTGACACTGCTAGAACATACAACCACAAAGAAGCCACCTGCAGTCACATCTTCCTCTCTTAGGAATTTCTATGTATACTAAATCGCTAGAAAGACAGGTACTGAATGGACAAGAGCAAGAGGAGAGAAAAATTAAAAGATTTAAGAAGAAATACTTGAGATGCCGTGTAAGTGTGATCTCCTCCCAGCTTGCCACTAAACAACAGCAAACTGTAAGCACTGAGATGCTTTCTGAGTTTGCAGTAGTTGCAGAAAGCTGAGACACGACCAGGTGAAACCTAAAAAACTCCAAAATAAGCAAGCAAAAGCAAAAAGTCTAAGGCTGTCTAATTCAACCCTAATTCCGTCCATTTTTCCTCATCATTACTGGACCAGAGCAATTTACACTGACAGGCTGAAATCACCTTTGACGAAGCACTCATTTTTACGTAACCACTGCTCTTTCCTCTCTGCGCTGCTCATCCCAAGATTTATTAACAGTTTTCAACCTGGCATGCATTTGAAAAATCCCAGTGATTTCATATAATTTAATGGGCTGCAGATGGGCAAGATTCAAACTGCTCAGTCAGAAAATACAGCCCAAAATTGCTGCGCTTTCTAATATTGCCGGCACTCAGGCAGATGGGAATAAACCGGAATGGAGCACAAATGTACTTTTCATATTTGCAGGTCTGCTGTGAATCTCCATCTCTAAGGTGATAAAAATTGGCCGTCTGCGGCACGGATTCAAATAAGTCGGAAAGGCACAGCACACATCCATCTTAATGCAGGGGGAGCAGGGAGCGAACAAGAGGAAAAGAGAACCTTCCGTCACTAAATCAGGATAGTTGTTAGTGCGACTGTTTTTGTAAAATTGCTCTAATTTTCATTCAAATATAAGCACGCAATCATCCGCATCATCTATGAGACATAGTTTCCAGCTGCAAGAATTATGACAGACCACACGTCTCAACATTAACAGTCATCCTCACAATCTCCACGCAACCGTTCTATTATCTCCCATCGCATAGAGCAGGCCACTGACCCACAAAGACACAGGGAGGTTTGATTTGAAAGATCTCCTCCATCACCTGCTCCTCTGTTTCATGTGTCGCATTACAGAAAATTCCAGAAATCAGCCTGACTAGATTGGGTCTGAAGCAAGCCCTTTGATACCGCCGTGCATCCTTTTATCTCTGTGAACACTTCCCTTCACTTTAGTTTACCAGAACAACACTTTACACACTAGTGAGAATAGCCTTGAAACTTGACAACCAAGCTGCCTTTCTTCTGAGCAGGCACAGGGAATATTGGAGGCTTCTTTTCAAGTTATTTTCCTCCCCAGCAAGTTTTAGAGATGCAACAGTGAGATGCTGGAACGTTATGCATTAGTTTGCTGGTACTCTTTATTTTTTCTTTTTTTTTTTTGTATGCAAAGAGACTTGGGTTCAATTACACATTGGACTCAGACAGTGCAACTTGACTGAACTGACCAACTGTACACATGTGAATGGATAAATCCTGCCACTGCATTTAAGAAAAATGTACACATTTACTTGTCTTTTTAATTTCTGTATCAAAAGTAATTTGCATATTTTGACCGTCCTGATTTTATTTTAAAACATCTGATATTATACAGAAAACCTTATACTATGTAGAAGGTGCAGAGTTACACACACAAACACAAAACACCATCATGATAACATAAATGACACTAAAATAATCCAATAAGCATTCATTTAACATCATAAGATTTAAAGCCGAATGTGCGTAACAGATAAGAAAACTAAGAAGAAACTGTGCTCAAATGTGAGCTGTCACACAGAGGATTCTAGGAAAGATAACTTATGCTTTTTTGCACAATAAATTATAAGATTTCCTGTTCTTTTTCACTTCCAAAAACTGTACATTTAACAGTATTTTACTGTAAAATTTCATGAAATGGTCTTATTAGATCTATTACGAGTTTTTACTGTATATAAGGGAACTTACCGTTAAGCAGCTAACAGGTTATTACTGCAGCACATTTACCATTACAGTCTTTTTTCTTCTTTTGGACCATCTTTATATAAAGGGTCTTTTCAAAATCAAAGTCATGTGGTCTATTCAAAAAGCAGAAGAAAAAAAAACAGGAACTAATATCATAGAAAGATCTCTTTCGAGACTCGCATGACTGTGTGTCAAGGTCAATAAGTCTATTAAAATATACATATACATAATTTAATAGCAAGGCAAATTTGCATGTGATGCAACTTGATGCAACATGATATTTGTATAATAAATAAATAAACAACCTTTTTTAGGTCATTGTCCAGGCCTCGTTCAAAATCTACTTCATTCAATGATGTCCCCTCTATTTTAATGACACTTCTGGTGATATGTCATGCACAGATACTATTCCAAAGATTTTTCCCAATTTTTATCTCGTTTTTTTCTCTGAGAGAGAGAAATGAGAATGCACACACTCAAAAGCAGGTTTGATAGATTCACACTTGAGAACTTCAGAGGGACTGAAAGGAGCTTTCTCATCTCCAGCGCAAGCTCTCCATGCATTTAAATCATTTCTAACCAGTTATCTGAAAGTTCATCTATCGATCACTATCGTCAGATATTACCATTCAGCTCAGAAAATATGAATTTGATAGGATCTTCTTTGCTTACGTTGGCTCTTTCTTTCCTCTCAAGATTTATCCCGAGATTGACCTGGTGCTTTCTGCGCTTGTGTTATTGAACACCTGGCAGCTGAGCCCTTTGAGTCGACTGATGCCTTTAGCAAGACCGCTCAGACTCCAGGGTTATTTCAGCAGGATTTCCTTTTATTAAGACTCTAACAGTCCAAATACGCATTATAAATCAAAATGCAGCCAAATAAACTAACAAAAGTTACAGGATCGCATGGCATCAAAGGGGGGCTGACGTTAAATCAGATCTGACCGAAAGCCAGGCCTTTGTGTGCAGTACCTGTTCTTCACGTTTCAGGGCACCTCTCAGCTTTTTCATAGGATTACATGGAGAACTTTGAAGCCCCAAAACCCAACTGGTCCAATCTCTACACCACCGCTCGTCCGTCCACATTAAATGATAGCAGATCAGGGAATGAGCTTCCTTTTAGCGGGACTGTTGTGTGCGACACCAAACCTGAGCTTCAAATAAGCCACATCACATGTAGCAAATGACATGCTGAAATATACAGAACCGAATTTCAGACAGTGGTAGAAACACGGTGCCTGGTGGCACTTGTGAGTGTCCAACCCCAGTTCAACTCAGGACATATGGGACATTTTCTGATTTCATATATAGAAAAAAAAATTGGTCTTATGCTCACCAAGGCTGAATTTATGTCATTAAAAAGTAAAACAGTGACACATTAATATTGTGAAATACTATTAGAATTTTTCTATTTAAATATATATTTAAGTATAATTTATTCCTGTGATGCAGAGCTGAATTTCAGCATCATTACTCCAGTCTTCATGTCACACAATCTTTTAGAAATCATTATAATATGATGATTTGATGCTTAAGAAACATTTCTTACTATTATCAATATTGAAAACAGTTGTGCTGCTTAATAACTTTGATGATTCTATTGATAAAATGAAGTTAATTGAACATCATTTTAGAAATTTTTTGTAACATTGTAAATGTCTTTACTGTCACTTTTTAATCAATTTAATGCATCCTTGCTGAATAAATGAATAATTTCTTTAAAAAACAATAGATTTGCAATTAAAAATAGATCTCTGCAAATAGAATTAAAGAGAAACCGGTGATTCTTGAATTGTATTCAATTATGCAATTATGAAAAATAATTATATGATAATACTGGTTTAAAAAATAAAATAAATAGATTTAAGTCAATGAATGAATTATACTATCTAGAAAGTACTCTAAAATAGTTATTAATAGTTTTTTAAAATCTTATTACATTTAAAATGCCTGTTTGTCAGAGACCACTAGTGAAAAAGCATAATTTTTCCTTAGTGGTCTTAAAACAGGCATTTATGAATTGTAATAATATTTAACATTATAACTATTTTAGATCTATTTTCGATCACACAGACAGACAGACAGACAGACAGAGCCACAACAGACAGACAGACAGATAGATAGATAATAGATAATAGATAATAATAGTGATAGATAATAGGATAGTAGATAGATAGATAGATAGATAAAATATTGGAAAAGAAAAGTTACATGACAGAGGTACTAAATATTAATGCTGTTTGTGTTCTCTAAGGTCAGGGATCCAAAAGGCCACCCCTGATTTCATGGGTCCAAATACAGATCCACACCAACAGACAGCATCCATTTTTACCGCTCGGGCGACTGTTGACTCTTTTTTTTAAATGAAAAAATAAGTCCGAAATGGAAAGCAGCAGCATGCGAATGACCAAAGCCAGAGCAGAGCCAAATGTCAGCAGAGCTACACAGAGTCTCCAGCAGCCCAGAAAGAGCAAACACATGAGTGGGCAGGACCCTGCATGAGAGGGCGGCAATTCTACCTTCAAGGTGGGATGAATAATGAATGGAATTGTGATGGACACAGAGAGAGACCATCAATATTTCACATTTCTCCTCCTCTAATTTCACTCTCGCTCCCCCAGACTGCTGCTTGCTGTCCCAACACAAATCCAGAACTGTTGCTGCTGAGATATAAGGGCAATGTGTACACAAACCACCAGCATGGGACACGCCGTGATACCGGCACTGATTTATGCTGAAATAACATATAAGATATTCTTGTTGTTATTCTGTTTTATATACATATTGCTTGAGTTGGGATTCAGTGAAAACTGCAAGAAGAATGAAATCACTCATGAAAAATAAATGTTTCATTGTATTGAATGTGTACTTTAAATCTTAAAAGTATATATAAAGAGTGTACGTGCAGATAATATAATTTAAATGAATGAAATTAAAGATCACTTAAGTGCACTTAAAGAGAAACACTTTAACTGTTTCTTGACACACTTAAGTTGAATTTTAAAAGGTGTACGTTCTAATGTCAAATTAAAAGTTTTACTTTAAAGTCTCTTTTAAATCATTATGTTTCAATCATATTTTGTCATGCTTTAAAGTACTTTGAGAATTTTTTTGATGTGTTGACTAACATACTAAAGCACATTTCCTTGATTATAATTTTAACTGTAGTATGTTATTCAATATTACATTTAAAGTTCAAACGTTTTAAATGTACTAAATTACTTAATAGTTAATAATTAATAATTAAATACTTATTAACAACATTAAGTACTTCACAATCAGAATCATTGTAATATATTATATACAGCTTCATAGAAATGACGTAAACATATTTTTGTTTACCATAAATGCGTGGAGTACATTCAGCAGAACAATTCAGTATTAGGAAAGGAACAATATTACTTAAGTCTTACTTGAAGAAGGGTCCAACAACACTGTAAAGTTCAGTTAATTATCTTGTAATATAAATTTAAATTAATAGATATTTGTTTTCATTTCCTTTGCAAGTATTTTTAAGTATGCTTTAGTGTTGGCCTACTTCTTTTCAAAAGGGATGATATAAAATAAAAATTTAAAAAGGGATCTCTGTAATATCTCAACTATTTCCCCAGATATAAAGAATTGCAAATTACAAAGATTTCATATTCATAGTTGTCTCATGTGTCTCTAGAGTTCCAGAAGAAATTACAACATCAGTGTCACAAATTGTGGTTAGATTTCATAGATTTTCATAGATTTCAATATGACGTGATACATCAAACCCAGACAGGATCCAAATTATTTCATGATCCAGTTAAGATACGGTTCAAATTATTTAACATTAGTTCATGTATTTAATATAATGAATTAACAGTGAACTAAATATTTAGCTCCATTTACTAATCTAGTTTAATTTATAAACACACTATTGTGCATTGTTAATTTATCTTTGTTCATAATACATTAGTCAATCAGACCCTATGTCATTAATATATTTATGGTCGAAACAAATATGAACGATATATAATGATTAATGCCTGACACCTATAATAAGTATATGCAATAATTATTGCTTTTATTAGTTCATAAAACCTAATGCATTAACTAACAAAGTGAAACTTAATTGTCAACAATTTTCTCATTTGGCAGTAAATCTATATTTTCTGTGTAGTGTTTACCGGCATAACACCGATAGTAGGTTATAATCTCTGTGAAACGACCTGTAAGAGGGCCTAAAAAAGTTGCTAACATGAGAATTCATAGATGTACAAAGACTTAATACAACATACCTGGCCATTTATTCCTCCCACACTATGAAGCAACAGCACTTGGGTCGTTCAAACAAAAAACAAAAAACAAAGCGCACATTGTAAGAGCATGGTGGAGATGGCTAGATTAGAAGTCACAGGTCCGAGTTATTTGAGGAATACACGTTCCCCAGCACCAGCAAAAACCAAACTCATCTTGTGTCTTTAGGCGACCTGTCAGTATCAAACATAATACGAAATGTAAAGGAATCGTGCATCCCCAAAAAAAGCCTAAAAAGAGAAGATGGATGCACTCAAACTTCCTTTCTTCACTTTCTCCCCACCATAGAACCATAATCCTCAAGGCCAATGACCATCAAATATAGATATCTTCATGTCTTGCTTGTGTGGTCACTCCATTTGTCGTCCCAATTTCTCAGAATGTCACTGGCCTGATGTAACCTGGAGCAGCCCCCTCGGGATACAACTAAATGATGGAACCTGCCAATTACACAATCACAGTAACGAACCTGCCACCAACAAAAACACGACACAACACACTACAGATCTGATACTCATCCACTCACATCCTAAATCTGATAGAAACCGGAAACGGCTCAAGAAAAAGACGCCACGCTTAAATATCTACTGATCTAAGCCCTTTTCCTCACAGACTGAGCTACTGAAGTCTCGGTGAGAGGGATAACACAAGAGGGCAGAGGAAGATCAGGACCTCGGCAAAGACCAAGATAATAAAAGACTAGACTGAAAAAACAACAAAACATACATGGTCACAATCTCAAATTTCAATCAACCAAAAAACAGCAATGCTGCGAACACAATTCGCCCAGAAAACTTCATATTAACCGCGGTAGTCATGGCATAATTTACACATAGCTTAAGCACAAAAGAACGGAGACGCGTCTGAAAGGATTACACCAATCAATCTTCCACAAGACTATATACATTCATTAAAGGGATAGCAGCACGCGAAAATATCAGCTTACATTTCCAACACAAAGTTTTTGGGGGGCACATTCCTATGCAAGATAACATGTACAACTTTAAGACAGACTTGAACCATGCAAAAACCATGATGCGGTTTTGGGTGGCTTGATTAAAATTGGTACTATAAGTTGTTGTCATCAAGAGCAGCTTTCTTCTTTTCCCGACATTCACAATTAAGGCAGTCTGCACAATAAACAATAATGGAAATAGTGAACGTTCTTATTCATCTTTCATGGTGTCTTCTTTTATTCTTTTTTGTTAAACAAATTGATCTTTTTAGTCAGCAAGGATGCGTAAATACTGATTAAACAGGGTAGTGCGTCCCTGTCTTCTCCCTACCATCTATTATTTATTCGCAGTCCAACCGGATAGGTGGTTAATCACACAAAATTTGAGAAGCACCACTGAATTTTCCAACATTGGGTAATAAAACTAATGTTTCTAAGCAGCAAATCACATATGTGACCTGGCAGCACAAAACCGAGTCTTACGTCACTTGGTTTCCTGACCATAATTTAGCCAAACTTAAATTTTGATTAGAAAAGCCCATAGCATCGCTAGGAACTTGATTTGAGGGGAAAACACTTTAAGGCGATTTTCCAAGTATTGTGATTTTTTTTTGCCACCCTCAAGATGCCAGCATTTGTAAATCGTTAAAAGTAAACTCTGCCAAATATAGTCCTAGCCTAAGCAAGCATGCATCAATTGACAGACTTAATGTGCGAGGTTAAAAAAATTGACCCTTATGACTGGATTTGTAAATGTCCGGTCACATCTAAATAAAGGGGTAATCTTGCATGAGGGGCTGGCAAAATTACAGACGTGAAGAGCGGAGGTACTGATGCGTGAAAATACAGCTTTGCACACAGACAACAATACAATTTAACAGACGGAAATAGTTGTTATACAAATATAAGTAATACAAAATAATTTTTTTTTCACCAATATTACCAGTTTGTACTGTATTTTTGAGCAAATAAATGCAGACGGGCTACTTTTAAATACTGTGTTGACAAAAGGCTGTGATGTTGATTTTAGGATCACCTGGTATATTTTTGACGGAGGGGTAAATAACGGGGGGAAAATATATGGTCTATATCAGGGGTCTCCAAACGCTGTCCTGCAGCTTTTATCTCAACCCACTATTACCACGCACCTAAGAACCACTAATCAAGGTCATAGGAAACATGAGTGATAAAGAACTTCACACAGAACATCCCGTTCTATGGTTTGGGAATTAGCATACAGAGACTATAGCGTGGACTGCAAGCTAGGCTTAAATTGCCAGATATTTAGAGAGTTCACAAAAACATAGTCCTAAAAAGTGCTAATATACTCCACATATGATTAGCACCCAGATTCTGCTCGTCTAACAGTTTTATTTTCTGCAATTTAGGATATACTCTTTTTTCCCCCACCTCAACCATTCTGCGTTTAATAACTCTCAAGTGGAACCAGTCACCCGGCAGAGGAAACGCTGACACCATGCCCAGGCCACACACGGCACAGCGTACCGCACCGCAGAATAAGAGAAACATGGCTCGTCCGATCAAATTCTGCCACGAGCTGATGATGCTAATTAGACAGGGCAAATTTGTATTAGTGGATTATGTAATCAGCTGGAAGCAGAGCGGAGCAGCGAGACGGGTGGGGGGAACTGAGTAAGTGAGCGTGGCACCAGCTATAGTCACAGCTTTAGTGGAACGCTGCCCTGCCACTTCATGCCAATGTGGGCATGAGCAATCAAGCAGAGAAGCTAGCAATCCCAATTAAACAAGAGTGGGTAATTTCGTCAGAGGAGGGGCTGGTGGCATGAGGGACCCTGTTACATGTCCTCAGGCAGCCTTGCGTCTCTGCCCATTTTAATACTTATTAAATGACGAGCCTGTACTCGCTAATGTACTCAGACAGACCGTACAACACACACACTCATAATAGAAGGATGATCAAATAGGGGCAATTGAGATTGAAGAGGGTGGTGGAGAAATTGAGGGCATAAGGGATGGCGCTTCGACTAAAGAAGAAAAGTTGTTCACCTTTTCACACAAGATTTAGACACTAAACATACATAAATGGAGTTAATTTAAAAGCAATAACAAAGTGTTTTTGTATTGATGCAATGGTATAACAGTAAGGTTATCACAGCTATCAAGTGCTAGAACTGAAAAAATATATATATTTTTTAAAGGTGTGAACTACGGCATCATAATTCAACTCTACAATGTATGTTAATACTAATAATAAAGACTCAAGCCATCCCTATACTCGAAATAAAATCATCCTCAATAAAACTGGCTCGAGTCAAACCAAACCAAAACATGGAGATATTATATAAATATTTGACCCGAAAATTGATGTTATGCCATCATTTGCATACCTTCATCTTCTTCCAAACCAGATTTCGTGCAGATTTCAAAACCATTACTCCCCTAGAGAAAAGTTTAACAGCGTTCACTGTACCTCTTTTCCCATATCCAAAGTGATAAGAGCTGTACCAAGATCGAACAGGACAATACGGAAACCATAAACGTGGTCCCACGTGCCAGCATGACATTATATTGTTCCTGAGCTATAACCAAAAAATTACTAGTTTTTTTTCAATGAAAAACTAACTAGAACTGAGCACAGTGTGCTTTGTCAAAAATCACTGCATCAACCCTGCCAGGTCAGTAAATAAACACAACAACCTGTAAATTAGATTTATTGATTATTAACCCTTGTGCTGTGCTGAAAATCCTTTAGCCGTAGGCATCCGGTAATATAAAGTCACATCGATATTCGTGAGGTATAGGACCCTATCTATGCATTCAGTCTTATTGTACAACTTGTTGGTATTTCATACCACAGTTTTGTATTTCTTTTTGGAAACTGATTGGTTGTCACTCCTGGGGAAAAAAAGAAACATTGATCTGAGGGGCGTTTTTAAAGGAAAAATGCATATCTATGGTGGATCTTTGCTAATGTTTTCACAGAGTCAAAAGACCGAGGTGTGCAAAGTTCGATCAGTGAGCCTCCGTACAATCAGTTCCAACCAAGAAATCAAAACCTGAGCTAGTTAAGAAAAGACGTTGATAAAAAGTCTGATCGCAATATTTGTTTTAACAAAAAAAGATGATAACAGGTGGGGGAGTACAGTAAAGTGACTCAAAAGTATATTTGATTGGAAGGTGTGATATACCCTGTGTGAGCAAAGTCGTAAGTTTTGTTCCAATGCAATAACATTAACTAGCATTTTCTGAAAAAAAGGAAATCCTTTTCGGGTCAAAATGACCAGAACACAGCGTGAGAACTGAAAACATTTTAAACAGTACAAATATGTATTTTTGGTTCCCTCATTCCACAACAAATCCTTGAAATTTATCAGTATTCAGAACAAAACAGGAATGAAATAGAAGATAGACAAACATATGCACAATTTATCAAATAACGAACTGAAGTTTGTGGTGCAGGGCAACTAAACCGAATGGCTGACGTACTTCTCTTGTTCGCGAAAGCCAAATTCATATAGTAGTCACGCGTTGTTTGTGTGCTTGCCACTTATATTGCATTTTCGTACTAAGCACTTGGAAAATCGGTCAGCTCAGTTTCATATATAAGGGTAAAAACAACTAAAGGCATGGGACTATAATATCCAGAATATATTGGTAGTTAATAGGTGTTCAAAGCTCAAAATGCAAAATGCCCTAACATTGTAGCCTGCAATAAATCGAACATCTAATACTCAAGAG
Organism: Sinocyclocheilus anophthalmus; assembly: GCA_018155175.1. Classification (NCBI taxonomy): domain Eukaryota; kingdom Metazoa; phylum Chordata; class Actinopteri; order Cypriniformes; family Cyprinidae; genus Sinocyclocheilus; species Sinocyclocheilus anophthalmus. Next base: position 71,768 of record JADLZN010003545.1, read on the forward strand.
CACTAGTCAACTCAAAAGTTCTGAACAACATACACCGAGGGGGGCCAATACTGAAATTTAAAATGTTTTTCATTTACAAATATTACGGAGTATTGTTAGCATGCTCTCGAGATCAATGCAATATCTAGGATCATGTGACTTATTTTCCAAGCCAAGCAATAGTTGGAGGATAATAACAGAATCAATGAAGAAAATCTATCTGCCCGTCAAACCCAAAAGTACAATAAAAACCCAAAAACATTCTTTATATCAGACCTGTACAGTGCACACACAAAAACAAAAAAAGTGTGTAACTTTCAACTTTAATGTTCTATTTATATTTGATTTGACCCTTGACGTAACTAAATAATGCAAAATTTAGGTTACCTGAGAAAACATGTTTTACGGGTAGGTGATTTTTATTAAAAACTCAACAGTTCATGCTTATGTAATAATATAATTATATAATATTATATATTATTGAGTGAATTATTATAATAGAATTATCAATACAACTGAAGCGATTAACCTGATATAATAGAATAGACAGAAACAACTGTAAGCCTTTAACTGAGATTGTACGCTAAATATGTGAATTAAAACATGTTAACCTGTAAAAGAAAGTCGTTATGAAAAAAAGTTATCAAGGTAGAGTTTAGAGTATTAGAGTTTGCACACTACTACAAACTTATGTGTTACTGTAAGTTTTGTATACCGCATCTACATCCTGACATATCATTCCAGCATTACAAGCCCCTCTTCTTACGACATGAGACATTATTGTTTCACATTTCATTGGCGTTTTGCACTTGGTTCTCGTATAATAGAGACTATGTTCATCCACAGCGCCAGTTAAAAGTATGTACGATTTCTACAGCGCGCAAAATAACTTTTTGCAACCTGACATTCCTTTCTATTAAACCTGTAAACGGATTCGACCGCAACTCTAGCCTGCATAACTGACACCAACATCTAATAAAAAGCGGTTTGCCACGGAGTCATTGCACATTATTAAAAATCACAAAAAAACTTTACTAGCCTATCATCAAAAAATGCCTATTCTCAAGCCTCGTTTTTTTAATGACATCTGTCCTGAAATCCGCGGCGTATAATATTATTCTTCTGACGTGGTCGCCGGGACGTAAGAACGTGGTCGTCCAACAGCGTCAAACAAAAAAGCACCGCAGCTTAGAGGGAACACTATAGGCTACAGGCCTATGCACTATATTCCTAATTTTCTGAAGCTAAAGGCCTCTATCTCTCAGAAATAATGGTATATTTTTCTGTACTTGCATTGTAAAGAGCAGAAGGTACATTATTCCAAACGTTTCGTTTATGTATGGATAAACAAACTGAACAACATCACAGAAATCAAAGAAAAAAAAAATGTTATGAAGGAAGGAAGGATTTGTAGAGTGAGCACCACACTGAGATATACACTACTCTTCCTCAGACGTCTTTATCAGTCCACAGGGGGCAGGAGATGTACACAGACGGGAGGAGGATGAAGAGCACAGAGCCCTCGCTTACCCATTCCCTCCCCTGTCCCCTGCATCTCCATCTTTTTCTCTCTGACCCCGCAGCAGGCCGGAGCAACCCGGGCCTCTCGCTGCGCAAATGCTCTCTTCTCATCTTTCTGAGGCCATTCCTGATTCTAACTGGTTCAGACCGGGCTTGTTTCTGTGTAATCCTTGCATGTTAATACTCCCACTGTAACATTCTCCCGCCTAATGGCTGCCCAGCAAGAGGCATTTCAACCGCATTACCTCTTATCGAGTTACGGTGCCCCACCGTTCCAAATAAGACAAATTTAATTGATCCAGTCTATAAAAATCCCACTCTGCTGTGAAGGGTCTGGTTCTAGGGATTTCTTTATTTATTTATTCCCTCTGTTTTCCCCACTCAGGCTGAACTGCCTCTGCATGTGGCGTGGGGAAATTAGGTTTATTCAACTCCTTACAAAGAAGAGGGACAGGGGAGACAAAATTCAAAAGGCTTCAAAATTAGATCAATGGTCTCAACAATCAATCAACGGCCGGGCTACTAAGCCGCCTCGCTCAGGAGGAGATGTGAAATGAACCTTTAAACCAGCAGGCGCTTTGCCCCATACCTCTGCGTGCCGTGCGGAGGCGAGCTACTAAACTGCAGTATGATTCAATGGTTAACAACATTCATCGCTCTCTCCGCTGTGCTGCCAAAATATTCCTTGAGCTAGAAGGCGAGCACACACATACACAGGCAGGAATGCATTCGACAGAGGATGGAAGTGTGGCGTTAATACTGTACGCACTTTGTTCTATGGTCTTGCGGCTCTGAAAATAAGCCAGACGTGCAGGAGAGTTTAAAGAACACAAGTTTGCGGAGCAGTTGTGATGTGATGATGTGTGTGCATGGCCTTAATTTCACCCAGTGCGTTTTTTTTTTTAATCCTGTTACTGCACATTGGTATAATTGGGCTCAATGTAACACGGCAGGCTTATCAGAAATAAATACATTCGATTCACTGGGGATGAGGAGTCTCCGTTTTAAAACACTGGCTTTAAACTTTGCTGTAGAACAAAGGACAAAACTCTGTACTGGAATATCCTATTAATCCATGCATATCTGGAATACTTATTTATAATGCTGATGTGCATAGTTTACTGCTGGTCCATGACACACCGTGCTAATTTCATACGGACCCAAGTTAAAATAGCTAATTGCCATAATCTTGCAACTTTTTATTGCAAGATTACACCAACAATAAGCTCAGAGTCTCCCTTTAAAGTACCCCAACAAAAATAATAACTACAAATTTTTGGGTGTTTAGTTTCAATATGTTTATCTATAAGGCGGTGTGCTCCAAAACAGTGACAAAATTCGCATTTAGAAGATATAAGCATTCAAAGCTTGCAGTTCGTCACTTCCGCCAAAACGGCTCAACGATTTTTTTGACATCACATCGTACTTCAGCTTCTCATCAAACTTTCTGTCCAATCAAATGCTCTCTAGAAGCCGAAGCGCCCGCCCCATACACTATAAAATAGACGCTGAAGCCGCGGCTGTAAAATGGTCCCTTGTCCGCAGAGTATAAGTATTATAATAACTTTGACAGTAAAATGTAAAAATAAAAACATAGTGTCACTATTAGGGGACAGTGAACTCTTCAACGTGTATTGCTTCCCTGATGACAAAAAGAAGTCTGTTTTCACGGCTTTGTCCCCCGCTACCACCCGCACCGCACACACACTCTGCTCACGTCATAGACACGATAAGCGCGGGATCGATTCACATTCGCCAGGAGTCGGCGCAGACCCCAAGAAGAAAATGTATCTGAGCTATTTGAATTTTACACAGAATGCTATATTTTATAGCAACAAGGATGAGATTGTGGATGGCATACTCTGTCAAATGCGGCTTTACGTAGCTCAACGGCTCTGAACGGCTCTAGGCCAAGTTGTGATATAAACGAACGCTATTGGCTTTTTTAAAAAGGGGCGGGGCTGCTTGAAATGTCCCGCCCTGTCTTCCTGTTTCAGTTAAAATGATGTCAACTCATAGAGTAACGCTGCATTTTTCTAAGCATTTCAGGGGACCTTTAAAGCCACTAAACAAAAACACTGCTGGAAAGAACATGAAAGTGATGGGAGACAATAAGCTAAATGAGAACTTAAAGCAAAAAATAAATAAATAATAACAATTATTTAGCAAAAATGCTAGAAAATCAAGTAAAATCTCCTTTATTGCATGGTGCAGTGTGGGGGGCAAAACATACAATGCAATGCAATACAATAATGATTGAGATGAACAAATAAATGTTTAAAAGCGTAATGTATCATATTTGATAATGACATTTTAACATGATTTTTCTAAAATATTAATATATGGATAAACAAGGCAACTCAGTTGCTTCAGTCCCGCTTCATCATCTTGAAATATTTACTACCAAATTACACTAATATTGACATTTATTTCATAAAAACCTAAGGGGACATTTTTTAATTATACTAAAGGCCTTTCTAAAGTATAAAAAGTATAAACTATCAATCCATGACAGAAGACTTGTAGAATTAAATAAAGATATTTAATCAGTTGAAAAAAAGATTCTACAGGCTTTAAAATTAAATATGACACAGTAGGCTTTATATGGTAAATAATATATCAATTAATATTGTAATATATTGTTTCAATGTCCATCTTGTCTGTAAGCTTTCTACACTGTAATGGACTATTTTTCTTACAGCACTATGTTTCTAATCGACAAGTTAGATTATAAAATAGTTTTACTTTATTCAACTCAAATCAACAGTTCATGTGCATTTATTCATTGGGCAAGTTGCTGTGTAATAAGCAGGATAATGTACATTCAGCCAGACATTATCGCAAAACGAGAACGAGCAGATGAGAGGGAAGGGGAGGAGACATGCATAACATGTAGAGAGAGACGGCCACTGGAAAGGGGTTTCGTAAGATCTTTTGCAGCTTCTGGTGTTTGGAGAGGCTGCTAAATTAAAATCCTGTCCATTAAATCCTGTGTAGGCTTTAGAAATCCCTTCTCCCTGACCTTTTGGATAAATTTCCATCAATCTCATTTTACGCACGATTAAGGTTTTAAGGAGAGATTGGCAGTATTAAAGCTGGGTTTAATCTAGACAACCTATTCTTCAGTGCTGCTAGCTAGCCTAAACAGACCTGATAAAGCTAAAGCCATTTTAACAAATGCATTTTTAGAGGTAAAGTAATATGTTTCCCTCTTTAAAGCAATTTTCCTCTGATTTATTTGGCTACCTAACAGTTAGGTCAGTGACATAACCACCACAGACACTGAAGGAGGACAAGTTTTCAGATGAATTCAATTTTTGCAAAATAAGCCACTCTGTATTGGAACCTTTCGTGTTACAATACTTTTGCGCAATGAAAGATTGTTAATAGCCTTTCTTGTTCTGTCCTATCTATCATATGTCGCTGCCTCCATTACTGTACTATACATTTAAAAGAAATGTCTTTTAATTTTATAGTATCTATTTACTTTAAAAGCTAGCAGTCCGTGACCTTTTTTTGGTTAAAAATTTATCCAAACCAAGATTTTAGCAAGTACTTAACCAGCCCATTGGTTCCAAAACTAATGCAAACTCCTTATTTTAGCCTGATTCACAACGGTTAGCTTATAATAATGTTTTCTAATTTGAGTGGTACGGGTAGGTTTTTGCGGGAAATTCGAGCATGCTGCTTTTTCATTACGTCACATCTGTAAACATAAAGTAGTTGTCCCGGCTACTAGGGCGTAATATCCAATAAGTGAAAGAAAAAAAAAAAAGACCTGCAGTGCTGATCGTTATAGCCTTTTCCTCACAGCAGCTGGAATAATTTAATTTATAATTTTGATGGCGGATTGTAATCCAGAAAGGTCTATGTATTTATGAAACACATATGAATGAAATTATGGGTAGCGCGACAATAGCTGTCGCATCCGGTGTAGACACGGTGTTAGTGGCCTTTCATTTAATTATTACATTTATTATCTGCAAGTAGTTTTTTTTAAATACACTATAAGTGCACATTCAATACAATTAAGCTTACTTGTTTTTCACAAGTGAGATCAAAAAGAAAATCTATCTATTTTTGAGAAAAAGACCCCAATAATCTCATAATATTCTCATAAGTGTCTCATAAATGTTCTCACCAAAGTCTGTCAAAAGTTTGAGATTTCAATAAGAAAACAAACATTTCTCATCAATTCTTCCAAAAACAAATTATATCTACATTAACTTTATAGCCTTCTCTCCTAAAAATAAATCACTAAATAAAAAAATAAATAAATGAATAAAGGAGAAACATCCTAAAAGTTAATACTTAAAATATAACAGCCTCCTGAGCAATGAAAGAGAACCCTTTAAAATATAAAATTTTCATCTTGGAGGCAAGAATCAACTCCTCGCAGGAATATTTATGTCAGACTATTTTGTTTATTCATATTTGTAGCCATTTTTAACTAAATCTTTTTCAGGTAACAGTTTGGATAAAAACAGATGAAAGGCATCTATCATAAGCACCATGTCCCTTGGTGCAGTAGGTAAAATCTGCAGTGAAATCCCCCTCTGTGTATGTGAGCCTGGTATGGCATATAGGGCTGATCCCTGGAGAGGTAGCTCTTTTGAATACATATTGATATGACTGAGCTCCTAAGACACAGCGGGAGAGCCTAAGGCCACTTCCTGTTTATTACACATGTACTCTGTGCGTGAGCCGGGGGTGTGGAGCCGCAGAGCCTCGGGAGGAGGCAAAGACTCTACACTTTATCTCCTGCTGTGCCAGGCTAAAGCAGCATGTACTGCCACATGGGGCAAGCACTTTCTGAGGCCCTTGAACATGCACTGAAAGTGCTTGTGTAGGAGAAGAGCAAAGCCATTTAAAAAAGCAATCAGTGATAAAGATGAATCATCTTCTGTTGGTGCTTAGATCACTTAGAGTTCATAACAATCCAATGTTCGCTCTACAACCACAGCATTTGTGTGCAAACGAGAGGAAATCAGGGTGACCAGGTGGCACGGATAATGCGTGCATGCTTAAGTGTGTGCGAGAAGTCGTCGAAGACATCCGTGATCATTGTGAAAGTCCTTCAGAATTAATGTAAATGAGCCTTCGAGAGACTAAGAGGAAGTCGGAAAAGAAAAGGGGGAGGGGAGCAATTAAAGAATGCCCAAAGCAACAATATTGAGGACAAAGCTTTTCTTCTATCTAATTATATTCTACGGCAGACACCTGCCCTTTCACCCCGCGTTCTCCTGGTTCTTAATTGAGGCAATGAAACGCTCTTGGCCTCTTTGCCCACTGAGACGATTTCACAGAGAGAGAGATAAACCGCAGCTCAGAGGACTGGGACAGTACAGCTATTCTGTCCCGTTTTCACAGGGCGCAGAGCAGGGCAGAACTTCATTTGAAAGAGCACAATGAAACTCCAGCCAGTTTTAATGATGGTCTGCATTGAAATAGCGTTATGGTTGTGATATTGAACTCCTTATATAAGCTATGAACAGCAAAGCAGTTGGCATGCCAGTTAACTAGCTTAAACAGCAAGACTTCTTTGATCATCCAGCTTCACCAGAAAGGCCATGCTAGTTACCAAACAGTTTTTGCCCACCAGCTAGACCAATACAAAATCTGAGATGTGCAAAACTACATATTTTGAAAGTCAACTAGTTTTAGGTTGCCTAAACGACTAGTTGACATCAATCTGAATGTATGATTATTTGTGTATGGCAACTATTTTTTTTTTTATTGTATTCTGTTTATCAGGAAAACATTTTAAATACAATGGTGCCTTAATTAGCATGTTAGATTTAGCATTTAGACATTTTTTTATAGTAAACCTTCTCGTAAAAGGCAGTGATTTATAGGGGATGAATTTAAAGTCGCAACTTTCCCAAAAGGCATTTACAGTACCATGCAAACTGAAAAGTTAGCTAAAGCACCACTGCAAAAAAAAATATCATAACTAAAATATCTATACCCTGAGGAAAACAAGTACACTTTTAAAAGCATACTTTTAAAAAGAGCACTTACTATGGAAATAATACTCTTTTAAAGAATATCCTTAAGTGCAAATTGAATGTAATGTTTTAAGCCTTCTACACACTGCACGATTTTAGCAATCCTATAAGATCATTGCAAATCTAACTGTGCGACATGGATCTGATAAACTTGGGTACGACATGCATGCAGACTGTACGATGATGACACCTATTGACTCGTAGGTTACGACCCACGTTACTATAGAAGAATAAAACTTCATCAGCATGCGTTAGTGGTAAACAAAAAGAGCATGATATTTAGACTTTGGCCGTTGTAGTTTTTCTGTGTGCTGAATAAAGTGGAAGCAGCGAAAGAGGAAGGGATACGAGCTTTAGGTAAGCAGTTTTATGTTTTAGCGCAATGCCGCGTTGATTTGATGTTGCATTTTTATTGGCTGGTCAGTAAATGTGGGTCATAGCAGCAAACACACTGTGCGATGATAATGCTGAATTTCTGACAATGATCGTAAGCCATCTGTGGCCGTCTTTGAATCTCCCTCACTATACGACATAGGACCACCGTTTAGGAGCCACGATCACAGAAATCGTCACAATTGTTTCACAATGCCAATCTTTCATCAGGGACAGCCGAAAATCGTGCAGTGGTGTAGAAGGCTTTAGACACTTAACCCTTACCCTTTTTTCTGTTTTTTTAGTAGTGTAGCACCGATTTCAAAAGGAAAATCATGTTTGCTTTCAAAAAGAAAAATCATGTAAATTATGGTAAACTTTTTTCATTAATATTATTTTATCTGCATTTTTTTACAAATACTTTTTTGAAGTAATTTAAAAGTATACTGCCTAGCGCACATCCAATACGGTTATAGGATAGTTCCCCTCCAAAAAGGAAATTCTGCCTTAATTACCACCCTCAGCCGGTCCACTTCGAACACAAATAAGATATTTTGATGAAATGTGAGAGTTTCTGCCCTGCATCTACAGTCAATGGCATCCCGTGGTCACCCTGTCCAGCCGAGGTCCATGAACGTTGTCAACGTGACATCGAAGCGGTAAGCCAGTCCACATGACTGACACATGTGGCTTCCCACTTTTGTGACAACTGCTCCACAAGAGAATTCGAGACCCATAAGTAAAACCAAAATCCAACAGTATTTATTCAACAATTATTCTCCCCCCGAGTTATGTCTTCCGACGCACTTCAGAGTAGCACAACACACAATATGCGCACTGTTCCCCTATAGCAACACGCTGATTACGCAATTTCTTTTCATGCGCGCTAGCGTTTATCTCCTCCGAGAAGTACAGCAACACTGATTAATCAATTACACTATGCTCTTGGGTACTCTCCAAAATGGCGGAAGACTGTAACTCGGTGTGTAGTAGAGACAAATTGTTGAATAAATTTGTTATTTTTGTTTTCTTTGCGCTCAAAGTATTCTCGTAGCTTCGCAAAACTGTAGTTGAGCCACTGATGTCACATGTACTGTTATATTGATGTCCTTGACTACGTTTTTTAACATAGTACATGAACATTCAGTTGCGTTGCTGTCTATGCAGGGTCAGAAAGCTCTTGGATTTCAGCAAAAATATCTTAATTTGTGTTCCAAAGATGAACGAAGGTCGTACGGGTTTGGAACAACATGAGGGTGAGTCAATTATCGCAGAATTTTCATTTTGGGTGAACTAACCCTTTAAGTGCCTTGCCTTTTTCACTATGGAACCTTTGGCACTAACCGCTAAGCCACAGATCAAACAGCTGTTCACTTTTAGACTTAAAGTACTGCATAAAGAAAAGAGGAAACTGTGCATGTCATAACTTTCACAAACATATAAACACTCAATCAAATATAGTTTAAAAAAGTACATTCAGTCCGTTTCACTCAAGAAGACCGCTGACTTCCTGAGTTCCATGAAGACGGACTAATGATCCCTTCTATCACCCCAACGGAATTCGTATAGTGAAACCTGTGGAAGATTCTGTGTTACGGGCGCGGAAGTTCATAACCAAGTAGAGACCAGGTAGCTGAGATTGGTTTTAAATCGTCTGTCCAATGTTTTCTCTGCGCTCTGTCGGTGTGCGAACGACAGGTTATAGCTAATTCTACCAGGACATCGTGACCTCAGAGCCGAGAAGCATGACTGCTCATGGTGCGATCCGGTAGGCATGTCACCCCGCACAGGAGAAGATCCGCCAGGTACATCCCTGCTCCGCCGCCCCGAGCTCAGCCCCACTCGACGAGCCACAGGGAATGGAAGACCCTTTAGCCTTTAAACTAATCTGCTTCCCAGCTTCCTGCTCTATTTAACCCCAATTCCTACTTCACAGCCCTTAATGCAACACACGACTTCCCACATCAACACACTGGCTTCCAGCTATTCCTTTCCCACTTTCCCTCCTTCAATAACTGCCTCTCTCTCTCACTCAATCCTGCTCTCAGGTGACACAATTAGTTCCTACCACCAGGCCTTGAGGCTTCATCCATGCAATGAAAATTCAGCACTAACTACCCATCACTTGTACCAGGGGCACAGAGTGATACCGTACATGCTGGCATTAGCATGCTGACTAATAGCTGTACTTAGGGAGATTATTACATAGAGAGAAGAACGTTATACCGTATATTTTGAAATGCACCAGCCTGTTCAGAAGCAAATGGATAAATCAAGGTACTACAGACTCTAGAGACAAAAGAGTATTTTCAACATAATAATCAGACCTTTGTAAACCTTTCTGTAGTTGTAATTTGTAGACGATTAACACTAAAGACTAGTTCATCTTTGATACTAATGAGTGGAGTCTTTAAGGTTAATTGTGTTGATCCCATTGTGTGCGACTTCTTTAGTATTACACGCAACGATGACATTTCACAAGGGGGTAGAAAGTATGAGCAGAGCAAGATTTACGGATTCCTTTTCACAACCTCTGGGAGAATCACGCCAGCAGGACATTTTAGACAGAGGAACCGAGACGAAGCGGAAAATGCCTGTGAACCTGGCCCTTAAACATATTTCACTGCCTTAGTAAAATGAAGAGAGAAAGTGGCGGACTTTGAGTTGAAGGGTGCTGTTAATTTACAGCACATGGCAAAAGCAGAGAAGTGAGGATGGAAAGAAGGCAAGAGAGAAAGGGAAAGCTCCGAGTTTAATATGATTCCCAGCTCCCCAATAATCCCTGGCCTCCCCCCTGGAGTGGACTTCCACTAACCCCTCCACTGCTCTCCTCTGTTTCATATTCTTCCAAGATGATCTGGAACTAATGTGCTGTTTATTTTTCCCAGAAGATAGTGTCTGGGCTGCTAGGCTCACGCAACCTGTCTTTATCCATCCACAGGTGGATGGAGAGAGAGAAAATGACACGGGGAGATAGGAAAGGAATAGGATTTAGATGGATACTTGTGTTCCTTGTTGGATTTAAATGTTTTTAGATCATCGCTGTCCCCTCTAAAGTTATATGCGAGAGGAGGTGCTGAAATCAGTGTTTGAAATGGTTGCTTGCTGCTGATAATATGTCAGTTTCTGATAACACCTTTGGTTCAAACAAGTTTTGAGCCGAAAGACATATCAGGTGTACGTGATTGACTTTGCAGAATGTTAAAGTAATACATGCTTTCATAGAGATCAGCCTCAAACAAGTCCTACGCAAAACTGCTCTAAATTTATATTTCTTATAAAAGCAGAAACTAATACGGGGCTGTAGCAACACTAAGCAAAAGAAACACCAGGAAAATCTTTTAAAAATCACATTTAAAACACACGTGCCAAGTTCTATGAAATGTACTCTTTGTATTCATGTTGGTTTTATATTATTTTTCATATAGTAAAAATTGTTTTAACCCATTTTAAGAGACGTTTCAATTGAATAATTTATGTGTAACCTTTAAGTAAAAAACTAATACATTTCCTTTCACCCTAAAAACATCTAACGCATCTTAATAATTTTTTTGTAAATTTAAAATTGCATTTTTCCAAGTGCATTTTATTTTTTTACAAATATCATGAAACAATAAACATCATAACAATGTCAAATTATGTGATATTTTAGGAGACCTCTTGACCTTTTTTTTTACATTTTCTGTTTTATGGTTTTTTTCTACATTTGCATGCTTTTTTGTTTAAATATCTAGTCACCAATCATGAAACTCTAGATGGTGCAGGCTGATAGATCCTTTGCATGCAATCTGCAGCCAATGAGACTGCTTGATCAATATTTATATAGTCTGGTTCAGTGTTCACTGTAAGCAAACTTCCAGAATTCCTCTTAAGTCATCCACCTCCACCAGCTCCACCTGTCTAGATCTGTCTTTATGTATGCAGCAGTTGCATTCAGCAGCAGCATATCTTACAAGCTCACAGGCTTGCTAGCAGACCTAGTCCGCCAAGACCAAATACATTTACATCATATCCATGCTAAAAGTATTCTGAGAATTTTCATGAATTTTTTTTTTCTAAAAATACAATAGTAAAAAGGTATGGCAATCTACTTAATAAAGATAACTTTTCAAGAATTTCATTATATGAGGACAGTTGTATCACCCTTACATTTTTAACGTTATGCTCCCTAGAAAAATATGAAAATCAGTTTTAATTCAGAAATTAAAAACATGTTCATCATAGCAGTGGTGTCATTGCAAGTACGGACTTGCAATCATTGACCCACATACTGATAAAAATACATGAAGACTGTAAAAGCCATTTTAGCTCATAAATTCTGGTTCACTGCCATTACACACCTTCTTATATGTGGTGAAAACAATAAAAAAAATACCTGAAATCAATATGTAGGACTTGTCATCCGACAGGAAACAATAATAAAACCTTCATCGAATATATGCAAAACAACAGGTGACTGGACATTCAGAGCTTTCATCTATTGTGTTCTGTGTCACTTCCTGTCTTCTACCGAGTGAATAGATGATGGGTGCACATGGTGATCTGAGCTCTGACACAAACCCCTTTACTGTTGTTGGACAAAAAGCCAAGATGATTTCCAACAGACCGGCCCAGTCAGTTCAAATAAAGCCTTGATCTTTGATGTAGAGAAACCAGGGATGCTGCGTTCCCAAGCTACTATGGGCGTCTGAGAAAGCAATGAGGGCCCTGTACTGGCCTTTTCTCTCCTTGAAGATTTGTAAATAAAATATCAAGGCATGGAGAATTCTGAAACAATCCCTCTTCAGCCACAGCGGCATGCACCGGGTATGCGGTGCAGCTCAGGAGAGCGATGCGTGATTGAACTCCAGAGGTGCTGGGCATGGGTGTTAATGAGATGGGAGTGGGAGCGTTTTCTTCTCTGTCCTCTGCGTGACAGCCTTGAAACCGGCCCCAACCAGGCCCCATCCGAGCCGGCAAAAGGTACTCGGACTAATCTGCTTCATTTTCTGCCTCTTTAACTGAAACCAATGTATTTAAATGGCTGCTCCTTTGACAGATGCTCAGTTCAAATTATTCCTAACTGGAAATTTGCTGGAGCAAAATTAAATATCCTTCAGGCCAGGCCACCTTAAGAGAACGCTCAACATCAAAAGGGCGAACACTTCAAAAACTAAAACTAATGACCCCAGCCCTCTAGGGAGTGTTGTTTCAGCCTCAGATCCTGGCCAGCTAAGATTTCAGTCTTTAAATGAAGATTTTAACTGTTCCCTTGACTATGGTCTTTAACACAGAATACAGAATAAGAAACTGACACTACGTTTTACCATCTCCCGTCAGTCCCAGAACAGAAACTAGGCTCTAATCTGATGCATCTATTCATGACTGATTTTCACATTGTCAGTCCGGCCATTATCACCTCTGCACACCCATGGTGTGGAATCGCACCAGCAGGGCAAATCCCTAGGTTTGCTGTGGGTGACTACCATCCCAAAGCTTGTTAAACTTTCCAAATCCCTCTAAAAATGAGGCTCCATCCCCACCATGAGGCCAGAGGAAGCAAGGCAGAGAGAAAGGGTGCATTTGAAAAGGGAAAAGAAGGGTTACAACAGCTGGCAACATTCATCTGGGTTCCCTGATCAGAGCTGACAGGAGTCATTAAGTCATAAAAACCACAGAACCTCCCACTCTCCAGATGAGCAAAAGGAGAACAGAACAAGCACTTGGAGTAGAGAGGGAGGTCCGTGTCGGCCCCACTTTTCCCTGCGAGCGCCTTGCACTGGAGGTTCAGGGTAGTTTTTTTTTTTTTTTTTTTTTTTTTTGGAGTGAACATATCTAAAGTATGGGTAATTTATGCATCTGACAAAAGCTTAAAACCCCAAACATCATGCACACAGCCTCCTTTCTTTGAGCAGGCTGTTTTGAAATAATCGTCATTCTTTAAATAATATTAAAGCAGACTGGGGCCTAGTTGGTCACTCTATTCCCGATTAATTAATTAATTTATTTTCATTGCATTGCACCAAACAAACTTAGTTGAAAACATAAACTTTCTATATAAACGAATATTACAGAGTCCGCCGACAGGCGTAAATGGTTGGAGCTAAGAGCAGATTAACTGAATTGCATTAATAGGTTCTTGTTTTACTTGACAGACTTCAATCCTTTAGATATATGATAATGTTGACATTTACACTCATTTACATTTTATGAGAGAGAACATTATGTGAATAAATTACTTTGCTAGCGGCTCTTCAACACAAACCTGACCTAAACAGCACTCTGTGTACATCGGTCCGTGTTGTGCATGTTAAATAAAATGGAAACATATGTTTAATGTTAGTTACGTAAGCAAGAATCTAGGATAAATTGAAATTCAATACATTTCAACACAACATCTGCTCACATGTTTGAAGGCTGCTATTGGATCACTGAGAGTAAACATCATGTGACTATGCATTACTTTACAGAAAGTTTACGACCTACTAGCTACGCTCGTCCTAAATAACAAATGCACCCGAAAAAGTGAAGAGTTAGTTACAAACTAGCTAGAAGTTACTAAGCCTCTAGCGTGAACTTTACATACTTACGAACTTACAAATGGCTGATGCAACACTACCCTGGAGACCAGATATTTCTAAGCAAATTGTTCTAATGTAATGTTATAAGACAAAAAATGTCTGCATCGTCTGCCGCGTTTGAAAAATAGTGATTACTCATGTCAGAAATTCAGAAAAGCTCCAAAATGCCTTTCACATTTTCTAACATAATAATCCATAAATATTTCCAAACATGAATCCAAGGAACTCAGGCAAGCATTAAGATAACTAAGATAACGTGCATGGCACAGCATGCCAGAACCGCCTCTGAACTCCCTATAAAGACCGACCTATGCATATTAGTGAGATGTTGAAATATTGAGAGTGAAATGAACCGACAGTGAATGGTATGCCATGCTTTTTAAAAATCTGATCAACGAGGTGTTTCGGTCTCTCTGAAAGGCAGTATTTCGTTTCTTCAACCAGTGGGGTTAAACAAAAAGCAAATGTTAAGCCCCGATCCTCTGATGTTGTGGCGGGCTTTGAAAGCCAATACCCAGCTCCTCTCACCCAGACTAACCCACCATTTTACAAGTCAAATCAAATGCCTTCTCAAATCAGGACACATAATTTGTGACATTTATGGCAGTTTTTTTTTCCTGTTGTAGCATAATGGATAAAGACAAACCATGAAGACAAAATAGTTCACCCAATAAAAAATTTAATTCCACACCTGTTTCTTTTGTGTAAACAGGCAAAAAAGGCTAAGATTTGTGTTTTTGGAGAAGTTTCCAAAGTGCTAGTGGCCAAAGGAACATGGGGAGAAAGTGCTCCAGAACAGCTTCTGACCGTTCAATCCCTCACTGTAATTTTTCTACATGTGTCATCCACCTACCACTCTTCTTTGTGCAAGGCGATGTCAGGCATGAAAGAGCTTTGATAGATTTAAGACTTATTCAAGCACCAACCGCTTAACCAGGGCATGAACTACACCCCTAACCAGGAGCCTCTTAGAGGCTCCTTAAGCTAACAATTCAAGTGAAATATTGCCCTCAAAACTGTTGGGAAAAGTGTTTTCAACATTTTTTAAAAAATTAAAAAAAAGACATTTTCAAAATGAAACCATTCAAACATTTAGCTGCAATCTATATACTGTGTGTGTGTGTGTTGTGTGTGTGTGTGTGTGTGTGTGTTGTGTGTGTGTGTGAATCCTGTCTATCTCAAAACAGAATAAATTAGCTTCTAAACATAATAAATATAAATGACATGCATTCAAAATTTGAAATCAACAATCTATTCAATCAAAAAAATCTCAAATAAGAAACGCATATATCACGAAATAATACAAATTCTGAATAAGATATCGATATTATGGTTTTCGCTATAGTAGACTTTTGTATGTGTCTACAGAGGTGAGGTTGATGGCCATTTAAGGAAACCTGTTTTTTTCCCCCCTGGTGGAATGTGGGGAGAACAGCGGGACAGCGAGGAGGATAGACGTAAACCTGTGAGTGTTGACCCGGAACAGTCTTCCCCTGCCCTGCAAGCACGGCAAGGTCCACCGTCAGAAGAATAAACTCTCAGTCCTGTTAGCCGCTCGGCTGCATGGATTTAATTTTCACCATCTGTTGCCTTCATGCCTCCATGCTTTCCATTTCTGCCGCACATTCTTCACAAATTCAGTAGCTTCCTTTTTCTACATTTGTAAATGTTGTTGACTGTGGAAAGGGTCCATGTTTACTTTGAATCCCTGGCCATCTCAAGGCCTCCTCTAATCACCCACAGCTGTTCACTTCTCCTTTGCTTTCCTTGGCCCATCTCTTCAAACACACAGACTATATTTCCAATGTAAATTATAGATTTGTGACAGACTAAATAAAAAGTCGGATTGTTATTGGAAGCAACATGTCCTACAGTAATAATGATATTTCATGTTTTTCAGGACATTTTCTTCCCTGGCATCTATCCTGAATAGATTGACAGCTTGTTGTGCACCAGTCTGAGAAGTATTATTGTAGTGATCTCACAGCGCAGATAACAGAGATGTTATTCTTTTGCATACATACATATATCAGTGTTGTTATTGTTAACTAAAACTACTGAAAAACATTTCTGGTAATTGAGAGTAAGCTGAAATGAAATCAAATATAAATATTACACGACAAGTAAGGCGGAAAAAAAAATAGAATGGAATTATTGAAATGTTGCATGGCAACTAACAGAAATAACTAAGTTTTCGATTGAAAGTCCTACACAATTACTACTAAATCGAAATAAAAAATAAAGCTATATTAGAATATAAAAAAAACTAAAGACAAAGTGCATAACAAAATTTATTACAAATAAAGTAAAATACTACTCAGTATTATTAAATACAATATGTGCATGCACTAAAATAATGCCATATACACCAACTGCATTATTTAAAGAAATTACACGATACTTAAGCAATAGCACAGTAAAATGAAATTATTAAGTTTTATTATTTTTTATTTATTATTTAGTCTTTAGCAGACACTTTTATTTCCCCCCAAAAAAGCTATTTCAAATGATGACAATAAAAGCAGTCCAACACTAACAATAAAAGCAGTCAAAACTAAAGTGCAAATGACAAGTCTCGGTTAGGCTAACGCAGTACACATAGCAAGGTGTATATATACAGTATATACATATATAAATATATATACAGTATATACATATATATATATATTAGTACATACAACACACATATATTACATCCATAACTGTACATCACATATACACATATATATATTAATATATATATATTTATATATATATATACACATACATATACAAATATATATATATATATATAATTAATACAACATACCTACATATATTATACAACAAACACACACACACATATCCCCACACCACCATATATAAATATAGATAAAGTAGAATTATAATAGAATAGAAAGTGCTAGGGTTAGAGGGTCAAATAAAGGTGGAACAGATGTGTTTTTAGTCATTTCTTGAAGATTGTTAGGGACTCAGCTGCTCGGATTGATTTGGTCAGGTCATTCCACCAGGAGGGAACAGTTAATGAAAGTCTGTGAAGTGAGATGGCAAAAAAAACAAACATAAAAAAAAAAAAGTGTGTTGACACACAATTGATTTCAACCTACGTTTAGTGAAATCCTACACAAGTACTACTAAAAGTGAAATAAAAATAAATTAAAGCTATACAGAAATATTTTTAAAAACTAAAACTAATATAAATGACAGAAGTGCATAACAAAATTACTAAAAAAGTTGAAATTACTCAAAATGCTAATAAATACTATAATAGTACATCATACTAAAATAACATTTAATCTGCATTTATTTTAAAGAAATAGGAGCAGCTAATCACGTTGCGTGATGATTCACAGCAAACAGCATGTTGGTAGGCTATCTACTTTACATTCACGGGGGGGGGGGGGGGGCTTTGCATTACGCAGTTTATACTAAGCACTTACATGGTTAACATACTTGACCTGAAAACAATTAATCTAACAGCTCTGACAATAAAATAGTCCCAACTGACTAGGCATTGCACATTTCGAACATTTCAAGTGTTTTTGAACAAATCAGTTGAGTGGCTCAGTGACTTATCGCCACTTACTGGCGTAATTATGTAACTTGCGCAGAAAATCCACACCTAATTTATGAACTGACAGTCTAATTTATACATATATTTCTTTCTATTAACTGAACTTCTATTAAACGAAGATATCAAACAGTTAAAGTGTCTTGTTCATAATTCAAAATGGGTTGGCAGAGACTACAAAAAACACGGTTAGTGGTAAAATAAATCCTACCTGTCGCAAAAGTTCTGAAGATCGATTTTTTCCGATGTAAACTCCAAGTAAAGTTAACTCCCAGACAATTGGACGATGAACTTCCAGGTGTTGACACACAAACACAGTTTATCACCAAATCTCCACTGACTTCCATTCTGTTTACCGCTTCAAGATGGCTACACTGTTTATGTGTGTCTGAGTGAGTCATTGAATCATTAGAAAATGTGTTTGGCTTGAGTTTCTTTGGTGGAGCAAAGGCAGACAAACTGAAAATACTTTGTCTAATGCAAGTTAACTTCTTATTTTAAACTGTTGTATCACACGTGCAGTAATGCTGTTCTAAATACCAGCTTGGCTGTCGTTTATACTTGTAAAATTGTATCCTTTTGATCAACCAAATGTAAAAATTATAGAGAATTTCATGTGGAATTTGTCAAATTATGAAACAGTATTCATATTAAATTAGGTTTAGGTTTAGGTATAGTAATGCAGACTCTCAACATTCAGACATATCATACAAACACGTGCGTGTGTGTGTGTCTTTGTTTTGTGTGTTGTGTGTGTGGTGGGTGTGTGGTGTGTGTGTGTGTGTGGTGTGTTGTGTGTTGTGTGTGTGGTGTGTGTGTGGTGTGTGATTTTGTATATATTTGTTTGATTTGTATTTTAGACTTCTACACAATAAGTTTAACCTCTCATGCTGAAAGTTTTTAGGGACAGAGCGAAGAGACCAAGGAAATGAGAAAGAGAGAGAGGCAGAGAGATTGAAAGGACGAGAGCAAAATGTATAAAGAGTCGTCTGTTCTTCTTCCTGCCTGAGGACCTCGTCTGCTCTCACCTGCTCTGTTTGGCAGCAAGTGGAAAAGCAAATTTTACACAGTCTGGGACACAAATTGGCATTCTGAAACACAGTGATTCCTTGAGTGTAATCTAATTAAAGCACACAGCCAGTGGGGTAAAAGCGAGAAAAAAAATATCAGTGCATTAAAAAGTTCAATGGATAGAGAGACATAAAAGTGTCTGACACTCTTCTCCAAACCCATCGTCAAGTTCACTATCTGTACCTAACTTTACAGCTCTTCCCAGTAATGACCAGCAGTGGATAGTCTGGTACACGAAGCCCAGACCAAAAACAGTCACGAGTATAGAGGGTCCGCATAGTTACTGCATTGCAATTTCTGTAACTGTACACCCATTTACAAGACTGCTGGTTACAAACTCACCCAACATGAAACTTCCAATGTTATTTAATTGCCTTTAAAAGTCACATAAGAGGTTAAACCAGCACAAGGTGCTTTGGTTTTCCATCATCCAAGAAAAAGGGATGCACAAATTCCTTTCTCCAGCTTTGTGAGCCATTGTAACTCTATAACTTGATGCAACATCTTGAGTTGAGGGAGAATCAGGTGAGTTTTACGCTAATCCGTGACATTATCCTCCGAGATCTGAAATATGAGCGTAACTTGTCTTTTTGTGAGAGGGGGAAGATGATCTTAGCTGCAGTAAGGTTTAATATTATCACACTTAAAATACTTTAGTTCATCCCGCGATAATGCTTACCACAGAAACAGATGAACAAAACACCTTCGGGTTGATTCGTCCAAACCTGCGGACACTGAGCTGTACAAAGAATATTTTAGCATTGTGTAAGACTGGGGGTTAGTAAAAAGAGGTTGTGAACAGATCAGTGCTTTTCAACTGGTTTTGCTTCAGGACCCAGAATTTTTACTGGACATCAAGTGTTGACCCAACACAATAACCAAGTATTTAAAACCTTGCATTAATGTACTGGAGTTTTATAGATGTATTGCGCTTTTCAAGAATATAGGCATGTGCCCAACCTGCCATGTTAGCACTTGGATTATTTGGGCTGCTTACCTTTGAACCGTTGCAGTTTCTGCCAAGATACACATTTGGACTGCACAATGACAGAGCACCACAACAACACGTTATTATTAAATTTATTTTATTTTTATTTTATTTTATGTTACAATGCATTACAATATGGGTAGCTGCAGTTTCATATATGCATTTTGCATTGTTTTCTCCTGCTATCTCCAACCCTGTCTTCATCAGAACAGATCTACTGTGGATCCTCTTAAAAGCTTATTTTTTACTTTATTTCATTTTATTTTAAAATACTATTTTTATATTATTTTTTACAGTGCATGACAAATGTTAGTTGCATTTTCATATTTAAATTAGCGTTGTTTTTTTCCAATCATATCAGAACAGACTTGCTGTGGATCCTTTTAAAAGTTGATATTTATTTATTTTTTTATTTATTTGTTTATCAATGCATGGCAATATGGTTAGTTACATTTTCATGTATGCATTATTTTTCCCTGCTATCTGCTACCCTATCAGAACAGACCTGCTGTGAACCAATGCATAAGACATTTTAGAAAAGTTCCTAGGCCTTATCTTCTGCATCTAGTGCCTGTTTTTCCTCATTTGAATCTGTGTTTTAATTGCAGTTTTGATGCTTTGGGGCATGATAGACCATACATGATACACACGACATCGCAACACCCAGTAACCTTGTATAGTCATGCGTGATTCATTACTTTAAAAGTGCCTTTCAGCCTTTGATAGTCCACAAGGGCCTTCAGGCCAGGTCCTCCACATCACAGTGGGGTGCTCTTCATTTTATATCATCTGTAAACTAAATCAAACAATACTCCATTGCAGCCCATATCTCAGATCACTCCTGTGAGGGAGAAAAAGAGAGATTGAATGAGTTAAGAACAGGTTGGCACACATCATAAGCACCTAGATGACAGCAACATCCATGCGTGCGTGCGTGCGTGCGTGTGTTTCGTCTTTGGTGAGACTGCGTGGCCCATTGGCCTCCAACCTCAACCCTATCACCAGCAATGATGTGATCATAGCCAATAACACAATATCCACCAACGTAAAAGGCCCCTATTAGGGTTGTTCACTATTATTTCCCTCACCCTATAAGTTTTCATCTTTGGCATTAACTTTAAACAAAACTGCTAATGCTAGTTCTGAAGCCCTATGAATAATTAAAATTAAAGTCACAGTAGGGTTTGCACAACTTATTTTTTTTTCATGGGAAAACATGACTGGTCTTATCTAAATATGTACCATTTCACCATGTTTTACATCAGTTTATAGGTGAAATGGTAAAAGTACATTGACTTTTACTCCAATTTGAATAATAAATATTGATCACACTGTCTACATCTCTACAGTCAGATTAATTCTGCTTGAATTATAGTTTAACATGCCTGTGGCAACATTTCTGCAAAATGATACAGTATTACATTGCTTCTTGCACATTTTGTACCACTTTCAAAATGAAATGTCTGGTTAGAGGTTCTAAAAGTTTAATCGTAAAAAAAAAAAAAAAACTAAATCCCACTAACCGAATAGTGTCATATTGGTGGCCGAGAGAGCTCACTCGCTGCATGAAAAAAAAAAAAAACACGCTGCAAATGCTCACAACACAAACAAATACAGAAACACCCTGCAAATGCTCACAACACAACCCAATAAAGAAACGCACTGCAAATAGAAAAAACACCTGCAAATTAAGCACAACACAAACAAATAAGGAAACGTGCTGCAAATATTCACAACGCAAACAAATAAAGAATTGCGCTGCAAAAACAAAAAATAAATATGTTTATTATATAAGAAAAAATGAAAACAAAAATGGTTACTGTAACCATGCACAAATTAACCATGGATTTACTACACTAACCATAGTTTTAACCATGGTATTTGTACATCTGTGGTTATACAAATGGTAATCAATACGCCAAAAAAAAAAAAAACATGTTTAATTTTCTTTTTGTTGGGTAAATTGTGGTGGTCTATGCTACTTTGCCTTTTTCTTTATTGTTGTGTTGTGAGTCTTTGCATCACGTTTCGTTTTTGCAAAGCGCGTTCTTGTTTGTGTATGTTGAGTATTTTTGCAGCGCGTTTCTGTTTTTGCAGAGCGTTTCTTTGTTTGTGTTGTGAGTATTTGCAGTGCGTTTCTTTATTTGGTTGTTTTGTGAGTATTTGCAGCGCGTTCCTTTGTTTGCAGCGCTTTTCTTTGTTTTGGGTGTGAGTATTTCAGCGCGTTTCTTTGTGTGTGTTGTGAGTATTTTGCAGCGCGTTTCTTTGTTTTGTGTTGTGAGTTTTTTTGCAGCGCGTTTCTGTTTTTGCAGAGCGTTTCTTTGTTTGTGTTGTGAGTATTTGCATCGCGGTTCTGTTTTGGCCAGCGCGTTTCTTTGTTTGTGTGTTTGAGGTATTTGCGGCGCATTTCCTTTGTTTGTGTTGTGAGTATTGGAGCGCATTTCTTTGTGTTGTGTTGTTGATTATTTGCAGCGCGTTTCTGTTTTTTTTGCAGCGCGTTTCTTTGGTGTGTGGTTGTGATCTTTGCAGGGTTCCCGTTGTTTGTGTTTGTGAGTAGTTGCAGCGCGTTCTGTTTTGGCACGCGCTCTTTGTTTTTGTTGTGATATTCCACGCCTTTCTTTGTTTGTGTTGTTTCTGTTTTTGCAGCGTGTTTCTTTGTTTGTGTTGTGAGTATTTGCAGCGCGTTTCTGTTTTTGCAGCGCGTTTCTTTGTTTGTGTTGTGAGTATTTGCAGCGCGTTCCTGTTTTTGCGCGCGTTTCTTCTTTTGTTTGGTGTTTAGTATTTGCAGCGCATTTCTTTTTTGTGTTGTGGTATTTTGCCAGCGCATTTCTTTGTTTGTGTTGTAAGTATTTGCAAAAGGCGGCGTTTCTGTTTTTGCAGCGCGTTTCTTTTTTTGTTTGTGTTGTGAGTATTTGCAGCGCGTTTCTTGTTTTTGCAGCGCATTTCTTTGTTTGTGTTGTGAGTATTTGCAGCGTGTTTCTGTTTTTGCAGCGCGTTTCTTTCTTTGTGTTGTGAGTATTTGCAGCACATTTCTGTTTTTGCAGCGCGTTTCTTGTTTGTGTTGTGGGTATTTGCAGCGTGTTTCTGTTTTTGCAGTGCGTTTCTTTATTTGCAGTGCGTTTCTGTTTTTGCAGCGCGTTTCTGTTTTTGCAGAGCGTTTATTTGTTTGTGTTGTGAGTATTTGCAGCGCGTATCTGTTTTTGCAGCGCGTTTCTTTGTTTGTGTTGTGAGTTTTTGCAGCGCGTTTCTTTATTTGCAGAGCGTTTATTTGTTTTTGGTTGTGAGTATTTGTATAAGCGTTTCTGTTTTTGCAGTGCGTTTCTTTATTTGCAGTGCGTTTCTGTTTTTGCAGTGCATTTCTTTATTTGTTTGTGTTGTGCGCATTTGCAGCGTGTTTCTGTATTTGGTTGTGTTGCGAGTATTTGCAGCACACGTTCTGTTAACGGATGAGCTGTTTTTCCTTAATTTGCTGGTGCTTTTTTATTTGCAATGTGTTTCTTGAAGTTGCAGCGCGTTGAGCTCTCTCGGCCACCGTAGTCAACAAAAGCAAATGTGAGATAAAAATATATTTGCTCATGCAACCATTTCATTTTAGTTTTCGTCTTGAGCTTGTTTCTTTATCAGAAAAGCCATAGATATGGAATTGATTATGTGATGCAAGCATCAAAATGTATTAGTTCCTTAATAAAGCACTATTTTAAAAGTCTTTTGAGGTCTTACATAGCATTGTGAAAGGAACCACATAAAAGTGATTCTTTATTAATCGATAATTTGCCCGTTTAATTATAATTTGTATAAAAAGGAATGAATGTTGTTGGTGTTTTACTGCAACTGTTGTTCATTTCAGCTGGAAACTGCAGTGAATTGTATATATAGGTACATTCTTGGACTTTTGCAAAACATTTAGGCAGAGACACGTTTTCCAATAAGCTTATGTTGCCCAATGAACTGAGATTTTTCAGGTTCCCTGAATGTTTCATAAACAAAAAGTGGTCGGGATTCACTTTAGAACTCAACTTTAGGGACTCACTAAGGTAAGTGCTCGCTTCATAAATTGAGGCAATGCCAATCTACTGTCATGCCAATGAGGACAAACAGAGGCCCTGTGGGATTTTTGTAACAATAGCAATACATCACTGCACCAATTAGCCCTGTTACATGCTAAATTAAGAGCTTCACATGTATCATCTTTACCAAATATCTGTCAACATATGTGCGTGGATAAAAAACACACATAATGAGTTTTAAAACATTACATTAGTAGACATTGTGACAACATTCTGTAAAACAATATTGTGTCATGGTGCTCTTCGGTGAGCCCAAAAAAAAGGTCCAGAATTCTCTGCTTTGTTTTGCCTCTAGGCAACATTACAGGTCTTTAATAGAAGTATACAATAATCTAGGTTTTGAAAAATAAGATTGATAAGCTTTCAACAAGGATGGGATGCAGTCTTAGATATCAATATATCAGCCCTCAGTTTGCATCCTATAAGAAATCTAATCCCTGATTTTACCCTGATTTGCATAGGCGAGCACACTGCTCACTCTTATGATGGAAAAAGAGACATATTCTTAATTCAAGAAGCCTCCCCCACTCTGCTAACATGTCATGGTGCATTCCCAAGGACCCAAACGAGACAGAATGAATCTGAGCATAGATGTGGCCGCTGGGTTTCCCTCCTTCCCATTCTCTTTACTTCCCACTCGGCTTTGGGATTTTATTCATTTTATTTAATTATCCTAAAAAGCTCTTTTTACACCATAGCAGCGGCGCTCTACTCCCCCATTATGAGCTATGTAATTTAATAAAGCTCCATTAAAGGGAGAATTTGATTAAAAAATTAAGCTGCCACGATCACCCCTTCCCCCAACCCCAATTTAGGATGAGATCCAATATTTCACATTATGAATATGTCGAGTAGAAATTATCACCGCAGGACAAATTAATACATTTCACGGGACCTCTGTGATGACAAGTAGAGGAGACGAATGTATAGAAAGTTAAAGAAAGGGAAAATGAAGTGTGAACTTCTGCCTTTATCTCAGGTGTTCCACCTTTTTTCCGCTCTTGTCTTTCTCATCATGCTCCATGTTCAAATCTCTTCTCATAATTCCACATTTTCCACTTCCTCCTGACCAAGTGCGAATCAAATAACTCAAATGGAAGTCTCTTGGCCTCGTATGACGACACTGCCCTGCAATTTCACGAGGACCCAAGCAAAGTCTGTGTTGCGACTTTCTAGCTTCACTTTGGAAAACATTAATGTTGCCTAATTGTTTATACATAGTGTAGCGACCCTTTGAAATCCCATCTGCCCCGCCGTCCAGCCAGAACAAGCATGCTGTGTGTACACACAAAGACTCGCTGATAAAGAAAACGTGTGAGCTGTCGATTGCCATCACTCACGAGCGAGATGGTAGGATTTCCAAAAAAGCATAAATGCACGATGCAGTTTAAAGTTAAATGGCATTTTGGCAATACAGTTTTGGAGAAGAAACATAATCTGTGCAATTAATGCCTGAAAATTGTAGCCTGGATCTAGTAGTGGTTTGAAGCATAAGTTATTGATTTTGAAATGAAAACCTGTACTCTTCAAGGTTAAATCCAGTCTACCCTCGTTACGGCTCTGTCCTTGAGAGGACCCACATTAGGGGCCGCAGCAAGGAGGAGAGAGGGGCTGCTTTAATGAAGGTAAATTTAATGGGATTTAATGTAGCTGGGGGCAATGGAGCAGCAGAGATAGGGTTTTAACAAAGAGCCGGGGAGCAGGGGTACAGCCCAGAGAGCAGCCATTTTCCATTCTTTTTATTTATTTCGCCATTCAGTCAGATGGGATGAAAGCACACCATGTCTTAGTTGTAAGTGGGTCCCTCGAGTCAGCACTTACTCTTTGCTCTGGAGTCAAGCCGGCAAAAAAGAACCCCGGCTTTTCCAACCCTGTCATCTACACAGCCTATTGTACAGACCAATATAACATGATACAATTTTTTTTTAAAAGGATCCCAATCTGTTCCTTCAACCTGAGCCGAGGACAACGGGACGTAGGCACCGTGCCGTCCAAGAATCTGACGGTACATTCTAAAATTCTTCTCGAAGAATGCATTTAAATGATTTACGAGCCACTGATGTGAAAGACACACTCATTTTGCAAATGCTCAGCATGTCTTGGCTCCTTCAGAGCTGTGGAATAATTGTTTTTATTGTACGACCGAGTTTCATTTCTACGGAGCCCCGCACATGGCATGCAGGAAAAAAAATAGTAGTCTAAATCGGGCGCACAAGTTACTATTTCGTTCCCTCGATTTATAAAATGTGTGCACGATTTACTAATTCGTTCCCTTGATGTACTAAAACATGCACACGATTACTATTTAATTCCCTCGATTTTCTATTTCTTTCCCTCGATTTATAAATTGTGTGCACGATTTACTTATTCATAACTCTTTATTTGCTAAATTGTGCACGCGATTTATAAATCGAGAGAACGAATTAGTAATTTGTGCATACGATTTAGCAAATCGAGGGAACTAATTAGCAAATCGAGGGAACGAAATAGTAATCGTGTGCACATTTTAGGTACATCAAGGGAACGAATTAGTAAATCGTGCGCTCCGTACATTTCTATTCCATGCAATCCATTGTCTGCTGCAGCATAGCGTAACCACTGCATTCTTTCTTTATTTACTTCTTTCTTTGACAATGTCAGTGTCACAGTCTCACTTAGGCTGAGGACACACTAGACGATTTTCAAATCTTAACCGATTTTAAAACCATGTGAGACCACAGACATGAAGACAGTTTCAAACGATTTTTAGCCTTATAATCCTCTGAATGCTCACACTAGATGATTCGACCAGACCGCGATTGTAGGAACGATTTCACAGTGACACGAGAGCTCACGGAGACTCGCGAGATCAAAGGTGACTAGAGAAGAAAAACACATGGAGGACAGTCGACGTTGTCAGCTGGCTCTCCTGGCGAGCGTTCTGTTGTACAGTGAAAAACAAAATAGGAAAAAAAGAATGTGGGTGATGTTCTTGCTCAGTACTCTACATTTGTGGTGTGTTTGTAGCTGCCAAGTTTCAGCTATAGAAGCACGCAACATCCAGTAGGTGGCGCTTGCTCACTCTCACTGGCTATCATGGGTAGCCCATCAAGAATCATAAATATCAAACACCTTTGATTTGAAAACAGGGGGTCCCCAGGACTGGAATTGGGAACCACTGACTACAACACAGTTCCGTGACCGTCAGAAAGTGGTTATGTCACTCATATCGTGTGGTATCTTTGATCAGGGGTTATACTAGTGTTAGTTTAGAAGCATTGATATAGTTTTATAGTTTTTTAGATTTTACTTTTATGTTTTGTTTTGTTTTACATTTTTTTAATTTTTTAGTTAAGTAAGTTTTCGTAATTTTGCAGTTTGTTTGTTTTCTTGTTTATTTATTTAAGCATGTCTACACAGTTTTTTATAGTTTTCAGTTTTATTTTATTTTAGTATTTTATTTTTTAAGTTCAAAAATGAACAAAACCATTTTTAAGTTTTTTTTTTTTTTACTTTATTTTAGATAATGTTTATTTTATTTCAAGTAATGTTTTAATGGCAATACATTTTATTGTATGTGTTCTTTCTCATTTTTATTTTAGGCAAAATTTAAAAAAAAAAATGTGTTTGTTTAAGTTTATTTTTTTCATATTTGATTTAATTTGATTTAATTTTTTTAGTTTTAGTTAGTGATAATAACCCTGGGTTGTACACATGCCTCCATCTGCCTTTCACAAAAAAGACCAAACAAGTGGTGATTCAAGGAGTTGTCAACTTTCAGACCTGCTTCCATTATTAATTGCATGTAGCTTGCATAACAACTGTTGAGGCACCATCGGATGAGTCAAGCTGCACAGTATTGCGCTGAGGTCACATTTCTCTCCGCCGTGCCCTCCACTTCCCATGTGCTTGATGAAAACAATGTGTGCTCTCTGCAAATAACATCAAACAGCCCGCTTCTACAGTAATGCCCCATAAATATGCCCAAATCTTGAAAAGCAAAAATAATTACTTTCATACCTTGTACTGAGGCCGTCGCACAGATTCATTTCTCTTTCCAACCCTCTCAACACCACACTTTTCTCATTCCAGCCTCACAAATCAGCCTCCGCCGTGAATGCAGAGTTGGGATGCTTTAAAGAGCACAAACAACACATTAATTAGAAGTGTCAGCGCAATGAAATTGCTCATAGTTTTCTCTGTAAAGTTTCATAATAATAATACCACTAACCCATTAAACATCACTTGTATTTTACCCATGCCTGGCAGACAGTCTAGTCTAAAAATGAATTACAGTTCATCTCCAACTTATTTTACTCCTGAGATGAGTTCACCCAACACGCTTATGTTGAATAATGCCGCTCCGCATTTTAATCAGCAAAACACTGTTGATGCATCGCTTCACACGCGTTCTGCCAATCTCAGAGGGGTCGCTCAAAACTTTAGAGGAAAACAAGCACTCCGTTGCTAAGAGGTCAAACTCGGGGTATATACAGTGGGTACGGAAATTAATTTTCGACTCCCCCTTAATTTTTTCACTCTTTGTTATATTGCATCCATTTGCTAAAATCATTTAAGTTTTTTTTTTTTTTCTCATTAATGTACACACAGCACCCAATAGTGACAGAAAAACACAGAATTGTTGACAGTTTTGCAGATGTATTAAAAAAGACAAACTGAAATATCACATGGTCCTAAGTATTCAGACCCTTTGCTCAGTATTTCGTAGAAGCACCCTTTTGATCTAATACAGCCATGATCCTTTTTTGGGAAAGATGCATCAAGTTTTTCACACCTGGATTTGGGGTCCTCTGCCATTCCTCCTTGCAGATCCTCTCCAGTTCTGTCAGGTTGGTGGTAAACGTTGGTGGACAGCCATTTTTAGAGATGCTCAATTGGGTTTAAGTCATGGCTCTGGCTGGGCCATTCAAGAACAAAGAACAGTCACAGAGTTGTTGTGAAGCCACTCCGTCATTATTTTAGCTGTTTTTTTTTGGGGGGTGGGGGGTGCTTAGGGTCCTTGTCTTGTTGGAAGGTAAACCTTCGGCACAGTCTGAGGTCCTGTGCACTCTGGAGAAGGTTTTCGTCCAGATATCCCTGTACTTGGCCGCATTCATCTTCCCCCTCGATTGCAACCAGCCGTCCTGTCCCTGCAGCTGAAAAACACCCCCCCAGCCTGATGCTGCCACCACCATGCTTCACTGTTGGTACTGTATTGGACAGGTGATGAGCAGTGCCTGGTTTTTTCCATACATACCGCTTAGAATTAAGGACAAATAGTTCTATCTTGGTCTCATCAGACCATAGAATCTTATTTCTCACCATCTCACATGCGGGTTTTCATGTGTCTTGCACTGAGGAGAGTTTTCCGTCGGGCCACTCTGCCATAAAGTTCCGACTGGTGGAGGGCTGCAGTGATGTTGACTTTCTACAACTTTTTCCCATCTCCCGACTGCATCTCTGGAGGTCAGCCACAGTGATTTTTGGGTTCTTCTTTTCCTCTCTCACCAATGCTCTTCTCCCCCGATTGCTCAGTTTTGCCGGATGGCCAGCTCTAGTAAGGGTTCTGGTCATCCCAAACGTCTTCCCTTTAAGGAATGGAGGCCACTGTGCTCTTAGGAACCTTAAGTGCAGCAGAATTTTTTTGTAACCTTGGCCAGATCTGTGCCTTTTTCCACAATTCTGTCTCTGAGCTCTTCAGGCAGTTCCGTTGACCTCATGATTCTCATTTGCTCTAACATGCACTGTGAGCTGTAAGGTCTTTATAGACAGGTGTGTGGCTTTCCTAATCAAGTCCAATCTATATAATCAAACACAGCTGGACTCAAATGAAGGTGTAGAACCATCTCAAGGATGATCAGAGGAAATGGACAGCACCTGAGTTAAATTTATGAGTGTCACAGCAAAGGGTCTGAAAACTTAGGACCATGTGATATTTTCCTTTTCTTTTTAATAAATCTGCAAAAATGTCACAATTCTGTGTTTTTCTGTCAATATGGGGTGCTGTGTGTACATTAATGAGATTAATAAAATTAACTTAAATGATTTTAGCAATGGCTGCAATATAACAAAGAGTGAAAAAAATAAGGGGGTCTGAATACTTTCCGTACCCCCCCGTAATTAAGACTACACTAACAGCAGTGGTGGGGTACTGAAGGTATAAATTAATGTACAGGCATGCATTTCCAACTCACTGATCCTGAGCCAAGTTCAGCATGTGCGGACATGATGCTCCAGCCAAGGGCACTGCTGTAATGATGGACGGGGTGAAGACATCCTCCAAGACTCCCTTGCCTTTTAAACATTTGCAGAGCAACAGGGATATCCACACGACAGGGAACCCCCAACTGTCAAAGGTCACCGAGCATCTCAAATGTGAATAGAGTGAATTGAATTTGAGCTCATGTGAGCAACTCAAAACTATTTCCTTCACTTTTAAAAATAAAGGTTCTTTATTGGCATCGATGGTTCCACTGGACCTTTCCACTGTGCACAAGGTTCTTAGTAGTGGAAAAAAGGTTCTTTGGATTATTAAAATGTTCTTTACACTTAAAAGAGTTGGTTGTTTTAAGATCTTTAAGACCCTGAAAGCTTCTTTGGGGAGCCAAAATTGTTCTTCTGTTGCATCACTTCATGTACTATACATACTGTATTTTTAAGAAATGGTTACGGTTAGGTTTAGAGGTAGAAGTGGGATTAGCAAATGTATGCTATTTTATTACTAAAATTTTCATTTTCCTGCACAATTCTTTTCGTTACGTTCTTTTTATACTCTATAAAATGGTTACAGTTAGATTTGGTGGTAGGTTAAGGGATATAAAATTGACATCCTTTTTTCCATAAAATGATAAACGTGCGTCTATACAAATATCTTTATGATTTAAATCATTTGTAAATATTTTACATTGTTTAGCTGTAAATACATTGTTTACTGCTTAAATGTTTCAATCAATCAAAACGTACTACAAAACACTGCTACTTCTACTACAAAAATGTGTTTTGTACCTGTAAATGTTACATACTTGAGACCAGGCTGTAAAATAAATAAATAGATTTTTGAACCGTTACCCTTTATATTTTATAGTCTACTTTCATTCCACTAACTATAAGTAACTTGTAACTACGTTTTTGCAAACTTCTTTTTTCTTTCATATGAATACATCAAGATATATTCTACATTCATTTCAGTTAAGACTACAGCTTTTAACAAAGTGGGCCTAGAAAAGGTGTAATTCTAACAAATTGAACATATACATTTTTTTCATTACGTGGAGGTACTTGAACCCAATCCCTCCTCTTGTAGACCCGAGTAACCCCATCAAAAAGCAAAGTCAACATTAATTGGAAAGAAATTAGGTTAACCTTGTCAAACCTAGTTAATTTTTTATACTTACTAAACAACAGTGGTCACAATGAAACAAGCTGCATTGTTCGCACATCTGCATTTTCCATTTAATCTTTGACTTTCATTGGAGCTGTCTGTAATCCTTCAAACATGACTAATGGGAAACATTAAGTACAAGTTCGGGAACAAGTGGTTTTAATTAAAAGCTGCTTCGTAGAGGCCTTGAATGGCTGCATGGGTTTTTTTATAATTCTTCAGAGGAGCCAGCATGTGTTTTTCCTTTTATTAGCCGTTATGGACATACTCGGTCAGCACAAGGTGTTGCACATTTTCTGCAGAAACTTAAAAGCAAAGCACTGCTATCTAAACCATATTTCTCTTCGACAACGGCTTTCAAGTTTTGGAAAGTGACTAAATAGTGACGAATGACTGAAAGGGAAAGCTGATGTAAATGGAACGAAGATGGAGCCGAGTTCAAATAGCCATATTTAGAAAATACAACGTCTTGTGGGCGAAACAAAATAAATGGTTAAAACATGCTGAGTGGCACATCGGAAGGATACGGGAGGAAAAAAGATATAAAACAAAAAAATCAATTTTACAGCTTCCGACAGACGAAATAGTAAGGGATCTCCGCTGGAATCTTCATGGGAAACATTCATGACCTTGTGCTGACAGCAGTTTGTTCCACCCACATGTACTGAACTCAAGTTTATAAGAGTTAATGAACACTACTGCCATACTGATTTTCAGTATGAGTGTGTGACACTTTGACCCCACATTTTAAAGCAGGGTAGTCTACTGCATATGCTTGTAATCACACAACCAAATCCATTCAGAGCATGGCCTATATACAGCGTGTGATGGTCTTGAAATCCAACAGAATGCATATGAAAGAGTCTTTAACTATAATCTCTGGAGACATTGTGTGATTGTGCTGGATTTGGTTATGAAACTGCTTTATGTTGATAACTGCATTATATTTTGTGTTATGTTTAAGATAGATTCTACAAACCTTTTTTATGCATATATTTTAACCATAACGTAAGAGACGTTTAAATGATTAAAATACTTTTAATATAATACATCTTTTATATGATATTAATACTAGTACATATATAGTCTGATCTATCTATCTATCTTTTAAACAAAATCTACATATTTACATTAAAAATGTTACATCTATCTATAGTAGTTTACATTTTTTATTTAGATCCATTTAAGGTTATCCTTCCACCCTCATAGAGGTCAGCATCAGTGAGAGTAATTATATTATTTGTATTATATTATTATGACTCTCCTTTTAATCACTAACCATATATATAATAAGGACAAATATAAACTAATAGAAATACTACAATACCATAACTATCATTAAAATTAATAATTGCAATTGCCGCCCTCATGCATTTCAGCATTGCAGTGAGATGTATGATTATATTATTATGAACTTTATAATCATCTCAACAATATACTAATAATTAACTAAATATAAAATAACTAAAATACAAAAAACTATGGTATAATTCTTATAAATTAATCATTCAATTCCTCCCCATCATGAGTTTCAGCAATGTAGTGAGTTTTTTTTAGTGATATATGATATGACTATTATTAGGTTTACTTTATAACATCTAACCATAATAGATAATAATTACAAAAATAAAATAAATATGAAAAACTAAAACAACTATGATAATACGTCCTATAATATAAAAATTATTAATAATTCATATTATTTAAAATATTTATATTTATATTATGTTTATAGATGATGTTCTAAACTGTTCCTAAATAATTCAATATATATATATACGACCAAATACGTTAAAAAATAATATTAGTGTTAGAATATGGCTTATTGATACTATTATTAATTTACTACACACACACACAGATTGTGTGTGTGTGTGTGTGTGTGTGTGTGTGTGTGTGTGTGTGTGTGTGTGTGTTGTGTGTGTGTGTGTGTGTAAAGTAATAATACAGTAATCTCTTGCCGTTTTAGCAATTACAAATTACTCTATGAACCTTCACTTTGCACTGCAGCACATCATCTATGGCTGTACTTATGGTTCATTCTATGAAATCACTGCTGAAGGTCTCATGTAATCAAATGTAATTACTTCAATCACATGTTACTTCTTCAAATCAGTCATCATATCAATCCATTGATGTATGCAGGGCCTTTTCTTCATGCAGCTCATGGCATATTTCAGCCTTTGCATATTATTCTTTTGTCCATCTGCTCGGAATCTTCCCCTTGAGTCTGCTTAGAAATGGCGGACAGTGCTGAATGCTCAGCGTGCTCGTCTGCATCTGAAGATGTCTGGAAAAGCCATCAGTCCGAGCCCGTTTTCGGAGTATGTGCTCTGAACTGCCTCCCGGACTTGGCGGTGTCCATGACAGGTCCTCTCCTGGTGAGCTTGCTCCCATGATGAATGGCCACCTTTCTATTCTTTATTGCTCCACTAAATCATACAACTGCCATGTGTTTATAACCCATTTTTGCTGCTTTTTTTTATCCCCCCTCTGTTTTTTGGAATTAAACTACAGACGTCTTATTTTTTTCTAATAAGGAACATACAGGTCTAAGAGACTTTTTGCATGAAGTTTGCATGCAGGCTTCTAATTCTAATGCAGATTCTTTTCTACTAACATCCAATAAGCATGTGCACACATTCATGGTAAGGTGCGGTCAGGATTGCTGTGGATATTAAAACATGATTGGTCTGAAAAATCTGCAGCTTCATTATTGAAATAGTAGCAAATGGAAAGCACAAAAACCATTAAGCCCCTTCAACTAACAGTCTTGATGCTCTAATTAATAAAGTGAATATTTGGAGTGGTTCAATTCTGTTGATAATTCAATTGTGCAGCGCTTAATGTCTAGATGGTGCAATGTATCATCTTCCTGTATACCACAAAGTAATTCTCATTCTGTACCTCCTGGTCAAGTACTTTTATACTCAGATTTTTTCCCATTAGGAAACTGCCCCAGTAATCAATACAGTGCATTATTTCAGCTATTGCTTTTGCTGAATTAACTGCAGTCTGTGTGAAATATGTTGCATGGATATGATACATCTCCATAGTGCAATCATACTTTCTACTGCCTGATTACCTCTAGCTCTGCTCATTCCAATGGTTTGCATAAATCTGAGATTTGTGTGTGTGTGTGTGTGTACTGTCATATATTCTCTCTATAGATAGATAGATAGATAGATAAGAGATCAGATGATAGATATTTATAGACTAGATAGATAGATAGATAGATATACATCAACTAACAAGACACACACTTCTAAGCAGTTATTTCTATAATTATATAATCTAAGAAATTTTTTCTGGCACATTTTTGCACATTTACATACCTTAAAAGAAAATGTGCATTATTCTAGTTAGGCTTGTGCAGAATTCGTAGTGTGTGTGTGTGTGTGTGTGTGTGTGTGTGTGTGTGTGTGTGTGTGGTGGGGGGTGTGTGTGTGTGTTTGGGTGTTGGGTACTGTGTGGCGTGCGTGTGTGCCGTGCATGGTGAGGTGCGTGCGTGCGTGTCGTGGTTTGTGTGTTTGTGGTGGTGTGTGTTGTGTGTGTTTGGTGTGTGTGTATATCCAGACCTGGCCTCATATTTATTTAAAGCATAACTTCATTGACGCTACCAACAAAAGATAATTTATTTGAAAAAGAAAGAGTTTCAGATGCCAGGCTGCTATGAAGCACCAGAGCCATCATTTATTTATGTTTGGTTAATAGCCCTAGCCGCATTACAGGCAAGGTTGTGACAGCACTGAGCAACAGCCAAGTCCAATTTTGCTGCTCTCCACATTTTACCTTTCCAAACTGCACAGGCACCGAGTCTGAAATACAGCTGCTCTCGCCCATCAATCACTCTTCAGTCCACACATGCAGACAGGTAGAGCTGCCTCTAGTGCACCTGTGTGGAGTAAATTCTGCTGCACTGGCAGAGCCTTACACTGGCTGTATACGCATTCAGATTTAAGACAGCTGAGCCACTTATTTTAGTCACTTAAGGCATAGAATAAAACACTGCAATCCGAACCTTGGGTATCTGCAGGAGACTTTCTCTTCTTGTAATGGTAAGACATGTTTCGTGATGTTTCTCCATAAAGAGCTGCATATGGTGTTAGGTCTGGCATTTGTTCTGTAAGTGCTCTTCAAAAAACTGTCAGTGTGGTTTTGAAGTATACTCTGTACTTTGTCTCCACCTAGTGATCATATGCAAAAACCATTTCAGGAAAAAAATAAAATAAAATAAACAGAATTACCAAAAATGGACTAATAATAAAAAATAAATAAATCTGATTAGTCATGCAAATAACCTAGAAATCCAACTGTTCTGAAATCCTTATTTGTTTCTCAGTATGAAGCAGCAATAACTTTCTTGGGGACCATGGCACACTGATCAGTTGTGCTGTGACTGACAGGTTTTTATGAGCTATCAGTCATCTAAAGCGTGGCGTGTGTGTGTGTGTGTGCTGTGTTGTGTGTTGTGGTGTGTGTGTGTGTGTGTGTGTGTGTGTTCGTGTGCATGTTTATGTGGTTTATGAGGACACAAATTTGTATAATAACATGGGTATGACATAGGTATTACAACGAGAAGGTGATTTATGAGGATATTTTCAGTGTCCCCATAATTCAAAAGGCTTATAAATAATTCAGGATGAGTTTTTTTGAAAATCTAAAAATGCAGAAAGTTTCCTGTGAGGGGTAGGTTTAGGGATAGGGTTGGTGTAGGGCAATAGAAAATATGGTTTATACAGTATAAAAACCATACGCCTATGGAATCCCATAACCATAAAACAAACCTGTGTGTGGGTGGGTGTGTGTTTGTGTGTGTGTGTGTATGTGTGTTGTGTGTGTTGTGTGTGTGTGTGTTTGTGTTTGTTGTGTGGGAGGGCTGACCCTGCCTAGCCTGACAGTTTGAGAGCAGGAAGCAAGGACTACCATTACATCAGCAATATAGATCTTTTTCTTTAAAAAAAACAATAATAATAATATACAGCCTGACATATCATTTGTTATAATTTGTACAAATAAAATGACAACATTCAGTCCGTACTCAGTTTCATTTTTATTTCTAATCTGTAAATATATTTTTGAATAGGGGAATAAGAAAGACTTAAGAAAGAATAAGAAATATTTTTAATATTTTTAGGGAAAATGTATGTAATATATTTTTTGTAAGCTATCATCAATGACGAATTGTTATCATTTTGTGAAGGGACTGAATAGAAATATCCCTGTGTTATTCTTAGGGAAGATATTGTATAGAGCACAACATCACAAAAAAAGAAAAGAAGTATAAAAGTCATTAATAAAAAAATGTCTTGCAATTTTGAATAGCATATACCATCATACTATTCAGAAATCACTGCTTTATGATTTACACAAATACAGTTAGTAATGTTCTGACAACGTTTTTTATTACTATGTTTTAATTACATTTATTACCAACTCAATGCGGCAACATAGAGCACAAAGCTGAAATATTCTGGACACAGCTGCTGCAAATTGTTGAGATTTGACCCAAAAATGTGCATGTGTGTAGCATAAGACTGAAAAAAAAGGAATAAAACAAAAGATTAACAAACTGTTTTGGTGTGAAGGGGCAGCAAGCAATGTTGCCACGTCTGCTTATTATAGCAACTTTGGCTTGTGTTTTTTTCAGACGGTCTTGAAAAAATAAGATACTGATAAATAAATAAATTGTATTCATTATTAAATTAAATTTTACTAAACAATATCTAAAATAAATCAATAAAAAGCAGTTGGAGTTAACATGTCTTATGAATTTTGACAATAATAAGACAATAAAATCACCATTTTAAATTCAGTGATGAGATGGTTGTTTGGTCCTAGAGTAACATATCAAGGGAATTGGACTTTTATTGAAAGGTGCTAGAAATGGTTCAAGGAATGAAAAAAAATGCCAGAACTTTATAGAAAACTTGAACAAAATCCCTTTCAAAGGTGTGCATATAGGGGTTCCCTATGCAGATTGCATGATGTGCATATGCCCCACCACCCAAAACTAGAGGTTGCTTATTTTTGGCTTGTTTTCCCAGACCGGGTTGCTTTTTTTGGGCTTGTTTTTTCAGTTTTTTTTATTTCTCTAGCAAAACCTGGCAACACTGACAGCAACTATTGAATAAGACCAACAGATGTAAGAATAAAGTCCAAATCTACTCGTACTATTAAGGAGAAAAATAAATAAATATAAACAAAAAAATTACTGACTGCACCTTTAAATATCCAAATAGTTTTGCGGGGCACTCAGCAGTGTTCTTGTTGATAGTGTTGATAGCTAATACAATTCTCTGGTGAAAGAGCTTAAGCTGATCTTATTGTATCACTTGAAATGTGAAACAATTTGAATGTGGCAAAAGAGCAGGAATGTAACGCAATAGCATGTTATCATGCTGCCTTTGATCAATAGCACCGCTGACCTGATAGCAAAAGGGCAAAGTTCAAAAATAAAAACTACTTGCTGTTCTCCTGAAGCAAGAAGATGGGCATCCAGCCACCAAAACGCCTCGCAGACTTATATAATTAACACTACGTCTGGGACAACCGTGTGGTCCTGCCGTAGGCCTCAGTGCTACTCATTGCCCCAGGCCTTAAGGTGCATCGCTGAGATAAAGCAAATCAACCAACGAAGCAATGCTATGCTGTAGTTACTGAACAATAAATATGAGCTTGATGTTATTTCCCACTGAAGACTGAGTCATGTTTACCTGGTCCAGATCCCTCCCCTTTATGATTCCCTCTGCACTGATAAGAGAACAGCAAACACATAGACATTTGGCAAAATCTCAGCCTCTCTATCAGTCTAGCTCTGATGAGCCTTGGACAATAATTACTGTATTTCAGCAAATCAAAGAGCTCCGCTGCAGTTCCTGGGTGCAGGGAACCTATGGCAGAACAACGATCTCTACGTGATTCCACCATTTGAAGTCCATTGATAGGGAACGGCAGAGTGATAGATCCAAGAGTGCACTGATAAGCTCGGATGGACTCAACAGGCCGCTGAGTGAACCGCTGGTGAGCTTTACGGTGTGCTGTTGATTCTCCAATACAGGCCAAATCCTGACTTTACCATGAAGATCTCTGGGACTTCACTCGACCTGAGTGCAACAGACTATGGGATAACCCTGGACCCTACATTCACCATGCTGGAGTTTGACGGTCTACGTGTTCTCCCTGTGCAAACAGGTACGTCTAACCTTTGGTCTACTGACTTAATACTCAGTTATTGACGCAAAAATACAGTGATGATTTCTGAAAACAAGACTCATGGAACGCTTGAAGATCCTGCTGGAAAAAAAAACAGCTTTTTAAATCAACTGGCCTACCCAGCTAACAAAAATATGTTCTAAGAGTGTTTTGTTAACATTATAAAAATATTATTTCCGAACATTCTCTGAACGTTCCAAACGTGCAATTTCTAAAAAATGTTTTAAAAACACTTTCAAGAATATTAAGGGAACATTCCATT
This sequence comes from Sinocyclocheilus anophthalmus, assembly GCA_018155175.1. Taxonomy (NCBI): domain Eukaryota; kingdom Metazoa; phylum Chordata; class Actinopteri; order Cypriniformes; family Cyprinidae; genus Sinocyclocheilus; species Sinocyclocheilus anophthalmus. The sequence goes on from JADLZN010003545.1 coordinate 110,742, forward strand.
TTATCATTTTGCAAACATTATGGCAACCATACTTTTAAATGGTCTCTAACATTCTGAACCAAGTAGTAATATATAAACAAACATTCTATTAATGTTACTGGAAGAATATGTTTATCACTTTGAGAGAACCTTGCCATAATTTTAGACAAAGTTCTGAGAACTTAGTTAATGCTGGTTAGTGCTGGTGAACCAGTTTAGCCATGTAAACCAACATGATCTTTCTAATGAATCTGGTTGACCAAAAAAGTGTGGCTGGTTAAGGTAGTTATGTCACTGATTATACAGTAAGTGCGTGCATGAAAAAGAAAAGAACAAGCCATTTAAAAATGTATCTCTCTTGTATTCAAGTTGGTTTCATATGGTTTTTAAAATGATTTCAGATTTACATTTAATGACTCTAAAAATGTAACCATAAGAGTTATATATATCTTAATCATTATTTTGAAATGTATTTTAAAATCATTTTCCAAGGTAAAAAGTTTATACATATGAATTATTATTGAGTATAATATTTGCCCATTACCTGATCTAATCATGCCTTGTTGTAAATTGTCAAAAATGTTCATAATTGTCTGTTTATATATATATTTTTTTCTGCATGTTGTTTGTACTATGTGATTTTGATTGTCGGCAAAAATGATTCAAGCTATATTTTCTAATAAATAGTAATACCAGTAACGGTAACACTTTACAGTAAGGCCCCGTTTGTTAACATGTACTAACTAACATGAACATGAACTAAAAGTGAGCAATATATATTTACAGCACTTACTAATCTTTGTTAATGTTAATGAATAAAAAATACATTTGATCATACTTTATGATAGTTCACAGTGCATTAACTAATATTAACAAATTTTGATCTTAAAAATATATCAGTAAAAGTTAATGTCTTAGTATATAAATATTTTAGTATTGTTCAATCGTAGTTCATGTTAACTATTAACTAATGTAGTTAGCTTTAAGTAGGTTAAGTAAATGAAACTTTATTATAAGGTATATAAATATATATATATATATAATATATATATATATATATATTAATAATAATCTATAATATTATATAATACGAAGAACGTCATTCTCAGTCTTTCATTCCTCATTCATTCATTTTCTTCATTATAATATCGAGACATTTGTCTCACCCTGACATTCTTGAAATGAAATGTAAATAAATTGATAGATAAAGCAAAAAATGAGTGTACCATCATTGACCTAGTTAACAATCCCACAGAGTAGCATCCCATTCTCCAGCCCAGCTTCCAAAACACAATTTATGCTGTTGATCAGCAAAGTTGCTCTTTTCAGCAGTGGAGGCTTGTTTGAATATGATTGGTATTGCATTTGAGTAGCATATACACTACATGCACAGTCGAGTTCAAACAAACACAAAGATAAATGTTTAAATGTCAGCAGTTTGTATGCATGTCTGCTGCCAGTGAACATGGAGAACTGCAGTGCAAGCCAAGTAGAGCATGTGTTTAACCACTCTCATTGTTAAACTCTTCCATACTTGAGTATTTAGGCCATTCGATCACAGAGCAGGGCACTACAAGGTAACGTCACAATGACATTAGATGCTGCTATTTCAATTACTGTCTGGTCATAAGAGGACTTTTCAAAAGCCACCACTTCAACCTGTTCCTGCTTTCCATTATAATAAAATTTTCTTTAATCATTAGAAGCGCTGCTGATTCAGACATACTGGATCCATCTTACCAAAGCACACATGCGTGGGTGCCAGAAGCATTGTAGACTCTTAATATAATATAACTGCCCTTTGAACCTAGAGGCGTTCTGTATGTTAGAGCATATTACCTCTCTGAGTGGCTTTAAAGTGCTGAGTGTATTATCTGCGTACACTAGGCTTTATTCCTGAAGATGTGACATTCACTGGCTTGGGATGCAAACTGGTGGCAATCAAATTCTGTGCGCAATTTAATGCAACACATGAGGGAATTGAATTCAATTTTAGCTAACACTGCGAAATTACCTGGGAAATAGCAGTAGACTGAATCTTTTCACTGACCTGTTTAATTAAATGGAGTTTCTCTTTCGCAAAGTAATAAATACAGACACTCAGATAATAAATAATAAATACAGACGCCAGGCAGATAATCCACTGGGTGATTGGACACATTTCCTCCGCTCAGTTAGAATTGCAATCGTTTACGTCATGGATCAGGGGCACTGACGTAAATTTTTCCAGCTTGTCTTTATGTAAAAAGAAAATATATCATATAATAATAAAGATATTGTTTAACTTCACCCAAAAAAGTAAAGTTAAAGCAGCTAAAGTCAGATACAGTCGTTATTTGTCCTAAACAGTTCAACCAAAAAATGAAATTTGCGGCAATTTGATCCAAAAAAATACTTTTGCTCTCCAAAACATCCGAGATGTAGATGAGTTTGTTTTTCATCAGAACAGAGTTGGAGAAATGTAGCATCACATCAATTGCTCACCAATGGATCCTCAGTGAATGGGTGCCATCAGAATGACAGCTGATAAAAACATCACAGTAATCCACAAATAATCCACACCACTCCAGTCCATCAATTAAAGTCTTGTGAAGTAAAAAGCTGGTTTTAAGAAAAAGAAAAAAACATAAAGACATTTGTAAACTTCGAAAAATGCTTCCTGTCCATAATATGATATCTCCAGTTGAAAAAGTTCATTTAATCTGAATCCGAGATGAGAATTATTGCACAGTCAGTCCAAAACAGTTCTAAACAAATTTGTTGGTGGATTTTAATGTGAGAGGAGAACAGGGGTTGGACTTTTCCACTGGAGGAAATTGAAAATTATATAAATTCAAAAGTGACAGTAAATACTTATAATGTTACAAAACATATATATTTTTTAAAGCTGTTCTTTTGAACTTTCTATTCATCAAAGAATCCTGTAAAAATGTTTCCTCAAAAAATATTAAGCAAAAACTGTGATGATAATAAATGTTTCTTGAGCTCCAAATAAGCATATTAGAATGATTTCTGAAGACATGTGACACTGAAGACTGGAGTAAATGACTAGGAAACCAGCATGCATCACTAAATCACATTTTTAAAATACATTAAAATAGAAACACAGCTATTTTAAGTAGTAATAATATTTCACAATATTTCTGTTTTTACTGTAATATTTGATCAAATAAATGCAGCCTTAGTGAGCATAAGAGACTTCTTTCAAAAAAAAAAAAAAAAAGTGAATGTGCTACGATGCAATGTGTTTTGCCACTCTTTTTCCAATGAAGAGCCACTAATACCATGCTACGTGCCTGCATCAGGACCAGTGGCTGCGCCGCAGCAGAGCAGCGTGAATCTCTGCGCTATCTGCGCAGACAGAGCTACGGGGAAACATTATGGTGCGTCCAGCTGCGATGGCTGCAAGGGCTTCTTCAGAAGGAGTGTGCGCAAGAACCATGCCTACACATGCCGGTGAGAACTCACCATCAGATTCACATCTCTCCACTATATGAGCTTAACATACTTACAATTCCTTTTTAATTCATTTCTAAACATGCTTGTGTGGCCTCTATGAATTGTGGTTAGACAAAGCAGTAAGAGCGGTAAACAATATAGAAGGGTTTTAAAATTCATGAATTACTTTACAGATACTGTTTGTTAATTAATACTCATTGAAATCACAATGAAAGCCAGTGTAGGGTCCCTTAAACACTGGCAATGAATGAAACATTGGAATTTAAAGTAACAGTAACAGAATTATAGGATGCAAAATACAAGATAAAATATTTTTGTTCGTTTCAATAAAGTTGAAATAAAATAAAATATAAATATTAGAAGAAAAAAAAAAAAAAAAAATTAAATTTTGCCTTGGCGACTAATTGAAATTAAAGATGAAGCACTAAAATTACAAATTGGAAATAAATAAAAAATAAAACTGAAAAAAAAATAGAAATGAGAAAAGCACATAGCACAAATATTAAAAATAAAAATCTTGAATTAAGGTGAAAACAGAAAATATTAAAATAAAACTGATTCAAAATATTAATAAAAATTATAATAGTATATAAATAATACTAAAGTAACATAAAAAAAGAAAGAAAAACACACATAAATAAAAATACTATTTACATTTTATGAGGCACAATTATTAGCATTTACAAAAATACAGTTGCATGTTTTATATTTATATGTATTTTTATAGTATTATTAATAATTCATGTTTGAAATGCAACCAATATAAATTTGCATTCTACATATACAATCCTGTACAACATCACAGCTCAGCTGAAAACAACAGAAAAGTTATTTCACATTTCCACAGGATTTGGTTGATAAACACATTGTCTTTGTGGCAGTAGCCCATCTATATATGATCACAGAGTCTGTGTCCTCTAAAAAAGTAATCTGTGATCTGAGACCACCGTCATCAGAATGTGTAAGAGCATGACCTGAAGTGTTTCATTGGATCTCTTCAAATGTGAGAATTATAGTAGCCTGTGTACTTCTGTCTCTGTGTGTGAAGGTTCAGCAGGCAGTGTGTGGTGGACAAAGACAAAAGAAACCAATGTCGATACTGCAGACTTCGAAAGTGCTTCAGAGCCGGCATGAGGAAAGAAGGTGAAAGCATGAGCCCATTTCATTTTAGTTTATGATTCAGAGTTTAAAGAGTTTCTTCAAGGTCACGGATATTGACTAGGCCTGCATATAAACTAATTGAGTTATTGGACATATCCCAATACTTATGAATGTCTGCAACTCTCTCTGAATAAAAGATATTGAACAACTGGGTGAGCTCATACTATTACAATAAGGCAATTCCCAAAACCCCAAAACCGTCATATAAAATGTAATATACTCGTCTGAAGGAGATGTGAAAACAGGCAAGTCCTAGGCATGTCACGGGGACACAGCATCTCGTTCCCTCTCAGGGAACCATGGTTACATGCATAACCCGAGACGTTCGCCTTCTAGGGAACTCACGCTGTGTGCTCTAGCGGACACTATGGGAAACGGAATGCCCACTTAGCCAATACTGCACCTTCACCTCCCTGAACTTCTCGACCACTGCCCTCGCACGAGTGCTGAAAAAGCCCGGAAAGGTGAAGCGGCCGCATCAGAAGAAAGGCTTTCTCCTTCCTCCCGATATCCATGAGATTTAACCACAAATACTATTCCGTAGCCACCATTGCTGCCATTGCACACCCAATTACGCAATCCACATCCTGCTTAATGACTCGAAAAGCCAAGTATGTGATGTGGCGCAGTTCCTCAACTGCCTCAGGGGACAAACCCTTGCCCTCATCTAGGTCTTTAAGTAAGACAGCTAGGTAAGCTTGAAACACAGCCATTGTGTGAAAGGCTCCATCAGCTTGACCTGCCACCACATACGCCCTGCCATTCAGACGCGAGGTGCTCTGAAGTGGTCTGGATGGCAGAGCAGAAGTCCTTAAAGAAGACGACTCACCCTGGGAGAGAAAGCTTGCAAGCGCCTCATCCACTAAATCAAGTCTCTTAGTGGCGCATGCCATTACTCCCAGCATTACTCCCGTATGCAAGGCTGGGGTTAGGTTGGGAGGATTTAGTGCTCACACTATCATCATCATCACCAACCACATCCACGCCCTCACTCTCACTAGATGAACACTATATAGCGCTATTCCCCGGGATCCAATAACTCAAGAGAAAGAGTGTCTGGATCCCGTCAAGCGCCTGAGCTTGCAGTGGAAGCTTTCGAAAGATTTATACCCTTCTCAAACTTTTCTACAAGCTCAACCTGCTAACCCCACAATCTGAGTCATCACCGTGCCTCAGCAGCAGCGGGACCCGAACTGCGAGACGCAGACGTTTATCCAGTGTTCGAACTATACCGTGGACTTTAAGGGAGCCCACTTGTTTGTTTGTTTTTATAACGAGGGGGGGGGGTGTTCGTGCGCTTGCGCGTGCCTCAAAAGGGGGCTTACAAAGATACATAACAGCTACAAGTGTATGCACTACTTGCTTTATGCAAGCACTATAATTAATACCATAATTCCTACGTTCAATTAGGCCTAAGACATCGAGAGTCACGCAGACCTATAACAACCCAGCCACAACACATAATTGCGAATAACATGCCTTACCTTAACACAGAATCGACCAGAGTCCAACGTTTATATTTTTTCTACGAATCTTTAAGTTAACATGTACTAAACATGAGTGGAATTTGCACCGCAGCGCCCCCCGAATAGCATGTATAGTTATCTTAACTGAAGTGAATTAGGTTTAAATCACCGTCATGCATGATGAATGATATTTTTGCAATTTTACACATAATAATCCACGATGATCACATTACACAAAACTGAAATTGCACGTCAAAATAACACATTGTCAATATTTTTTGAGACCCCCCAAAATTTCACAAATCCCGTTTTCAGGGGAGCCCATGTCTTATTAAGGGGAGCTGAGCTCCCCCTAGCTCCCCCGTAGTTCGCACCTGCGTTTATCCCTCATCCCTCGAGAAGAGGGACGAACGCGATGGAGTTTTCTCATTGGATATGGAACGCACGTGCTCCTCACCATGACACGTAACGCATGGATTGAGTGTGTCCTCGGGTGTCAGAAACCTCAGACACGGAGGCACACACTTTCTAAAAAACTCACTTGCCTTGGTTTCTCCATAACGCCTTCACACTCACTGTCAAACAAACGGTTCCTGAAGACAACACAAGTTGTGCCCGGCTGTGACGGCACGGGCTACGTGGGCCAATGTGATTGGAGTTGTTTCACACATGCTTCAGACACCAGCCCTGCTGGCGGCAGTCCCCATAGTGTCTGCTAGATGACTCAGCGCGAGTTCCCTAGAAGGGGAACAATATAAAAGTATCTGGGCCATTGCTTAAAACTTTATAAAGGTATTGTTCTGAGCCATGAGTTTAAGACATCTTGTCAAATATCATTTTAAAGATGCCAAGTTTCACAGTGTCCTTTCCATCTATGGAATAGAGCTTGTGCTTTCAGTAGGATGAAGCTGTGTCCATGTAATAAGTAACACAGCTCCAGAAATACAGCAATGCTGAGTGGATAATAATGCCACAATGAGACCCAGGTGTATCAATGTCTCTTTAAAGTGCTAAAAGTCATTTTCTTCGTTGAGGAAGATGCGCCTGTAGCTTTTTCACTTGTCAGCGAAACTCTAAGCCTCAATAGAATGCTGCCTTACAATGATTTGGTTGAAAATGTTGCATGGTGTCTCAGGTTGGTCCACATAAATTGTACTTATTTCCACTTTATGCTCTTTTTGTATTGAGCAGGGCTGTTTTTCAGTGTGAACTGAATGTAATGTTCTAAGACACTTAACTGCATCTTAATGGAAATTAAATGAAAATGCATTATAGTCTAAATTTTATTATATTACAGTTGAATATTTTGGTCCACTTAAGTAGCACTTAAGTATATCATAATGTCATAATTATTTATATTGTCTTTGAAATTTGGTTAAAGTGTACTGCTGAATGTACTGACAAGCATTCATGGTAAACTAAAATATACTTTAATTAATGTAATTTCTATTTAAACTTTTAAGTCATGTATTTAAATAGACTTGTAATTACACATTTGTAGTGATGAAACTGCAATTTATACTTTTAAAATATATTGACTTAGAATGTAATATCACATAACACACTGCAGTTAAAATTCTAACATACTTCATATGTGCTTTAGTATGCTAGTATAATATACATTATTTTTAAAATTGTCCTTAAGTGTGTTAAGAAACATAGTCATGAATGTTAAATCTCACATAGCCTGTATTCCCTTCAAGTACACTTAAGTGGCTTTTTGTCATCAATATTATATTATCTGCAAGTACAAGTTTTTTTAAACAATGCTTTTAAGATTTGAAGATAGCTACAAGTGCACTTTGGCACTAGAAAGCCTAATATTTACAATATATCTATATATATTTTTTCTTTTTCTTTTTTTTTGCATCCACTGGCTACATTGCTATCTGTTTTCTATAAGGAAACACATTAGGTAAATTGATATTATTTTTCACCGATCTTTCTTTGTCTCTTAGCTGTTCAGAATGAGCGTGACCGCATCAGCTGTCGTAGAGAAGGTCAAGGCGTTGGGACTCTCACCACTGATGTGCTGATGCAGGCTGAGGCTTGCACTCATCAGGTAAGCTTTCTGCTGAACTTGCTTTTCTTGTTATCTTTTTCCCAGAAAGTATATAACGTATAACACAGGGTATAACAACCTCTATAATATAAAAAAGAAGAAGAAGAAATCAATAATATTTTGTAATTTTGGGGATTTTTTTTCCCAGTGTTCCCCATCAAAAATGGCCAGCCTACAGATAATAATTTTCTTGTTATGCTATATTATTACCAAATCCTGGATTCCATCTTTTTATCAACTTGGTTTCTTTCAATTAGCATGTTTTGCATTTCTTTTTGGAACTGATTGATCATAGGCCTCATCGATCTGAACTTATGCACCTCAGATTTTCAGTGAACATTGACAACATTTTCCAAAACTTGTGCTAATTGAAAGAAAACAAGGTTGAATGCGGGATTTGGTTATAATATAGCAGAATGAAAGATTTACAAGGAGGAGGGTCATTTCTGATCAGGAACACAATGAGGTTGGGATTTTCAGCACTGCACAAGGGTTAAAATAAGACAAAACAAGCATGAAAATGAACAAATACAGAGTTCTGGCATGAAACTCTAGATGGCGCCATCCGATAGGTCTAGCTCAATCTGACCTGGTGACATCATTGTCACATGGCAGCTGATTGGTTCTCTCCTGTAACATAGCCAATGAGCTTACTGCTCAATGTTCAAATACCTGGCTTTTGTTTGCTGTAGCAGTTGGCAGCGCACTTCAGAAACCCTCCACCTTCCCCAGCTCCACCTGTATAGATCTGCTGCGAGGTGATTTATGTATGCTATATGGGGGTTATTCATGTATGTTATATTTGCAGCAGCAGTATTTCTTACATGCTCACAGCAGCATGTTGTGGATGTATTGGCAGTAGCAAGTCTCAGCAGCAGCGTAGCAGATCTATTCTGCCAAGACCAAATACATTAATATTGTCATGTACATTACCATGCCAATCCCTCCGAGAGTGGTCATGACAGAACTGAAAATCAAGATATTTCTCTTAATTCACCCTTCAGCAGAGTTTTCTGAAGAACCTTAAAGTCTTGGATATTACATTAAATATCCAAACCACATCAGAACCACAGCTTTGCCTCATGCAGTTTGCTTCTTGATCTCAAATCAAGTTATAAAAATATATTTTTTAGGCTGGTTCAGTTTCACCTTCAACTTGTTCCTTCACAACAAGGCACAAAGTCATTTTCCAAAACCTTAACGCACTGCTGCGTCTGTTGAACTGAGGCGCTACAGCGATCTGTCACCACACATTAAAGAGCCACAAAATGGGTTTTATTGTTTGAATTTCTTTGAAAAAATTACAAAATTTGAAAGCTAAGACTTTGTTTCATATCAAAAGTAACCTGCTCTATCTTGACTATCGGCACGTTGTCAGTTTCTTCTTTGCTCTGTGATGTATTTTTCACTGCGGTGAAAGCACCATGATGTGTGTGTAAGGGGGGGTGGGAGGTTGTTTTTTTTTTTACATGGCTTGTCGGACATAGCAACAGTAACTAAAGGGGATGGGTCTTTGCGAAGGGTCAATTGCATATGTTCCTCTATTGTAAGTCGCTTTGGATAAAAAAAAGCGTCTGGGAAATGCGGGGGAAAAATGCATAAATGCAAATGTAACTAAACTACTCTGTTATATCAAGCTCAGAGTCATTCTGTCGTCTACAGAACCCCTCCCAGAATCCCATGAGGGACATCAAAACCAAGAAGATAGCTGGCGTGGGTGATGTGTGTGAATCCATGAAACAGCAGCTCCTCCTCCTAGTGGAATGGGCAAAGCGCATCCCTGAATTCTGTGAGCTGTCAGTGGATGACAGGGTAGGCCTGTTCCTGGGTGTTTGTTTGATCATGAACTGTCACTTCCTGTCTGTAGCAGGCACTGAGTGTGTGTGTGTGTATGTGTGTGAGAAAGTTTGTGTGTGTGTGTGTGTGTGTTGTGTGTTGTGTGTGTGTGTGTGTTTATATGTGCATGTGTGTGTGTGTGTGTGTGTGCAGGTGGCACTGTTAAGAGCTCACTCCGCTGAGCACCTCATCTTAGGGGTGGCACGACGTTCGCTTCCTTACAATGATATCATCCTGCTGGGTGAGTGAGTGGCTGGATTAGGTTCATTTGAAAATGGGCCATTCCTGTTATGCACTACATTTTCATGTCCCATTCATATTGTACATATTGAAATAAAATATTAAAAATACATTAAATAAAAATTATTAAAATTACAATTTTTTTTTTTTTTTTGTACCATTCTGTCCAGAGACTACGGAAGGTGAAAAATAGCCTTGGCTATCGGTACATTTAAGAAATGTTTTTATAAGGTGATGTCCCCTGTTAACTAAAACAAAATAAAAATTTATATATATATATATATATATATATATATAATATATATATATATATTATATATATATATATATATAATATTATATATATTATAGTATATATATATATATACATAAATATATATATATAATTCAGTTTTCAAGAGAGTGATTAGTTAACTAAAAAATGTAAATTTTTGTTTAAAAATAATCAAATAAATAAAGACATAAATGATAGATAGATATAAATAAATAAATTAGTTTCTTTTACTTGAAAAATAAGTAAAATATTGGATTTCAAAATAGTTCAATTTAGTTTAATTTGATGTACTAAAATAACAAACTAAACCTGAAATAAAATAATTATAGACATAAACTGTAACACATAAGTGACATTTAATATATTTATCATTTTTAATATTACCATATTGTAAAATGACAAACAACACACAACAAAAGTATCAAACTGTAACTAAATTCAATGAAAACAGAAATCCAAAAAATAAAAAATAAATTAAAAATATATAAACCAAAACAAAAAAACACATAATAGTATCTAATGATACTAAATATACTGATTCGAGGGGCTTTAGTTACATCCTGGTTAGCTGCCGGCCTGTTTGGCGGCTTGCTAATTTTATGTCACTGTATAAAATGTTCCTTATGAAGTACATAACGCTTGCTTATATATATATGGGTGTGTGTGTGTGTAGTGTGTGTGTGTGTGTGTGTGTGTGTGTGTGTGTGGTGTGGTGTGTGTGTGTGTGTGGGTGTGTGTGTGTGTGTGTGTGGGTTGTGTGTGGTGTGTGTGTGTTGTACAGGAAACGACGCATCATTCTGTTCGAGGCTGTCCGCACCGAGGAGGAGAGTCCAGGTAGCCATCGTATCATGGAGAGTGTTTGATGAGATCCTCTGAAAGAGCTGAACATCACCACGAACTGATTGTCTGTCTCAAAAAAACCATTCGTTCTTCTTGCCCCAGGTTAGTCAAACACACTGTCCGGGCCAAGAGATGGTCTGCACTTGTTCTGGCACTCTTTGTTTTGTACGTCATTTTTGGTTTCATGATTTTTATGGGGATCTATTAAATTTGGGCGATTGTGTGTGAGTTCTAGACTTTCCTGACTGTTGACCCTGGAGGTTGATATAGAGTGGAGCAGGTTGGGTCAGTAAGGAATTGCTTTGTTTATTACTTTGGATTCAGCAGAGGTGTTGACATTTTCTCCCAGTGCTCGATCAACATGAAAATCTAAATGTAAAATATTACAGGTTCTCCCTTAATTATGTATTTGGGCATATCATATAGATAGTATATCTATATATTATATATCTATATATCGATATATATATATATATATATATATATCTTAAAAATATAGTTTGCCTCCAAATATTTCATCCAAAAAAAATACCATTACATGTCACATTTAAAGAAAAAACTTTAGTTGTTGTCTATAACGTGTGAAGAGTAAACACATTTGACAAAAAAAAAAACATAATTATAACATTATTTAATCATTTTAAATCAAGCTTTGATTTTGGCATATGAACGTAGAAACTACAGAATGTCAAACCAAAATTTAATTCAGACACCTTCAATATTTCACACATTATTACAGTTTATTCGCTATAAAAGAAAATGGTAATAAAATAAACCGAGTTAAACTGTGTCCGAACAAATTCATCTTGATCATGTCAGATAACACTTAAGCAAAACATGATCAAAGTGTCTGAATAATTTTTGGTCCCAAATTTGTATCAGTTTTACTGGTAGTTCACTGTATGAAGAATTTTTGGGTACAATTTGTTACAGTTTACTTTATTTTGCTATCCTCACTTACATAAATGAACTATAGTGTCCTGTACACACTATTAAAAAATATATCAAGAATTATATCTGGTGTCTGAATAATTTTTGATTTGGTATCAATTTCATTGCATATATTTCAAATATATTTTTTCTGTGTATTTTCTTGAAAATGTTAATTGCAAATGATTGTATCCAGTATGTGTTACCTGTGTAAATAATTTCCGTCCTGTTAGTCTTTTGTAATTTGAATTTGTGTAACCAATTTCGCTCAGAAATTGCAATTAAATTTCACAAACGATTACAAAGAAATGTCAAGTAATGAAATGAATGAAACGAAACTAATGCTATTAAATGCTATTTTCTTCTTAAACATGCTCCCAATCTGACTGAAAAATATTTACTTAGTGTACGGAAAAAAACTGTACAAAAGTGTTGGACAAAATTCAGAACTGAAGAACTGGCTTGCTTTCAATTCATGATTTGGAATGTATGAGTTTTTTTCTGTCTCAACTCATCTGTCCAAAGAGTTTAATAATCTGTCTGAGATTGTTGCTTATACAGATAAAAATGTTTACAGAAATTCTGACAGACACGCACATACAAATCTCGGCTATCCAATACATCCAGTCTTGATACATCTCTCAATGAACTTTGTTTTGCAACTGATGTCATTGAACTCTGTGTGTTTCAGACTGTCCTGGACTGCAGTGCTCTCAGGTAGTGCGCCGACTGCGATTCCAGGCCCAGGTGCTGCTGGATGAAGCCACGAGCGAGCAGCGAGGCCGGTTTGGGGAGCTGTTGTTGTTGCTGACCACACTCCAGAGTGTGGCCTGGCAGATGGTGGAGCAGCTGCAGCTGATGCGTCTCCTGGGCAAAGCCAGTGTGGACAGCCTGCTGATGGAGATGCTCCTGGGAGAAGAAGCATCCAGAGGATCTGAAGCACTGCCAGCATCAGGTATAAAATGAATGTGCTTTGTCCCGAAGGAAAGAAAAATCACAAATGATTTCTCCTAGTCAGCCGTGAGATTAAATGGAGAGCAAATTAAGACACTTGCTGAAGTCTTGTGCTTCCCAGATTTGTCTCCTGACAAAATCTTACATGTGTCTCCATTAAAAAAGATGATAAACTCATTTCTCATCAAATTCTTACAAGGCTACCCTTGAAAAAAAGAAGTGCTTGATTGAATTAAATGTGCACTTGTAGTGTACTTTAAATCTTAAATGTAGATTTTTTGTAAGTATATACTTGCAGAAATATAATAGTAAGAAATAAAAGGCAACTTAAGTGGGCCCCACCTAAACACACTTATTTTTAAGTACACTTTTATTATTATTTTTAATATTTTTTTTTAATGCTGTTTATTTATGTTTTTAATAGTTTTTTTCATTAATTGTCAATAATTTTACGAATAAAGTATAATTTCACATGATGTTTAATAATTATATGACTAATATTTTGTGGTGCTTTAAAGTACTCTTATTTTGATGAACCTACTAAATCTTATGTAAAGTACTGTTATTAAACATGATGATACATTCCTTCAGTCTTATCGTAATAAGTTCATATCTTTTAAATGTACTAAATTTCAACTTTATCATTACAAATGTGTAATTAAAAATATTTTACATACATGACATAGTTTTGATAGAAATTACATTTTAAAGTATATTTTATTTTACCATAAATGCTTCAGCAGTACACTTCAACCATATTTGAAAGACAATAAAATTATGAAAAGGTATGTACTTAAATCCTACTTAAGTGGGTCAAAAAAGCACTCTAAAATTCACCTAATTGCATTTAATATAAATGTAAACTATAATACAAGTTAATTTACTTCATTTTCATTTTAGCAGCTAACATTGTAACAATTAAGTGTCCGAAAACATTATAGTCAATTTGCACTCAATTATATTTTCTCAATGTGAATTATTTGTGTAATAAGTGCTCTATTCACGCTTACACTCATATTATATGTCAAACAAATTCTCTACTCTATGTTTATTTCTCTGATGGAATTTTAGGAGGAACATATGAGACAAAATTCAATCAAAAATCTAAGATAGCTGAGCATTCCAAAAATTCTCCTGAACTATAAAATGTTCCTCTGGGTTGCCATACTGCCGATTTAGGATCCGTATATAAACTCTTGGATTTAGGTGAGCAGTGCTGGTCCGGAGACATCATGGAGTGTTACTGTAGAGTTACCGTTTATGATTTCTCTAGCATAAACTTCAGAGCTGGTTAAGATTCCATAGGAGATTTCAGTCCAGAGTCCATCTGTCTCAGTCTAAGCTCTCAGTCTTAAGATAAGACCCACCATTATTTATCTGAGGGAATGTAGGCACCTTTCAGACTTACATTTAAAGTATGAACAGGTTGGAAATGGAATAAAACAGTAGCTTTTTTACCTTTCTGTACCTTTCTGTAGAGTCAAATCCTGAGCCACTTTTATTCACCACAGCTACAGAGTCTGTCCTCTCCAGAGGAATACTGACGGAGCATATCCCAATCCCTAACTTCACATCCGTGATCCTTCCTGTACCCGCCTGTGAGTATCTCAAGCACAGGTAGTGGAACTGTCAATCCTATAAAGTTTAAAGGGATATTTCACCCAAAAATCAACATTCTATGTCGTACCAAACCCATATGATTTTTTGTACCTCCATGGAACATAAAAAGATATTTTGCACAATGTCCATGCTGCTGATTCCCATACGATGAAAGCAGTGACCAGGAGCTTCTCCCATATAAGAAATACTGCCAATATACTGTGTTAATTTTCCATATTGGTTTATCTCAGGTATTTTAACTGTATTTTTGCGTTGTGTTTTAGGGTTAAAGGAAATATCTGTCATGGTTCTGGCAGATAATTACCAACAAACTTGCCGGTTTTTACTGAATGCTTTCTTACAGTTGCCATAAATAGCCCATAATGACCCTTGAAACTATACGCCAGCTTTAAGTATATGATAGCTTTGTGTAATAACATAATATTTATGTTCGGATGAAGTATAAGGAATTGAAAAGGCTGGAATCTTGAACTATAAATCGGTAGTTTCCCATATACTATATTATATATATTATATATCATCATATATATATATAAAGGTCAAATGTGACTTTTATCTCTTCAATTATGTCTTTTGTAAATATCACAATTCAGAATGATCAGAATTACTTTTCACAATTTGCCGTTTTTTTTATTGGGAATTCTGAGGGGTTAGGGTTTACATCTCGGGAATCAGTTGTTTTTGTTTTTTTTTTTTTTTATGTTTGTTTCTGCCACAAAATGTACAAAAAAAAAAAAAAAAAAAAAAAAAAAAAAGGTTTTTACAAACATTGTTGAAAGACATCTCAATCTAATGTTACTTCATTAATTGCATTATTAATGTCACTTTTGTCATTCTGATCTTTTGAATGCATCAGCTCTGTCTGAAGATCCCCTGCTAGCCACACACGCCGGACCGGAGGTCTTCACACATGGACATGGAGAAATGTCCAACTGTCTCACCATGCCCACTGTCCACACGTGCCTTTAACCACATGTATAAAAGTCCTCAGTTAAAAAGACATAAATAACTTTATATACTGAAGACCTCTGCTGATTTAGTGAATAATGCTTAATAATAGTGTTAAAATCTAACAAGTGTTACAATTTTAATGTGAGTGAAAAATTAACAGACAATAAAAAGCCTCCAAGCAGTATATCAATATTTTGTTTTGAGATCACTGGTAAATGATTGTCTGATTTATTGGATGGTGACATGGCAGGGCGCCTGCATAACCATTACAATTCAACAGCTCTCATGGGTTCATGGTTCAATCAGATACCAGATGTCAAACACATGAGGGTTGGTCTGCCTTATGTAGACAAAAGGGCTGCTGGATTTTTTTTTTTTCCTCCCACTTGAAAATATCATGAAGATTTTCTCTAGGCCTTCTCTTTTTTTTTTTCGAGGCCTTTTAAATATCATGTTGTTTTCATACACTGTAAAAAAGATTTGTGAAGTTGCAATAAAACAGTTATTGTGAGTCGAATTTTTCAGAACTGCTCGATTTCAAGTTTTTCTACGTAATTTCACATTTAATTCAGTTACTTGCCTTTTTTGTAACTATTTGTGAAATTTGCTAGCAATATGTGTGAAAATAGTTTCAAAGAAAATTCTTCACCACTTTTTTTTTAGTGTATCATGTTTCTCTTGTTAAAACAAAATATGAAAAAATAGCGTGTTTGCAGTTAACTCATATTTTTTGTGGGGTTTTTTTGTAAACTGGTCTTTTTATCAAATCTTTTACTTTGTTTAGTAATGAAATTGAAATGGAATTAAATAGAAAATTTGTAGAAAGTTACTCGCCTATGACGATAAAGTCAATAACAGCCAGCTAGAATAAATTAGACCAACACAAAAAAAAAAAAAATATAATAATAATGATAATAATAATAAATTAGACCAATAAGTGCAGAAAAATGTTCACCAGAGGGCGCCAAATGCTTATTATTATCCATAATGAAGCTTTTCCCATGACAGGAAGGGCGATTGTTATGCTTTCATATTGTTGACTAATTTCTCCTTGAATATACAGTTAGAACAATTAATAATAGACCATAATAGACTGTAATATACAGTCCATGCCTGTAATATACCATAGACTGTAATATACAGACCATAATTGACTGTGAAGTGTGATTGTCCCAAACAAAAATTATAGAATTAAAAATAATAAAAAAAAAATACTTACAAAAACCGTACAAAGGAGGACAAAACTCTGAATCGCAGTCCAAACATACAAAACACTTCTAAGTAGTTATAGATAATACATTTCGGATCATTGCAAAAAATATGCATTCTGCTATTGCCCCACTGTGATAGTATAAATATTATCTTTTACATTTTTATTTAGTTGTTTAGAGGAATTGTTAAGACCTAACTTAGGGACAAACATAAAAAGCTGTTCAGGAAAAGAATTTGAAAACAAATTGTGATGGGCAGGGTAAAAAAGATGAAGTTTAATGACAAAAAAGGGAAAAGCAGCAAAAAATCAACAAAGAGTAAATTGAACAGACACCTTAAAGACTGGTGAGCTAACTAATCTGAAACTACTACTTACTCAGAATTAAAACTTTACTAACTCCCGTAGTTCAATCAAAAATATATGTTGTCATTGTTTACTCACCTCGAGTCATTCCAAAACTATATGCATTTATTTCTTCTGTTTAAGACAAAATAAGATATTTTGAAGAATGTTGGGAAGCAAACAGTTTTGGGTCCCAATAACTTCCATAGTATTTTTTGTCCATACTATGGATGTCAATAGGTGCTGAAACTGTCTGTTTACCAACAGTCCGTGTTTCAAAAGAAATGCACACAGCTCTTGAATGACACAAGGGCGAAATTTCTGGGTAGACTGTCCCTTTAAGAGTCTATCTCTTGATTTCTCCCTCCCTCAGTAGGTTAGAAATAAATTAAAGTTAGCAGCTGTGCTGGTCAGGCGTTCAGGAGGGATAGTCTGACTCATCATCAGCAGCAGAGGGGCTTAGTGGGCGTCTATACATCAATAAAAAAAATGGAACAAGAAATATTTGCCCCCCTGGCAACAGTAGCCACAATGAAAGGATATGTCCAAATAACAAGAACTACAGTTGTTAACAGTAGGATCTCTTCTTTGTCAAACCAATAATTTCATAAGCACACACACACTTGCAAAACTAATCATAGCTAATGCATGAGTAATGCTTAAATTGCGCCAAGTTCAATACAATTTTCTCCTCACCTGTGAACACATGTCCCCAGCTAGCAAAAAACTGCCACCGTGTTACTATGGTGTTGCCGTAGGCATTGTGAATGTGATGCATTTATGCAATAATGGAAAGACATCATAACAGGATAACACTTTGAGTCTGTAAACTACCAGAAAAAGTATTTCATCAGAGCAGTAAGTAGGTGACATCTTTTGTCAGTGAGAACTAATAACCTGTTGCGAGTGTGTTTGTAATCAAGTTCTGATTCAGATTCAAATGAAAATAATTCATTTAATGTTTTTAAGAGCCCTTCAAAATATCAAACTGGCAAAAGGTCTATTTCTGAATGGCTGTAAATAAAGTACTTGCAGTGTATTTTTATTTTTGTTAGCATCACCCAGATTCCCCCGACAGAAACCCAACAGGATTTTTCCATTAGCTTTCAGATTATTGCAGAAGATAGCAATAATCTGACAACTGACAGAAGTTTATAGTTCTTACATGTTTTGTTCATCGTGATCATCTTTACAAATGAACACATAATTTATAAATTTTGAAGCATAAATTCAATCGGCAGAAGTAAAAAGCTACCCTGGTATGTTTAATAAGACAATAGGGCCCTTCACACTTTAATCGCGAATAATCGCATCCAAAATAAAAGTTTGTGTTTGCAAAATATATGTGTGTACTCTATATATTTATTATGTATATGATACACAAACAACATGCATTAGAATAGAAAAAGTTTATTATATTATACATTATATATATAATTATATATATATATATATACAGTGGGTACGTAAAGTATTCAGACCCCCTTAAATTTTTCACTGTTTGTTATATTGCAGCCATTTGCTAATCATTTAAGTTAATTTTTTTTCCTCATTATTGTACACACAGCACCCCATATTGACAGAAAAACACAGAATGGTTGAATTTTGGCAGATTTATTAAAAAAGAAAAACTGATATATCACATGGTCCTAAGTATTCAGACCTTTGCTCAGTATTTAGTAGAAGCACCGTTTTGATCTAAAACAGCCATTAGTTTTTTTGGGAAAGATGCAACAAGTTTTTTCACACCTGGATTTGGGGATCCTTCATTGATCCGCCATTCCTCCTTGCAGATCCTCTCCAGTTCGGTCAGGCTGGATGGTAAACGTTGGTGGACATCCATTTTTAGGTCTCGTCCAGAGATGCTCATTTGGGTTTAAGTCAGGGCTCTGGCTGGGCCCTTCAAGAACAGTCCCAGAGTTGTTGTGAAGCCACTCCTTCATTATTATAGCTGTGGCGCTTATGGTCATTGTCTTGTTGGAAGGTAAACTTCGGCCCAGTCTGAGGTCCTGAGCACTCTGGAGAAGGTTTTCGTCCAGGATATCACTGTACTTGGCCGCATTCATCTTTCAACCATTGCAACCAGTCGTCCTGTCCCTGCAAAACACCCCCACAGCATGATGCTGCCAACCACCATGCTTCACTGTTGGGACTATATTGTACAGGTGATGAGCAGTGCCTGGTTTTCCTTCCCCTCCACACATACCGCTTAGAATTAAGGCCAAAAATTTCTATCTTGGTCTCATCAGAGCAGAGAATCTTATTTCTCACCATCTTGGAGTCCTTCAGGGGTTTTTTAGCAAACTCCATGCGGGCTTTCATGTGTCTTGCACTGAGGAGGGGCTTCCGTCGGGCCACTCGGCCATAAAGCCCCGACTGGTGGTTGGCTGCAGTGATGGTTGACTTTCTACCACTTTCCCCCATCTCCCGACTGCATCTCTGGAGCTCAGGCACAGTGATCTTTGGGTTCTCTTACCTCTCTCCCAAGCTCTTCTCCCCCGATAGCTCAGTTTAGCCGGACGGCCAGCTCTAAGAAGGGTTCTGGTCGTCCCATACGTCTTCCATTTAAGGTTTATGGAGGCCACTGTGCTCTTAGGACCCTTAAGTGAGCAGAAATTTTTTGTAACCTTGGCCAGATCAGTGCCTTGCCACAATTCTGTCTCTGAGTGTCTTCAGGCAGTTCCTTTGACCTCATGTTTCTCATTTGCTCTGACATGCACTGTGCGCTGTCAGGGCTTAGATAGACCGGTGTGTGGCTTTCCTAATCAAGTCCAATCGGTATAATAAAACACAGCTGGACTCAAATTAAGGTATAGAACCATCTCAAGGATGATCAGAAAAATGGACAGCACCTGAGTTAAATATATGATTGTCACAGCAAAGGGGCTGAATACTAGGACCTATGTGATTTTCCGAGTTTTTTTTTTTAATAATTCTGCAAAAATGTCAACAATTCTATGCTTTTCTGTCAATATGGGGTGCTGTGCACATTAATGAGGAAAAAAAATAACTTAAATGATTTTATCAAATGGCTGCAATATCACACAGAGTGAAAAATTTAAGGGGGTCTAAATACTTTCCGTACCCCTGACACCAGGGTCGTGTTCAATTGTTGGTACTCTTGGTAAATATGATCAAAAAAGGCTGTGAAAATAAATCTGCATTGTTTATCCATTTGATCTTTCATTTAAAATAATAATAATAATTTTAAAAACTAAGCTTTAATTGAAGTAAAAAAAAGAATCACATTGTGAAATAAATAATTTTCTCTAATACACAATAGCCAAAAACAAATTTGGTAAACTTAGAATACCTATTATGTAAAAGTGCCTATGTAATAGCTCCTGAAGTATATTCCCATCATATTACAATTTTAGCACACCAGGGTTATTATTAACAGAAATATCCACCGCAATTGCTTCCCTGTTGTCACAGGAATATAAATAATGAGGGAAAACAAAAGGCAAATACTCTTATCCTCCATCATAATGAGTAAACAAAGAATCATGACTTCAGCACAGATAATTGTCACCAATTAGTAAAGTGGCTTTAAAGGAAAGCGCTAGCAGCATTGAAGAATTCGTCTTGTCCACCATCAGGAGCAATAATTTAAGAATTTCCATCAATTAAGATTTCCCGCAAGAGGATGTGTCTGTATCTCCTATGCACGTTGAGAGGAGAGTTTAAAGTGACCTAAGCTCGCGGCAAGTATCGTGAGCTTGTCAGAAAGCAGAATATAGTTGAGTCTCGGGGTCAGAAAACCTTTAAACAAAAAGGTCAAACAGCACCTACATCACCACAAGTTGTTTGGGAGGGTTTAAAAAAAAAATCAAGAAAAGAAAATGCTCTCATCCAAAAACAAACTCCAGCATACTCATTTGCATACACTCTGGAACCTTAAAGGGGTCATATGATGCTATTTTTTTTTTTCCTTTCTCTTTGGAGTGTTAACAAGCTCTTGGTGCATAAAGAAGATCTGTACATTTGTAAAGACTAAAGTCTCAAATCCAAAGAGATATGCTTTATAAAAGTTA
Source organism: Sinocyclocheilus anophthalmus (assembly GCA_018155175.1). Lineage (NCBI taxonomy): Eukaryota > Metazoa > Chordata > Actinopteri > Cypriniformes > Cyprinidae > Sinocyclocheilus > Sinocyclocheilus anophthalmus. The sequence continues at coordinate 132,103 of JADLZN010003545.1, forward strand.
AGAGTCAACCACGCCCCCCTAAAACGCCTCGTTTACACGCCCCCACATGTCTACGTCACTTTCTATGGGAAGATTTGCATAACGCCGCCCAAATGTTCACCCAAAGAAATAAGGCGTAACTTTTATTATCGCTGTAATATTGTTGTCGCCGCCATGTCGTGAAGACGCTGTGTGATTCATTGTGAAAGCGAAACTATTTTGTTTGGTCTTCCAAAAGTGGACGATATCTGCTTTGTCATGCCTGGTGCTGATCTGTGCTGGTTGCTGAGGAATACTACAACTTTGCGCTGTGGATCGCCGGATCGGGTTTCACCGCGGACGAAGCGGAGTCCAACCCGGGCTCGTCACATGTGGTTGCCGCCAGGCCCTCCTCATCGAATCCACCGCCTCTGCTCCCTCACTCTCACAGCCGTTCCTCACTTTATCCCCCGTCCCTCTGCCTCCTCAAGGCCGCTGTTCTGATGCTGGTTTTCGTTGGAAGCGAAAACTACTTTGTTTGGCCTGACAAAATGGACACACTAGGCAAATCAGTGTTAAGTTGTATTTACAACTGTTCCAGAACATTTCAAACCAAATATTCAGATGTGTGCCGCGCATTTTATGGAGGACTGTTTCCTGATCCTGGGGAGAGTAGACTACAATGCCGCGGTTCTGACTCACGGACTGTAAGTACGTTTTTTATATTTAAAGAGTTTTATATTTTTTATATTTAAAGCGATTTGTTGGTCAGTGTAGAGTAGGGCTTGTTGTTTGCAATTTCTCCGATCAAAAATGCAGACATGGTTTTATGTTTACAATGCAACGCAAAGCGTAAAAAGACATGATAAGTCATTATAATCCATAATTATGTCCCTCACTGTATGCAACAAATGCCTCGTTTTAATGGGTTTTTTTTCATGTTTTTGAATCATCGCTCCGGCTCCGGCCTGACAGGGCATCATCACAATATGTAAGGGACGTAACATTTCCGTCACAAGCTTGAGGTATTCGGTTGGGGGCGGTGTGGGGGGGGGCCAATCACAACGCACTGGATAGCTTGCTTGCCATCAGAGTACATCTCCTTTTTGAGAACGATGAGCTTTGTAAAAATCAATGCATTTCAGAAAGGCAGAGCATAGAGGAGAAACTATAATGTACATTATGTGGAAAATAATTTGTTTTTTTAAACCGCATAAACACATGTCATTACACCAAATACAAAAAATAATGTTCTTTTAAAAAAGTTGTGAAGTGACATGTGTCCAAGTATGGTGACCCATACTCGGAAGTAGTGCTCTGCATTTATCCCATCCAAAGTGCACACGCACAGTAGTGAACACACACACACACACCTGGGGCAGTGGGCAGCCATTTTTGCTGCGGCGCCCTGGGAGCAGTTGGGGGTTTGGTGCCTTGCTCAAGGGCACATCAGTCGTGTTATTGAAGGTGGGAGAGAGCACTGTACGTTCACTCCCCCCATCTACAATCCCTGCCGGTACGAGACTCGAACCCGCAACCTTTGGGTTACGAGTCCGATTCTCTAACCATTAGGCCACGACTTCCCCAACATCATATGACCCCCTTCAAATCAGGACTGTGTTCTATGGTCAGATAAAACTAAAAAAATTGCTTTTTAGCAGCAAACACTCAAGAAGTACCCCATGTGTACAATGAAATATACTGCTGTATCTTTAATGTTGTTGGTGTATTTTTGGACATCTTCTTTAGATACATGGCATCATGGATTCTATCAAATACCAATAGATAAAAAATCAAAAAGTTACTGACTCTGTTAGAAATCTTATAATAGGCCTTGGTTGGATCTTCCATCAGGACAATGGCCCAAAACAAACATCAAAATCAACACAAAAAAATGTGTCACAAAAATGAAGCTTCTGCCATGGCCATTCCAGTTCCCTGACCTGAACCCTATAGAAAATGAGTGTGGTGAACTGAAGAGGAGAAGCACCATCATGGAGCTTGGAATCTGAAGGGTCTGGAGAGATTCTGGATGAAGGAATGGTCTCTGATCTCTTGTCAGGTGTTCTCCAACCTCATCCGGCATTATAGTAGAGACTCAGAGCTGTTATCTTGGCAAAAGAAGGTTGCAAAACGTACTGAATAAATGGGTTCCATTAATTGTGGCCAACGTGTATTAGAGAACAACAATTATTTCACAATGATATTTCCCCCCCCATTTTAAATTCTTATTCTTCAATGAAAGGTTAAACTTTAGTACATTTTTAAAATAAAATATCTAAAGGACTGATGATACAGATTAATTTCCACAGACTTCTTTGATCATATTTACCAAGGTTACCAACAATTCTGACCACTCTGTTATAATATATACACCATATAAATATTTTAATCATTAACAGTATATGTTTCTATTACTGTAATATATGCAAACATATTAGCAGCACAAAATTGTATTTTGGATGTGATTAATTGCGACTAATCGTTTGACGGCCCTAAAAAAAACTACACCACAGCCACATTACTTCACATTCACCATAACTAAACATCTTTCAGTCTTTATTGAAAAAGCATTTCCGCTTAAAGTTACAATTATTTACAATGTTTGCCAAAAGTGTGATTATAAACACTTAAGGCTGTGAAAGGAACTAGTAAGTATGAGTTTACCTGTTCATTGTGTTGAAGTTTAGAGTCCCCGACAACCTCTGTAGTCCCATTTAAACACTTGTTAGCAACCACCTTTTTCAAGACAAGTAAAAGCACACAAGGGGGTGTTAGTGATGCATTCTGTAAACTGTAAAGTTTTCACAGCAAAAATGTCATTATTAAGCCTCAGGCTGCACGAATCTCACTCCCAATTTCTCTCAACATGGGGACAGGTGTCAGTGAATAAGCAAACAAAGTAACTTAAGTTACTGATATTTTGTTGTACATTTACAAGTAATGCATTTATTTACTAGTTACTTGAAAAAAGTAAAAAAGTAATCTGATTACATAACTAGAGTTACTTGTAATGCATTTACCCCTAACACTCATTTTAGGCATTTATCCAGAAAACCCATTCAAAAACCCACTCAATTCAAGATGATGGAACTTTTTTGCTGTAACGATAATCTACAGCATCTACCAGACACATTCTATCATCCAGTATCACTATACCTGTCATCACTTTTAAATACAACAGTGAAATAAAAAGTGTGTCTCCTTTTATTATAACAGTTTATTTAGTGTTTTGCTAAGAATGAACTGCAGGTTTCATTCAAGTAGATCGATGCCTCTTTCTTCATGGTTATACGGGGCTGCTGACAAGTGTTGAAAATCCGTTCAACATTCTCCGAGAACTTTGGGAGCTCTACTTATTTCCAGCTGGCTGCCTTTCACACCCCTTTTCTCTGTGCTCTTCCCTGGGCTTTTCCATGCTGCTTCAGTCCTGTCTTTGCTGTCATCGGAAAACAGATTGAATAAACGACAAACCACACAGTCCGCATTAGCACAAACCCGGTCTTTCAGCATGCCGTCGCACTTACTGACCTGAAGTCTTGCTTCTGTGAAACCTGTAAAACCAGGTTTCTTCTTTTTCGGATGTTACTGTAATTATTGGCAGGACCTGTGAGTTTCTTCTGAAAGGATAATTTGATTTCACCCACCACTTTTGGCAAGTCAGTGACATTATTTATTATTGTTAGGATTAATTTCATGTAGATACCAAAAGTTAAATAGAAGTACACTTTGTCCTTAAAGTGCGCCCTATATGCCCTTTTTTCGAAATATTACCTTTCTGCAGTTGTCATGTAGCTGTATGTGAACAAAACTAATTTGTGAAAGCCTAAGTGCACTTAAAATATAGTTGTTGTCTAGCAAAAAAAGAGCCTGCTCGCAATCGCCTAAACGAGTCGTCAGGAATTCGAATCTTATTCTGGTATGGCTCTATGTCATGAAGTAACACATTTGCATAATGTCTGCCCACGTTCTACATCCCCAACTTGCCCGCCCACAAACAGTCAAATTTCCGGTGGGGTTAACCTCATGTCGATAAGCGCTGTATCCTACCTGTAGAGTAAATTTGTTTTTATCACAGTCTTATAATTACCACAATTTTTTAACACTTTGACTCTTACCACTGAGAAACATCCTGCTCCAATCGTGCTTGCGAATCAGTCTCTTGTAGATCAGCCAGTTCAACCATTTCATCATCAGACTCCGGCTCGAATTGGTAAGGTACAATTGATACCATCTTTTCTATGTATTGACAAGTCCCCAGTATGGGATTCAGTGGATGGGAATCACAGCTTTGAGAGTCCATACAACATACACCAAACAAACAAATTAAACCCTGCTGCTTGGATTATCAGTTGATGTGAAAGACACGAAACATCTTCTGTGCCAGAACCTGAAACAGTTATTTATATAGTTTTTTACCTCTGATTTTCAGCGCAATGTCTGAACTGTCCTGAGCGCTTTCGCGTCTTCTTCTTCAGCCTGCGCGTTGATGCCTCTGATTGACACTCCCAATTGAGATTGTAGATAGAGTGTCAATGTCCATTTGAGAGATAGGTGGCGGTAATGCACTTATAAGTCTGCGATCCGACGTAAAGCAAGAAGAAGAAGAAGACGCGAACGCGCTCAGGACAGTTTGGACATTGCGGTAAATCAGAGGTAAAAAACGATATAAATACTGTTTCTTGCACAGACCGATCATTTTGTGTCTTAGGACATCAATGTGTCGTTACGAGCCGCAGGGTTTAATTTGGTTTTGTTTGTGTATGTTTTATGACTCTCAAAGACGTGATTCCCATCCACTGACATTATAGGACTGACAGACTGCAACGGTTTGACTTAAAAGTCTCAGTTTGTGTTCTACTGAAGAAACAAAGCCACTTACATCTTGGATGCCCTGGGGGTAAGCAGATAAACATCAAATTTAAATTTTTAGGTGAACTATCCCTTTAAACCTTCACCACCCCACTCAAAGAACCTGCTTTCGGTTTAATACATCTAAGAATAGTGTTTGGTGCTACAAACTGTTTTGTGAGGACATCAAAATTAGAGCCTAAATGTTAAAACAACACTGTGGTTGAGAACAGTGGGAAAATTATTGTGTCTCTGTCTGTAATTCTTTAATCAATGGATGGTTAAAAACCCAAAATATCAACATAAATATGACGACACAGCCATGAAAATATAGTCATCATAGCTGGGAGGAGATGCTGGTTTACTATCCAAGAACGAGAGAAGACGCTGAAAGCCAGAAGTGGGGAGAAGTAAAGGGTAGACCTGTCACTTGAAGCCAAGCATCCCAAAAGCCATGGTGGAATTGGCTGCTATCATAAGCAGTCCCAAGTGCCAGAAGACAATGGGACCATACACACAACATACACACGGGATCAAGCCCCGTACCTTGCCCTGATTTCCATTAAACCTGCATACCGTGTCATAAACAGCTCCGCGCTGAGAGTATTCCTCCCACATTGGACAAAACCGTACCACAATCAACACACCCACACTGTCCATCTTGTGCAAGTCAGATGGGATAACTCTTCTAAAATAAAACATACAAATAAAATACCGATCCCTGTCTCCATCTGGCTTCCCTTAATTAAAGTAGCATTGCTGCAATTAACCAGTACACGCATACGTGAGACAACGAAAGGGACAGAAAGGTTTTCTTTCCTTTTCCTTTTTCTCTTCTTCTTCTTCTCATCCACATTCTAAAAGGAACCAATAGAGCAATGTTTCATTCCAACCACACATTTTTTCCTATTTTTTTTTTTTTTATTTCAGTCACTATGTAAAACCGGCAGCCGACGAGCACTAACACCAAGCGCATCACTCTGTTTATAATGGAGTTGTCACAGTCCTCAGCTATTTTTTCTCTTCCATTCTGTCCTCTCAGGTATTTCCAGTACATGATAGCAGCAACTCTACTGCCTAACGTGTGAAATTCATTTCATTGACACAGGAAACCAGGCTTCTTAAATAAAAAAATGTAAAGTTAATGATAAATTTGCAATTTACTACATTTCAAATATATTTACTTCTTACCATTTAATATTGATTACAACACGAGAGTTTAATTATACGAAGTTGGTGTTACATGTGCGTTTGGTATGTTTCGTCACACATCACGGTAAAGCCGTAGTTTATAAAGCGGTAGACAAATATTCTTATTAATATGTTTAAATGCACTTTCGAGTAAAACCTAACATTATGACATTATTACAAAGTGCATTGTAGTCATTAACTTGCTTGCTTAAGCAGACAACTTTTTAAGACCCAGAACATTACTAATATAGTATATATATTATATATATATATATATAATATAATTATAAACACTTTAAAAAGACAAGGTATTGTGACGTACAGTCAAGCTATATGTGCCTGTCGCACCATCAGTGAGCTAGAACTCTTTCACAAAAACAAATGTTTGTACATAATTTGTCAAACTTTTTAAATTAGCACCAAACTCCTAAATGCACCTTTAATTTGGTGATGAAAACCAGACATCAAAGCTTGTGTTCAAGACTTTGAGGTTTAAACCAAGTCTGTCTGTTTGCAGTCTTTATAATAAGATGTAGTACAACGCAGCACAATAGTATGCTGAGCCAGCGATTAGTCAGAAAAACAAAGTCTGACATCTTGATGTACTTTCAGCTTCTCAGTATTGTTTCAACAAACAAGCCTTAATTGAATGCAGGCCTTTATATAATAACAAATGTATTTTTACCCAAATGTGGTTATGACATATTATAAATCAGAGAGTGAAAGTTTGTGTGATTAACTTGTTATGCATTTCAGTGGTTGTAACAATTCATCATCTTAATTGAATCCCTTGGCATGCCATTCCTTTAATGTACATCACACATTATTATCAGTTCTTATATGATAGTCGCAAGTGGCTTTATCTAATTATACAGGAGCGATATTCTTCCTTCTTTTTCTCCTCCACGCAGACTATGAGCCATACTAATACTAAAAATAAAGGTACATTATTTGCTGAAATTTTACTCACTCTCAGGCCATCGAAGATATGGATGAGTTTTTTTTTTTTTCATCAGAACAGATTTGGAGAAAGTTTAGCATTACGTCACTTGCTCACCAACTGATCCTCTGTATTGAATGGGTTCCGTCAGAATGAGAGTCCAAACAGCTGATAAAAACATCACAATAATCCACACCACTCCAGTCCATCAGTTAACATCTTGTGAAGCAAAAATGCTCGTGGTGTTACCTGTGTCAACACATCTATCATCTAAGCATTTTGCTAACTTCAAAACCAAGTCGCTTTTTGTCCCAAAATAATTCGGGCTATAATTCCATAAATCACCGCTGTCATTTCCAGTGTAAAAAGTCCACTCCATCCTGGTGTCCACGATTTCGACCGTCGAACTGCCAGCGCCCACATATATATTCTGTCTTAGAGCTGTTTTTGTACCATGTTTGCCCCCCCCGCGCTCCGGGAAACGGGGGGGGGCTTTCTTATTTGTGCATATATCAATGATTCTCTGCCCAGAATTAAACCTCAATATACATCTCTTAATCAAATAATGCCTTGATGATGGATTTTTTTCTTGCAAACATTCAGCTTTTTGCTTCACAAGATGTTTTACTGGATGGACATGGACGTGGTTGGCTGTATTAACTTGCATGAATGCTCGTTCTACAGCTGTTTGGACTCTCAATTCTGCACGGCACCCATTCACGTGCATAGCATCCACTGGGCATCAATGCGCTGTAATGGTAAATTTCTAAGAAACAAACTCATCTACAGCTTGGATGGCCTGAGGGTGAGTACATTTTCAGCAAATTATCATTTTGGGGTGAGCTGTTGTTTTTTCAAGAACTGTTCTGTTTAAAGGGAACTTTTTCTTCTTTAGAAGAAAAAGATTCTTCTATGGCATCACTGCAAAAAAACAAAAAAAAACTTTGGAGCCTTTCGTTTTAAGAGTGCAGTCAGTGTATTGTGCAATGTAACTGGCAATACGGGCATTATAACACGTAACTCCAAATTTCACACATTGTGGCCAATCATACTAATGTCAATGTTGTTTTACAGAAGTTCTCAGGCACAATTAGTATGTCTTTCTGGTGATGTTTGTTGAGAGGAAATCTAGGACATGGGGTACTATAAATTACAAAAACGGTGCAGGGTTATTGAGGGTACATGGCTGTGTTTGATCTGACAAGCCCAGAATGTGTGTCCAGCCTCGTCTTTATTGTCTGGCCAGATCATTCAATACCAGTATTTGCATGGCATGAATCTCTCTTATTATAATGTATAATGGAGGAGCAGTGAGCATCAATGCCAAATCTGTGTAGATTATTGTACAAAACGGACACTGATCCTCCAGTGAAAATCTGAAGATGAATGACCTCCCTGCAACCTCCAGCTCACATTTTCACCCTGAACCGTACACTCGCATTTGTAGCCTGGCTCTTGAGGCTGAGATATGAGTGAAAATAAGTAGCAAACGGGCAAGTCTTGGCAACCCTTGAACGCTGGCTTAAATTGAGGCCTCTAGCGCACCTGATTGCATAGAGAGCGACCCCAGAGGGAGAATCAGGCACAAGCAACGAGGCCACAGGCAGGAGAGTACTTTTCCACTCATCTGATGTAACTGTGTCTGCTTAATTCTGAAAGACCATTTACACATTTCTAGTATTAAGAAATAACATCACATAATGTAAAATAATCCAGAGAAATACAGAAGCTTTTCTCTCTCAAAAGGCATCTGCACAGTACATAAATCCTGTAATTTCTTTCTTGAGTCAACCTTGTCCTTGACTCTGATGCATGCTTACTTTAGAGTTCAAACAGTGAATTGTGAATTGATTGTTTGATTGTTTGCGGCTGGAAATCATTCAGTAAAAATTTTGAAGTTGAAGTTTTTTGAAGGGATTTGATATCACCATAATTTTAAATAAAGTAAATATATTATTTCGTTAATACAAAATATTTCTAAATTATAGTTATCAATCATTTGACTGATCACTTAAAAAACATTTATTTGAAATATTAAATATTTATAATAGCCACCACTGGTAATATCTTTTTTTTTGTTGCTAGCAATTTTCTATCAGTTCCACCACAGCTTACTGTACAGTGATAGAACGTCCACTGATACGCTGTCTACGTTCTTAAATCACAACGTACTACGACCACTAGGAATAGAATGAAATATAGCGCTTATGTTTCTTTGGTCGAGTACTAATAATTGTAATCGGGATAACGTCGACTGACAGGTGACCTTGACTCCGCCAGATGGCAAGCATCCGCTATATTTACATTTTGAGAGTAGGTCGCCCAGGACCGGTACACAACATAAAGGGCAACACACTAACCACCAACGACAACCACATTGCGTATATCAAAACGTCGACAGAGCTTGAACAAACATTAAAGCGACAGGGGGGTGAGCAGTCACCATTAGAAGACTGGGGGGGGACTTCCCTGTCACACTAGAAATCAGTATGATCTCGTAGGTACCTTATCACCATCATGCTGGGTCTCGTTGGTAAGCAAGACCCGCCTTTCGCAGCTTGAAAATGCTAGTTTCCAGAATAGAAAAGGTACTTTGTGCTTGTAATGGGGAGCTCTGCTCCATCATCCTCCTTTCTGTACATAAACGTCAGCACGGAAGCTGGCATCTGCGTGAACAAGAGTTCGCCACGACACATGTCATACATGCATTTGAAGGGGGGGACGCGTGGGGTTACACAAACACTGACTACCACACACGTAAGTCCCTGGAGGAGGTAGGAAACTGCCCATGGAATCATTACAGGAAGGGTGGTATGGAGCACCAATGGGTATGAACCCTTTAGAAGAGCCAGACAACTCTCACCACATGACCAACACGTGGGTGCGCTACACATAGACATGGGCGGACATGGGAAGAAGCCAACTATTGTTAACCTTTTGGGTGTGTATCCGTGGAAACCAAACAACCAGCTCAAGTTCCCCCTCTGTCAAAAGCGGGGTGAGATATCATGGGCCTGGGGGTGGCTTCTCTTAGTAGGGCTTCATCACACAAACACGGGGTGATGCCACCAAACCCACCGGTACCACACTATCCTGTTGAATATAACTCACCACCCCAGCTATTGCGTCTAAAGGTTGACAACTATGGTGGTGCGATGTAGGCTGCAACTCGAACCCATTACCACACACACGCATTTGAGACCAACAAGAAAACGCACTCTTCGAATTTGACTGAAAACATCACATCGGACCCAATAGGCGGGGAGTGACGTGATGATGGGTTAAAACTGGGGATTAAATCGCACTCCCCGAAAGCTCGCCGGTCACCGAGCTTCCAAAAGGTGAATTCTTAGTGGTATAGGTACTGTTGCTGTTTAGGGGTAGGAAGAAGGACGTGACACCAGGTGGCTGGTCCCAAACCACTATAAGTGGGTCGAGGGGGGAAAAGGAACACAAAATGAAAACAAGCATTTATAGGACGAGGGCTCCATCCACCAAGCCACAACAATCCATGTTGACTTGGTCCCAACACTTTTGGGGGGGTCGAGGCTTAAAAGGTTTACAAATATCCCATGCCAAAAATCGATACACCGACTTAATCCAGGTTTACGTGGCTATCACACCACCACAGACACACACCCCAAAGGGGCAATCAATAGGCCCCACAAAACCCAGAGGCTCTAAAATGTGAAACGGAGAGGGGGGTTAGACGCCCAGTAACACCTTTCTTTGGGCAGCCTTTATAATACTGCACAAAAAGAGGAAAAACCCCAAAACTATTAACATAGTACCAACAAACTAATTGTGTACTACCCACTTTGTGGCGCTTTCGCAAACCTGCCGAACTGGGTGCGATTTTAGTACGTACGTGCCTTTTTCGAGAACCAAATTTAGCTGCTCTCATACTCCGTAGCAGGTGTCTAACCAGCACAACTCGTACTCACTAACGTACTAGGAATTGATGGTTTGCCAAATCGTGTAACATTGTGTCTTTGTCTCAAGTATGGAGAACTGCGATAGATGGACGGATGCTGAAGTGGAGGCACTTGTAGCAAATGTAGCGCTGCCAGTTGTCGTTGGCGATTCTTAGTCCTCCTTTCCGTTCTTCCAATCGCTTTACGTATACGTCGACATTACATGTCCATTATTATGAAACCCCCGAGACACAACAAAAACACAGCTCCGATCAAAGCGTCCTCCATCCTCCTGTTGTTAATTTTGTTCTTCTTTGTTTTCTGTTGTTGAAACGCCCCGCACAAAGGACACACTGTCGGTGCGAATGCAAACCTTTAAATGGTACTGGGAAGTAGTTTGCGCAAAATCGTCCCAGTACGTTAGTACTGTCCATTTAGTTCTGGAACTAAAGCAGTGCAAAAGGCCCGAATGGGAACTTAGTTTAGTCACCCCACCTGCTGTGACAGCCGCTTTCTCCGGGCTTTCGATGTGTCGGCCTCGAAACCCGGTGTATATCATAATTTTAAACTCATATGGTTAAAACTCATGACTTCCGCGCGATAAACAGATAATCTGAACGAAAACTGATGTTTTTAGCAGATACGGCTGTAAGGGCAGCTCTAATCTGGAAAAGGGGCGGTGAGCAGCAGCTCTTTGCATTTCAAGACACAGCCCGAAAAACAGCTTTTTCGGCCTCCACGCAAAATAGGCATTTTCAAAAATATATAATACATGATCTGTGGAGTATTTTGAGCTGAAACTTCACAGACACATTCTGGGGACACCAGAGACTTATATTACATATTGTAAAAAGGGGCATAATATGTCACCTTTAAAGGAATAGTTCACCCAAAAATGAAAATTTGCTGAAAATGTGCAAGATATAGATGAGTTTCTTTCTTTATCAGATTTGGAGAATTAGCACATCACTTTGCTCCCCGACAGGTTGTGACCTCTGCCTTGAATGGGTGCCGTCAGAATTAAAATCCAAACAGCTGACAAAAACATCACAATATTCCACAAGTAATCCACACACCACTCCAGTCCATCAGTTAACATCCTGTGAAGTGAAAACACAATCAGCAGTTAGCAGCTAACAACTATCACAGTATTTACTTATTTGAGAGCCTCCCGAGGTCTGAAGGTGTCATTTCCACAGAACAATATAAAAACAACCATATTTTCTTGATTAAAAATACATAAAACAGTGGTTAGTTGGCACTTGACTAATACATAACCCACACACAGAAACCACAATACATCTACTAAAGTTTAATATTTCTCACCCTTAATAAATGATATTTCAGCAACACTTCTCTGAATGCATCAATGTGTGATTCATTGGAAATACCCTCTTATCATAAGAGGGACTCACTGTATTCCAAGAACGATTATGATCGTCATCAAGCCGGAATCATAGGGAAAACTTTCCCATATCACAGACTTTGCAGTTGTGACATAGTCTTTAGGGTGGTCGTGTTCGCCAACACAAAAGACAGTCAGATTACATAATGAGTCCCTGTTACATTTGTGATAACCTTACAACGAATGGGAGAGATGTACAACAACAAAAAAACACAGCACATGCATAATGCAGGGTCCACTGCGCCTGATCAGAAAGGTTCTGGGAAAGGTTTCTCTCCCAGACTGAAAGTACTAGACTGGGAGTGAGGCAAGTCTATTCGCCCCACAGGAGGCTCGGTCTCTCTAGGCCTTTTGCAACTGGCATTAAAGGAATAGTTCACCCAAAAATTTACATTTGCTGAAAATTTACTCATCTTCAGGTCGTCCAAGATGTGGATGAGTTTATTTCTTCATCAGAACAGATTTGGAGAAATGTAGCATTCCGTTACTTGCTCACCAATGGATGCTCTGCAGTGAATGGGTGCCGTCAGAATTAGAGTCCAAACAGCTGATAAAAACATCACAATAATCCACAAGTAATCCACACCACTCCAGACCATCAGTTAACATCTTGTGAAGTGAAAGGCTGCGTGTTTGTAAGGAACAAATCCATTATTGACATGTTTTTACCTTCAAAACTTTTTTCAAACCATAATATTGCTTTCTCCTGTGGAAAAGTAATCAGGAGAATCAGGAGAGAAATATGCACCATGTGTTTACTAAGCAGAAGCAGTCTGCAAAAACATTTTGGCGTGAAGCAATGGTTTAAAGATTAAATGATTTAATAATGGCAGCTTTTTACATCCTTAGCTAACATGATTTAGGTTTTGGTAAAACTTATATATTAATACTCAAATAACTATACTAAACTATAATGACTCAATGTAAATAATCATTCTCAAAATATGGTGACAAACATGTGCCTTGACGCCTTTCACTCATGATAAACAGCAAAACTTTATTTATATAAAAATTAAATAGAATAATAATAATTATTATTATTATTAAACAATAAAATAAAACACAAATAATACAAATAATGTTTGTCTCTTTATTTGATGTTTCTTGTTCAATGCAATTTACAAATCCTCTTCCATGGGATAGTAAAATGTCCATCAGATGCATCAGAATCTCGTTGGCAGGTACTTTCCGCCTACTTATTATAAATACTGTGAATTCAGATATACAGATACCCCCCATTCATTTACTCGTAAATATATTTTTTATGTGTAATTGATGTTACAGTGTTTAATGTTCACGTAAAAGTTTTTTTTTTTTTTTTTGATCATATGTATTTGGAGATGCTAATAAATCATTTTAGAAATTGGTAATCTAGAAAATGTAATAGCAAATCAGGCATTTTGTTCACTGATTCTTTTTGTAACAACTGAGAAGCGTCAAAAAGCATCAAAAAGTTCAGGGATAACTCGGCTCAAGTCCTAATACACAGTTCTGGTTTATGCAATATCCAATAAATGGCATTTGTAAGAATGTGATGCTCTCTGGGAGGACATTTATATGGTTTTCTCTGCTTGAACGTTAATGGATGAACTTTTTGTACACTGACAACAACGTTTCTGCAAACACCGCAGTGGGCCTTAAAGAGCCCATCCTGTAGGCGCCAACATAATCTTCTGAGAATCTCATGAGCATATGGTGGCAATAAAAGACTTGACATCCATCAAACAGCACCTCAGAACAAGCCACCAGAGCATCAATGGTCCAAAACATCTCTGAGACGCAGCTTGTTGTTTTAACCGTCTCAGCAGTACTGTGGGACTCTGTGCATTAGCAGCATGGTAAAATACAGTACAGGAATAGTAACCTTAAACTGTAACATCTGTCATGTCTTCCCACCACGAAAGTGTGTCACATTGGGAAAAATGAGACCATTAAAGTGTAAACCAAAAAAACAGCACTGTTGTTCAGTTGGACCTGAACCATGATTTGACTCATACTCCATAATATCCCTCAGTCCCAGAACGATAAACAGTTTCTCTTCACTAGCCAACACGATGGCACCCTGTGTTTAGCTGAATACTTCAGAAATTAAAGAAATCATTTATTGTCAGCATTTCTTTCCAAAAGCCTTTAAAGATTGTGCTACAAAATACTTTATCTTTACACGTAAGGAATTTGGTCTCAATTATTCTACACCACAGTTTTCTTAGTAGACACATTCTTAACCCTATAAAGTCTACTTTATCATACTTGATATGCAAATTTCTATGGCCTCATAGAATTATCAACATGATCAACAAAACGTTGCTGAAAAACCTGTTGCACACAATTGACTACATGCCTTCTGTTGTCAGATTGAAAGTTCAATACGTTTTAGCAAGTAAAAGGCCTTTTAGAATAATTATAAAAACATCCTCCAACAGGTTCACGTGTCTTTTTGCTGTGAGAGGTTGCAACTCTTTACTGATTTTTATAAAGTAAGAATAGTTCTTATTTTGTTAGTAATATTTTAAGATGAACACTTACTGGACTGAAGCACCTTAGGTTTACTTGATTATTCATTTTTTAGAAACATCATGTTAAAATGTGAGTATCAAATATGATCCACCATGCTGTTGAGGAATGTTTATTTGTTCATCTCAATCATCATTACATTGTACCCACAATAAAAACTGCAGAGCATTGATCATAAAACTAAGCATTTAAATATCATCTTAAGACATGTTATTAAAATATATAGAGTGGCAACTGATATGTATATGTGTTTTATGCAGGTAGTCTGCTATACTCTTATAAAGATCTCATTGATTTACATAACAAGCATCAGAATGTCATCTTAATTTTTGGTCTTGCAATGGCGCCAAATTGCACATTTTTGTTCATTTTAGGCCTCTGAAAAAAACAGAGGTGTTTTTATTCCTCAAGTATGAGCTCCATATTCTCACTTTATCATACTGTATGAGCCATAAAAGCCTGATGTATCAAATATGAAAAAAAAATGTGTAAACGTCATATGTATACATAAATCATGTATGTATGTACATTTTGTACCTTTATTAATATAAATCTCAAATGAACATTAACATCAAAACTCTGAATATTGTGTTTGTTAAGAGTTTTAGTCTACTCGTCCATAAATGCAGACATGCTTAATACCGATCATATAATGTATCTGGAAGACACGTGGACACATTTTTATGTCAGTAACAGTGTGAACAAATATTTGTGACTGTCTGACAAGAGCTTCAGTGATGGTGTTCCCAGATCTCAGGTGATTTACTGCAGCTCTTCTACAGCCCAGATTCCTGAGATACACATCATTTCCTTTGCTTCTGTTATTGGAGGGCCCAATGTGTCTCTAAGGCCCCTCACCTTTGACCGCTCTTATAGCATGATCCTCGAACAGATGTCTAAATGACATGCCGGAAGATGTACCATAAACCTACAGTACTTCACAAATGGCTTTTGGATATCGTGATAGTTCAAAGACTATTGTTAATGACCACCAGGCATAGTTTTTGGTGTCCAGCAGAGCTGAAGGTACTACACTTTTCTCTGTGGAAATCCAAAGTGAGCACAGACACTTACCTGCATTGTTTGCTGTGATTGCAGTTATATGTACATGTGTCAAGGGAACGTCCACTTGGAAAACTTCTCATGGACTTGGTGTTTTCCTCAGCATTAGGCTCATCAGTAGTTTTAACAATCATGCACATTAATAACTCTGTTTCAAAACATATGTTTACAATGTATTACTACCATTTAGTGAAACTTAGCTAGTTTTATTTGACTCTAAATTCCCAAAAAAATTTCACTGGTTTTTTTTTTTTTTGTTTGTTTTTTGTTCAGAAAAACTTCTTATAAAACGGATAGTTCTGGTCCTTGATTCTGATTGGTTGAGCCGCGTTCGAAGCTGTTGTAAATTACTCTAAAAACATACACCTTTGTTTACTTCTGTGTGTTGCTCTGCAACCACTTTGTTGGAACCACAACTGTTTCTAAGGAACTACATTGTTTGGTGGAAGAATACTGTTTTTATTTATATCCTTTATTTGCCCGGTTTTATTTTGTGAAACCTAACTACGCATATGGAATAAATCGTTATAAAAGCATTAAGCCCAGGGAAAAAAACCGTGAAGCTGTTTTTTACAGTGAATTTATAACAGCTAAGGGTGTTATATAAATATATTATTTATATTGTAATAAATATTTAGATTTAGATTTTTAAAATATATTTTCAAATACAAAAAATATATATTTGTAGAAAATATATTTACATGAATTTGCAACATATTTTAGCAAACTTTTATTTTATTTTTTGACTTTTTTGAATATTTTTACGTTTAGGATATAATGATATCATAACTGATTACCATATTAGTATACCATAGCATTTACAACTATACAACTAACTACTCTACTATATTACAACACTGCATGTATTCTCTTCTGAAGTACGACTTCAGGCCATGAAACAGGCCCTGTCAAATTCAATTAAAATGATTTGACGCTATTAAATTTTCATGTTGCTAAAAGAACATTATTTTGTGTATTTGGTGTAATGAAATGTGTTTATGCAGTTTAAGGTTAAAGAAACATTATTTTCCACATACTGTACATTATTGTTTCTCCTCTATGCCCCGCCTTTCTGAAACGCGTACATTTTTACAAAGTTCATTGTTCTGAAAAGCGAGGTGTGCTTTGATTGCCAGCTATCCAGTGCGTTGTGATTGGCCGAATACCTCAAGCGTGTGACGGAAATGTTATGCCCCTTAACATACTGTGATGATGCCGTGTCCCAGCTGAGGCGAAGGCGACGAGACATAAACATTAAAACCCATTATAAACGGGCATTTGTTGCATCCAGTGGGGACAAAAATGATGGATTATAATGACTTATACTGTCTTATTACGCGTTGCGTATCGCGCCCCGTAAACATAAAACTATGTCTGCATTTGTGATTGGAGAAATGACAAACAACAAGCGCTACTCTACACTGCCCAAAAAACTCGCTTTAAAATATAAAAACTCTTTAAATATAAAAAACGTACTTACAGTCTGTGAGTCAGAACAACCGGCATTGTAGTCTACTCTCCCAGGATCAGGAAACAGTCCTCCATAAAATGCGCTGCACACATCTGAATATTTGGGTTAAACTGTTCTTAAACAGTGTTGTAAATACAACTTAACCACTGATTTCTAGTCGTGTCCTTATTTGGAAGACCAAACAACGTAGTTTCGCTTTCACAACGAAACCACGTCACACACTGCGGCTTTGAGTGAGCGGAGGCTTAGAGTATGCGGAGGCCGGCTTGAGTGAGCAGGGGCGGGCACATCGTGATGTAGATATGTGGGGGCGTGTTAGAACGAGCCGTTTTAAGTAGGCGTCGTTGACTCTTAACTTTTATAAAGAATATCTCTTTGGGTTTGAGACTTTAGTCTTTGCAACTTTACAGATCTTCTTTTATGCCACCAAGACTTGTAACACTCCAAAGAGAAGAAAAATTTAAATCCCATCATATGACCCCTTTGATATGTTCCACACACATTTGTGTTAAGTTGTAAAATGCTAATGAATGTCATCTACGCAGTGAAACCTTTAAATGTGTCTGGATTAGTTGCAATAACAAAAAAATGT